>VXBC01007498.1:213111-281781 GCA_013399945.1 Ploceus nigricollis
TGGGGGCGAAGGGAGGGACGCGGCAGTCCGGGAGGTGGGGGCTCCGCCGCTCCTCCGAGGGGCCGGGCGAGAGCTGGAAGTCCGTCCCGGGTCCCTCGGCGCGGGGCTCCTGCTCCATGCCCTCTTCCTCCCCCCTGCTCCCTTCCCTATCTCGTGCAGTGGAGGGATAGTGGAGTTTCTGCCTTGCTGGGAAGGTGGAGGTGGTGGTGGGCTACACAGAGTCGCCGGTGGTGATGGCAGGTCTGTGGTGTTGCTCCCCGTTTTCTTGCCCTATCAAGGGAGCGCAATCCCACCTCGGGAGAGGGCTCCCGAGCCGGCACTGTTTGAAGCACCATTGTGTGTAATTATTCAGCCGTCGGGAAAAGGCCCGCTTCCCGGAGCTTGGGCTGGTCCTAAGGCAGGGTTTGTTTGCAGGTGTTTCTTCTGAGCTGGTGAACCTGCTGAGTATTCGTTCCTAAACAAACTTTGTGGTACTAGCTCCACAGACTGCTAAAAAAGCAGACCATTTTAGTCGTATCTGTGTCTATACATGGCCTTGATTTCTCTTAGATATCCTTTCTTGGACAGTATTAGGTGCATCCCAATGTATAAAACAAGTTCTCAAATATTTTAGGCCACAGAAAACACTACTTCTGTAGCTTTACTTTGTTTAATAGTCTGGCTGATACAAGTGATAGTGTTTGTTTACACATTACTGTCGCCCATTCATGGACAGTCAGGCAAATTGTTAAGAGGTGGAATGGATAAGAGTGAATTCACATGGTTAGTTTGAAATGTGTTTTATTTATGATTTTGTATCTGGTTTCTTAAGGAGTTGATTTTTGGTGGCCATTGTAGCGTGCTAATTCCACATCTGTCGCTTCTGGATTAAACTGGGCGCTACTTCCTACTAACCAGGAAGAATTCGTATTAAATATTTTAAGCATAGTTTTATTTTATTTTGTATATACAGAATTCATATGTCAGGTTCCTTTTTCTCTGGACAAAATTTATCATGTTGTGCCTGGTTAGAATGTCCGTGTTGATGCACAGAAACATTGGTTTAAGCACAGAGAGATTGGTTTATGTTGGTTCAGATCAGTGTGTTCTTAGTCTATTTTATCTTTGTGCCTACTTTCTTAACTTCTTACACTGAGAGGTGGAAATCTGCCTTTCCTGGCTCCGGCTCGACTTGTGAATGAGCTGTTCATTGAACTGAAGTAGTGTTGGGTAGGTGGGAATGAAGACACCATCCTTGACATGTACAGGGTAGATTACTGATGTCTAAAGCAGATTTATCATTGAAATCGTGTTTATGTGTTCTTAGCGAGTGGCTTCAGGAGTTGATTGATTTAAAGTTTAACAAGTATATTCTTATTAACAAGTAATATTCTTATTACTTTAATGACTGTTACAGCAGTCTGTTGTAAGGCCCAAGTTTACTAGCTTTTTTTAACCATGCCCTTTCTGAAAACAAGTTTCACTGAGCAAATCAGTTGTGTAGAAACTGACTTAGAAATCATGCTGTTTTGAAATGAGTTACTGTTCCTTCCATACCAAGATTTGTAGTATGGCCATATCTGTTTTTGCAGGCTGATGTGTAACACTGAGGGTTGAGACATGACATTCAGTGTTGAAAGATTCTGCTTTTCAGATTTTGAACAGACGTCTAAACTTATGCTTAACATATTAAAAAGTGTTGGTAGGCAAGTATTTTTGTACTGGTTCAGCAGGTGTTTTTTAAAATCTGTTCACCTGTGCTTGTGGTGCCAGAATACTTATCCAGCCTCTTCTGCAGTTTTAATCCTTTATTTGGGCTAACACAAAATAGTAGTCATGATTCAGAGAGTAGGCTTAGCTACTTAGTTTGCACTGCATGACACAGGTTGTAGAAAAACCATGTAATATAAAAGCCATCTCAGAAATCTCTTTCAAATAACAGTTTAAAGGTATCTGCCATGCTTTCTAGAATAAAGTCTTTGAAAATATATGCATGAAAGAAGGATTTGGTCAAATATATGATTTATTTATTATATATATAAATTGAATATATGTCATTTATATCTTGAGTCTAGAAGCTCAGTAATGAAGAAATATTTTAGTATTTCTCTCAATATGATTTCACCTGATTTTTTTTTCCTTCACATTTAGTTTCTACTCATGTAATAACTGCACAGATCTTGGAAGGTCTGATGTCCTTGTTTTGTTTTGCCAGGTAGTCACTCTGGAGTGCAGCAACCACCTAGCTTGCTGCCATAAGTTAACTTTTATTTTTTTTAATGAAGTGGGTAACAGTGTTCAAGAAATAAGCTTATTTTCAAACTGCTGGAAGCTAAAGAATGTGCAGTAAAGCGTGGAAAAATCCTTAGATTCAAAGGCAAATAAAGGATTTAAGTATTCTGTTCTTATTAAATGAAGTGGGAACTGTACAGCCAAGTCCTTTATCTGGTTTTGAAATACCTCAGTTTAAAATATTATATTGTTTATAACCCAACAGTGTAGAACAACTATTAAAAACACAGAAAAACAAGACCCTTGTACCTTGACAGAGAATATTATAGACCTGTTTTCTTCTCTTGTAAGAATGAAGTTTACTTTGATGTATTTTATATGCAGCATTTCATTATGTTTGTGTGTTGCTGCTGATTGCTCTGTAAAACGGTACAATTCTTAAATTTTAAGGGGATTATAGACTGGGCCTTAATCCTCTACCAGATCTGTGTGATTGTAGTTCTGTTCTCCATTGTCAGCCTGCAATAGAGAGCATTATTTTTATTGTTATCAAGTGGAATTCGCATCCATATGGGTATATGTAAAATGATTTTTAAATTGTGATTTGTGCTTTTCCATTGCAATTCGATAATGAGCAAATCCATGACAAACGGTTATGTTTTCACAAACTACATGAGTGCAGACTGTGGCAGACAAAACAAGTGTCTTCAGCTGTAGTGACTAAAAATTGCAAATGTAAATTTTGCAAGAATTCACAATGATCTGAAGAAGATTGCTGTTCTTGTCACCATGTGGTGGCTGATTAGATTAGTTCAGACTTGGCTCTTAAAGGTGACCAGTTGTTTATATTCAGTTGGAGAAGACCAAAATGTATGTTCGGGTTTTTGTGCTTGAGAGCTAGGTGAATATGCTGCTGTTGGGTATATCAGAGCTCCTCACTAGGGGCTCTGTTCCGTTCTAGATGTCATTATGCAGTGTACCCCGTTCTGTAAAATTTATTTTGTATAAAATAAAAACAGGTTGCAGACTGGTAACAAATTTTCTGTTGTCACTAGGTGGTTGTGAAATCTTTGTGGTGCTTCTACCTCTTCTGACTGTTTTTCTACAGTTGACATGTTTTGAGTCTTCCCTCCTTTGTTATTTTGACACTTCATCTCTTTCCTGAATCTACTTCTAAGGGTTGGGTTTTTTCTCTCCTGCTGTACTGTGTGGTACAAATTCTCCAAAAGTGTAAAGCAGTTAGGTTTGTTCTACTAATGTACAAGTTTTGAGCATAAAGTGGCCTATATTATAAGCATAAGATACTATTTGGATGGTTGTGTGGCCTTTCCTCAATAACTTCGTCTGCACTTTTGGTTCATTTCTTGGTTGTCTTGTCATGTCTGCCTGTTATGAGAAGATCATGTGTTAAAATGTGTTAAAAGTGTGCTTAGCTGTTAGTAGACGTATTAATGTCGTTCTAGTGTTGGCAGTTTACCCAGTAATAACCTAGAATCTTCTTAATGCTAGTAGCAGAAAAGGTGTAATGGTGATANATAGAGCGGTGTGCAGGAAGGAAAGGTGGGGGGGGGGGGGGGGTTGGAGGTAATGAAAATTTTTGGGCATTTCAAAAGATGCCCCAAAACTTCTTTTAAAGAAAAATTGGTTTTAACTGCTCTGGCTGTACAGTTTGTTCCTACTGTTTTAAGCTGGTTTTTACTGTGTGTTGAGGTTCTAGTGAAGTATTAGGACCTTAAGGTCTTACCCTATTTTTTTTGGGTGTGCTATCATGCTAGAGTAGATCTTGGTAATATTCAGGGATATATAATCTAAGATGTCCCTCCTAAAAGCAGACCTGCATGTCTCTACTAAAAACCTTTTTATTATTATTATAACATATTTGTAATCACTGTATAGTACAAGTTCTTGCTAATTATTTGTTTCTGTTGGAGGTTAGTCTTATGTTTTCTCTTACAAGTGCTCCTATTAGTCCTACTTTAATTAGCATTCAGTTTTTATACCTCAGACTTGACAACTTTCTGGTGCTGTCACACTCTTCAACTGTCGTTGTCTTCCTCACTTTTAATCTCTGTATTCTCAACTTCCTCTTCAGACCCAAGATAACAGAAATAATCTTCAGTTCTATCCGTAAAATTTGAAATAAAGCATTTCTTAAACCTTTTACTTAACATGTTCTGGATTTATCCAAACCCTGTCTGTCTTAATCTAATGACAAGGCAGTGTTTCAGTAGGCTGCTTCATTTTTGCCTGCAGGAGTTAGAGTATGATCGCTTGCCAGGAGTAATTCTGTGTCTAAAGACCTCAACAGCCTTTGAAGAATGTTTTTTTGCTATTTCATTGAGCACCTGCAGTTGTGATGTGACCGTAAGAAAGACATTTCCTGTTTTCCTAATATTACACCTGATTTCTTACTCCAGACAACTTTGATCAAACTCTTCACAGAGTGGATAGGTAGATGTCCATCTTAGATTTTTTGTTTAGCTCAACAGCTAACAGCGATGTTTACATAATACAGGCACAAACTGGTGAATTGTAACTGTTGGTAAGTTGATATTTTTTGAGCTTTCAGTTCAATTATGCCCTGTCTAATCAAGTCTGTCTCTCTTCTTTTGGGTATGCATGGATTCCATAGCTTCTACTTCTTTGAGTAAAAAGTGTTTTCTGTTGAGTCCAGTGAGACATTTTTACACTGAGGTAACACTTAAAAGTTTCTGTTACGATGTTTCCATCTTTACATATTTGCCTCTACCATTCTGTGTTGCTTCTGGTCTCAGAGTTCCTATTTTTTTCTAAATACATTACCATGAGTGCAAGATTCCCATCATAACTTCTAATACGTTTAATTTTACTTTCATACCTGTGACCTCCAGATGTTCTGCTATTCAGGGAGAGATGTACAGCTGCCAGAAATCGCAAGGAATCTGCTAAAATATAGTATACCACACAGATTCCCGAGTGCATGAAGAGAAACACCTGCCACCACTGTGTTGTCATGCAGACTTTCAGCTGCCTCAGGCATTCTTGTGCTACTTCATCACTGTGAGACCTTCTGTGTCAGTCACATTATCTCTTTGGGGATAGAAGCAAAACCCCCTGATTTTTTTTTTTTTTTTTTTTAGCTAAAGTACATGGAGTTGGGGGAATGGTCTTGCTTTCAAATAAAACAGTATGTGTACCTATCCGGTTAAAATGTCCGTCAAAAATATTTAGAAGAAAGCACCCTCGCTGTTTAGGGTAAATCTAATGAGTGAGCATAAATGTTCTAATCCTTGTCCTCAATAATGGCATCAAGCCCCAGTATCATACTAGATTGGAACTGGTCTTTGTTAAAACTTTTGAGATCTGTACTATAAGGTTTTATTAATAAATTTTCCTGTATTGAAGTAAGCCAGGTAAACCATGATTCCAAAGCAGCATTGATTATTGGTAGGCCATAGCTAAAAATGCTTGTTTAATCTGTTCTCAAAACTATCCATTGAAAAAGATTCAAAAAAACTCTCTGCATAATACATTTCAGTTCAGTTTTCTTTGCCTTCAGTAATTTCTTCTGCCTGCCCTTGCAGTACAACTTAATATCTTGTTGCAGATTAAGACTATTGTGATTTATTGAATCTCATGTAGATAATGAAAAGTAGCATATTCTCTTTCTGTTGGAAGCACCTCTTATATTTTCAATGCTATTTTCAGTTCTTTTCTACTTTCTACTTTTGAGAACAGTTTTTGCAGTTCATGATCTTAAATTTTTCCTATTTTGCCCCTTTCCTTTTTGCTTTGTTGCTATATCCTTGGACTGTATGGGATTTTTGGAGTTCTTAATTGCAGGGAAGGTAGCAATCTAATAAGAATTCGGTAAGAAGGTGACAGTCTATGTAAGACTTAGGATTTAACTTAAAACACTTCTGCTTCCGAGTACAAATAGTCAAGAGAAAAGTGGTAGCTCTGTGAAGCTAACAAATTAAGGCAGTTAAGAAGATGACAAAGTGTAAGTTTTGTAAGTAATTTCTTTCCATATAAGTTCAGCAAATAGATACTTAGTTTCATAGTTACCCTGATGCATGTGTTTTGCAGAGTTAAGTTACTTGATGCTTTTACTGAGGTTACAGAGAAAACCCCTTCTATCAGCATACCACCTTTTCTCTAGGAAACACTTCTAGTGAAAAGTTAATACTCACAGGTCAAAAATTTTTAATAGGTGTTTTTAAAAGGCCTCCATGCATATCCTTGTGCAATTATAATACAGTGTGTTTATTTCTGTAGTTTTCATGAGGGAAATTAGCATGAGGTTCTTAGGCCACCAGCTTCTTTACAATGATGATGTACAAAAATCTGCAATTTTTAGTTTAAATAACAGGTAAACAGTATGGCTTGAAACTGTCTTTTGAGATAGCATTCCCCATTTTATTAGGTCTGTGCTTTTGTATTGGTTAACAACTTAATGTGTCGTGTTTTAGGAAGTATGCAAGTCTTTTTTTTGAGGTATGAAATATTTTTTTCTGTTTATCTTTCCAAATATGCATTAAAGAAAACTCCATGGTATTATTTCTCAGGTCTTTCATCTCTAAGGATGAAGTACACTGCTTTAATTTGTGAAGAGTTAATCTAATAACACCTAGTATTTGGCAGAACAAAGACTTTCAAAAAGAAGATCTATGTAATGTCAAAAAGGCAATGGAGCTTTATAAAATTATTCTCTGAAAGTAGACCTGATCCAGTAGGTAATTGGACCAAACTTGCAAAAACATATGCCTGTTTTTGGTAAAAATAGTTTGATCAAATGTCTTTTCCATCTTCTCTTCTGTAACTGTTGTAGAGTCTTCTGGTATACAATATTTCTAGCTTTATGATTTCCTGTATGTAGGTAAATTAAACATTCGTCAGAGAAATAGATAAATCCTGTGCTAACTAATGTAGCTCTCACTTGATTGTTACTCATTCTGAACTAGTCATACAGTTCTTTGTTCTTATAGGAACTCATGTTACATGGACAGCTACCAAAGCTCCATCCATCTTCAAGCACTGACTCCTGGTGTTCATTCTCTCCTAACTGCTGGACAGGTGCATTTGTTGCTTCAAGAACTTTAACTCCCTAAAGTAAAATTCTTTAGGATGAAGACCAGTCTTTATTTCTAACTCTCTGTTGTCTTTTGGATGAATAGAGCAGTTTTCATTTGAGCTGGTATAGCATTCTCAGTGTCCTGCATATCAAAAAAAAGCCCAGAATCTGGAAGGATTCCTCTTCTGTTTTTCACAATGATGGAGAGAATGGGTTCTGTCGAATAGACAAATCCTGTTTGGTATTTGAATATCTAACAGATCAAATATTGTTTCGGTGAACTGGTAAAGTGCATTCAGTGATCGGGCATTAAATCATTAGTAAGGAGTTCCTCAGTCTTTTGATTTACAGAATCATAGAATGTTAAGGGGTTGGAATGGTGCTTAAAGATCATCTAGTCCTAACCCCTCCTTGCCATGGACAGGGACACCTCCTACTAGAACAGGTTGCTCAAGGCCTTATTCAACCTGGCTTTGAACAGTGCCAGGTTTGTGTCATCCACAGTCTTCTTGGGCAGCCTGTTCCAATGTCTCATTACCCTCACAGCAAAAAATTTCTTCCTAATATTTAACCTAAACTTCCCTGATTTCAATTTGTACCCATTACTCCTTGTGCTATCACTACAATTCCTGATGATGAGTCTCTCTGGCTTCCTTGTAGGCCCTTTCAGATACTGGAAGGTTGCTATGAGGTTTCCACACAACCTTCTCTTCTCCAGGCTGAATAGCCCTAACTTTCTCAGCCTGTGTTCATAGGGTTGGTGCTCCAGTCTGCTTGTCAACTTCATGGCCCTACTCTGAACTTGCTCTAACAATTCCATGTCCTTCTTATGTTGGGAACCCAGAATTGGATGCAGTACTGTGGATGGGGTCCCACAAGAGCAGAATAAAGGGGAAGAATCACCTCCTTTGACCTGCTGGCCGTGCTCCTTTTCATGCAGCCCAGGATTCCCTCTGGCTTTCTGGGCTATGAGCTCACACTGCTGGCGCATGTTGTCTTTCTTCAACCATCGCACCCACGTCTTTCTCTGCAGGGCTGCTCCAAGTCATTTCTCTGCCCAGCCTGTCGGTGTGTCTGGGATTGCCCCGACCCAGGTAGAACCTTGCACCAATAGCACCTCTTTGTTGAACTCCATGAGGTTTGCACAGCCCTCATCTCCATCCTGTCAGGGTCCCTCTGGGTGGCATCCCTTCCCTCCGGCATGTTGACTGCACCACACAGCTTGGCATCGTCAGCAAATTTGCTGAGGGTGCGCTCTCCATGTCACCAGCAAAGATGTTGAATCAGTCCCAGTACTGACCCTGAGGGACACTACTAGTCTCCCGTGTGGACAATGAGCTGTTAACCACAATTCTTTGCATGTGGCCATCCAGCCAGTTCTTTATCCACAGTATCGTCCATCCATCAAATTCATGCCTCTCCAATTTGGAGACAAGCGTGTCAGTGCAGCAGAGCATCAAACACTACTTTAGTCCAGGTTGTTCTGCCCCTATCCACTTTATGGCTGGTCCTGCCATAGAGTGTGTGTTTCAGGAGCCTGTGATAATATACTGGTTTATAACACAGGGAACGCAAGGATGGGTACAAGAAGAGATTAAATGTTCAGAATCACAAAAGACACAATCTGAACTTCTTTTTTTTTTTTAATCATTGGAGGGTTGGTCTTATGAAGAGAATTGCAGGGATTAAAAATAACTTTTGTTTATGAATCTGTAATAGTTAGGATGCTAAAACTTCATAATTCCCATTCTATAGACTGGGAACGAAAACTAATGTTTTCGTTGAAACTTGTGCAGCGACTGAACCCTGCTTTTGGATACCCAGCCAGAGTTGGTCATTATGTCAGTGTGACAGCAGGAACTCAAGAGTTCTGCTCAGCTTTGCCAACATATTCAGGAGAAAGTAAGGCCTTGGCTCCTCTCCTTTCCCACATGTGGACACAGTGGCAGTACTTTGACACTGGTAAAAGGACACTGGTGGTTATTAAACACATGGTAGATGTTGTCTTGTTCTTTCACCGGAAATATCAATCAGATGGAAGGCATCCTTTGGCATGCCAATTTGACTGTGCTGAGTAGACAAGTTTAAAATGGCAATTGAGTAACCTTTCTACTGAGGATGAAGATTATCAATTAAGTTATCATCAGAAGTAGCAGTGGGAGAAGTTGCATTCATCTGATATAGACAGCTAATACGAAAATATAATGTAGTTGAACTGTAGAAGTATCGTAATGTCTCATTTCACTTGATGAGAGAGCAAGTTTAAGTCACCTATGCTGCAGGAAATGTACATATTTCCAGATTAGACACAGTTATTTCTGGCTGTCTTCCTATTTTTAATCTGCCCGTATGCCAGTCTGATAATTAAAAGAATAGGTAAATTAGATTTCCTGGCAGTGGATGAAAGTTTACTGTAATGAACATCCCGCCACATTCATGAAATGCTGTTTAATAGCCAAATGCTGAATGCTCTTTTTAAGTAAACAGACTAAAATATGAATGTTGGGATGACAACATTGAATTGAGACATGATTGAATATCTGAATAGAGAGAAATGTAGCCTAGAACTATAGCAAGTTCACTTATGGTAGGATGCAAGAGCGAATTTAGATACCAATGACAAGATCAGAAAGAGCCTGTTAAATGCAAAATGTTGAAAGATTAAAGGCAAGCCTAAAGAATGGTAATTTCTGTTACTGTATGTGACAAAGCATGAGGCTTAATGAAATTATTTACTGGTGTTTTAAATAACTTATTTGTTCTAAAATAGTTTATGGATGTAACCAGAGGCTCTCCATTCATTTTCTAGGTTTTTCTAGGTCTTTTTCTAAAACTAGCTGGGGTTTGAAATCTAAGCAAAGTAGTGCCTTAAAAATAATGGGACTATTAGCACCAAGGTGATTTCACTTTTGTTTTGCCTCTTTCAGTTTAATAATTAGCAAGCTGTGCTCCTTTAGTATGTGTTCAGCATGCCCAGATGAAAAACATGCAAATTGCTTGTGCCTTTTAACTTATATTTGGGGAGAGAAACATCTCTCTGTCAATTAAGAGAAGGTTCTGTATTTAGTAATTAACTTTCAGTTGTCTCCCCTTCCTGTGGGCTTTTTTTTAAACTTTCTGCGTGATGATGTATGACATGATTACTATGAGAGTTGTAATCGAGCCCCACAAGCTGTTCTGCTGTTTCTGCTTCTGTAGTTGCTGAGGTGCTTTTTTTCAAACCTTCCTCCAATACAGACTTTGCCTTAAAAATATATTTTCCAACAGCATAGTTATGTCCCTTGGTTTTGTATCTGTAAAATGAGGGTAGTGGGTACTTCCCCTCTACTCAGTTATATGCATTAGAGAACAAACCTGAGATTTTTTTTGTTGTTGTTATGTTATCTGCCTAGTGATGTATAAATAGTTGGATTAGAGGCATGGTTAACTTTTTATGTTTGTGTGCCAAAGAGTTGGGGTGCTAATGTTCCTAAAAATTGAATTATAACAATAGTTTAAAAAATCCTCAAGAAGTCGATAAAGAAACTTACTCTTAAGATTGTGACACAGGTTCTTCGCACAATTCGTCTTAACTTGGGTAGAGATGTACAACCCTGAGAGTTACTGCAAGGAGTTGTAAGAAATCAAGGTCATTAACACCTTAGGCGTGTAAATATGTGTAGGGAGAGGAGGGGAGAGGGGAGTTCAAATACTCAGTGCACTCTTGCATTTTCAGAATCATTGAAATCTGCTTAGTAATTGCATATTAATGGTAACTAGATCTGCAATGAGTTTTATTTAAAAGAAAAAAAAATCCACAGAAGTGACCTAAGTAGAAGTGGTCATTTGAGGAGAATCTCTTTAGGCAAGAGTTAAAAAGCAGCTAATGGTAGTTCTTGCTAACTTTCTATCTTTGTTTAGCTTTCATATTTTCTAATTTTTGTGGAATGATAAACCACATAATATGTAGTTACGTTATAAGCTACTGGATATATGTATGAATGTGTAGTGGTTGAACAGACTGAGAAAATGAATCATTCATTGCAGAGTAGTTGGTTACGTTTACTGGATTTCAAAAGTATTCTAATTCTTTCTAACAAATCAAAATTAGTCAGCAAGTAGTATCAGTTCTTTAAAAATTACCTGTTCTCACTTTGTGTTCTGAACTTAACTGTTGTCTCTAAAAAGTCTTCAGGGAGGATAGCTTTCCTTAAGTATGAACAGAGAAATTAGTTACTGCATGTCTTGATTTTTTGCTGTTTCTGTGAAGCTCCTTTTCCTTTTCTGATGGAGCTTGAACATGAAACCTGGATGTGTATTAATTTTTCCAGTTAATTTTTCCAGTTTTGCCACAGAAAAATGTTCAGTTATAGATCAGTTATTTCTTTGTATTCTGGTTTGATAGGCAAGATTTTAGATTCACTTGATTAGTCTGATAATAAAATTAAGTGGATGGTGGGGGGAGAATGTTTATTTAAAAAAGGCTTGTAGATGGATAGAATTTTGTAACATTTTTACGAATTACCTTTAGTACTGTTCAGGAAACTAGTACTTTAAGGTATTTGAGCTCATGTTTTCTTTGTTTAGATAACACCAAAAAAATCAGTTCTTATTAAGTGATGGCTGTCTATATCACAGAGTGCATACCATCAGTGGGTTCTGAAGGTACCGGTAATAAAAACCTGTGCTACCTTGTAGGTGGTACTTCAAATGCATGGGTGAGTCAGGTAGGAATCTTTTTATATTTTCCTTCATGGGTGGACTTTTTTTTTGCCTGTGGAAGGAGAAACACTGTTATACAGACAAGAGTATGAAAACATAGCTACTCATACAGTCTAACAAAACTTGCTTTTAGTTTTCTGAAATTCTCTCTTCAGTAGATGAATGAGACAGTGGTTGAAAGAACAGTTTTAGAAGATACGTGTGAACCAAAAGAGTGAGTTCCTATATGTTAATACTCTGGATCAGACACAGGGTTTGCTTTGAAAGTGATCTAATCATCCCTGTTAGCATACTTCTTTCTACATTGTGGAACAGCTTTGTAGTGTGGAAATTGTAATGTCTTTTGGATGAAACTAAACCAGAAGCAGTGCTCCAGAGGCAATTGCAGACAGTCTACTTCAGCTGCTAATGGGTGTCCAGTTAATGGAACCAGCTGAACGCTACTCTGAAATACAACTGCTTGTGATGTGGTCACTGGAGACTTGGGTTCTCAGAACCCTCCTTTCTCCTGTTGTATCCACTCCTTGTGCATTGCACTGGAATGGTGTAGTCATTGTGAGCTTTTTGTGGACCAGAACCTAATTGGCAAACTCAGATTCTGCTTTTGAACTTCATCTCTGAATGAGTCTGTCTTGACTCGCTGATTCAGTATTTGCTAATCTTGACATGACTTTCCCTTGCTTTCAGCTGCAGCGTAGAGAAACCAGTGATGTTAGGATGGCTTTGCAAAGTGTGAGAGCAGCTGGAGTTTTCTGTTTGAAGGGAAAGGAAAGAAAGATTGGAACTGCAGCCTGTCAGTGGTGAAGAGGAGTGTAATGGGAAAAAAATTGGATAGCTCTGCACCATGCCTGCAGAAATTGAGAGTGAAAACAATTGCTTAAATACAATCTTGTAGTAAGTGATGGAATTAAGAGTCTGGCTTCAGTCCTCTCTTCTGGGCACAAGTCAATATCTCCATTAGAATTAAAATGTCATTATCTGATTCTTCAGCCAAAGGAGTCTTGGCTTTCTAGAGCTATACTTTGCTTAACAACTTTATTGTGAAACAATTCAGAAGACACATTTAAGTAAAAATAGCATATCAACAACTTAAAATCTTGATAGGTTTTAGAAATGAAAATCGAGTACAAATTGAGATTGATGTTCTTTGATCAGAATCATAATTTAAATAGTACTTGTCCTGTAGAAAATACAATTGCATTAGATTGTGTCATCCACAGTTTTGTATATACAGTCTAATACTGTGTACCTGCTGGAGTTTTGCTGTTTGATTCTGGATTGTTTTGTATTATAATAACAAACACGTAAGAGCTAATGTTCTTGCAGCACTTGTGTAGCTACTAAATCAAGGTAACAGTGCTAAGCCTTGGTAAACAAATACTGAATCAATTAAGTAGCACCACTTTTAACTTGCACCATTAAACTGCTTTGGAAATTTAGAAATTTATTTAGACGTACAGTGCTGTGTTGTTTTGATGTAAAATGACTTCTCTGTGTACAGTTCTAAATAAATAAAAACTGGTTTTGATGATTTTATTATGGCAAATCTGTGATAGCAGTATTTCAGATGGGTGCTGTTCTGTCTGATGCTTGTGGACAGGTTTAAAATATCTCTGTTTTTCTATGTAAGTTTTGTTCTAACCTAAAAATCTGTAGAATAGCCTGTAGGAATCCCAACTGAAAAACAAAATAGAAACAAGTCATTTATGTTTGAGCTTTTCTGTTGGATACAAAGGTGAAAGGAAAATAAAGATGGATTATGATCGTGGTGATGTGGAGAATGTCTTATCAGAAGGTTGTCATACCACAACAAAAGCAATAGAGGCTCATATTTTTTTCTTCCCTCATTTTCCCCTGTGCTTTTTGTGTGGGCAAGAGATGAGGTTTGTACTATGTAACCATTAAGTTTACTCTTAAATGCTTTAAAAATCATCTGTTATAGTATTTGTTTCTAATGACTAATGGTAAAGTCTCATGGGCAATCTGAGGTAGACTTGGTTTATATTAGACATAGAAGTAAGGTTTTTTTGACATGCAGAAGTAGTTCAAGAACTGTTCAAGTTTTTGCATGAATTCGTTGTTCATTTGACATCTTAGTTGGGTAGTTTGTCCTTGTACGAAGCGAATGTAAATGCTGATTTCATCCCAGTGATTCCTTAGCTGCCTCCACTTTCCTCAAATAAGGTGGGAACCTTTCATGGGAACCTTAACCTCACAGTTAAAAAAAAAAAAAGTTGCAGCAGTTGGTATTTTATGTGGTGAAGGGCTTGTTCTCCATCTTCTGGTAAAACACTGAATAACAAGGAGGAGAGAAAGGCAAGGAGAGAAATCACAAAAATAAAAGATAGTTTTTATCTCTAGAAGCTTTAGATCATCAAGGCTGAGAATAATTATAGCTTAACACTGTAAAGATTTTTTTTGGTATCCCTTTAGGATATAGCTTTGCTGTGGGACTTCACGAAGACATCACCTGATACTAATGTATTGGTAGGAAATCTTCTTGACTCCAGATATGTCTAAATTTGGATTTCTAATTTTTTTTTAGTGTCTCAAATAGTTAGTTAAAAAGAACACATGTTATAAAGCTATTATGAGCCAGTATGTTTATTTTCCTTACAGTTCAGTTCTGTGACTTTTCATGTGATTCGGTAATGACACTAGCACAGGGCTGGAATTGCACAAAAGACTCAAGGCCAGCAGCCTGGCATAGTTTGTAAACTATCATAAATTGACCTTAAAAGTAGAGTGTTATCAGCTTTCCAGGAATTTGAACAATGCTGTCTTCATCACATGCTCAGTTCTTTAATGGTTGTAGTAGTCAGTGAGATTATGCTTCAGGCTCAGTTTTACTCTGAAAAATACAGCTTTCAAAAATGAACTTGTCTTGAATGAGGTGAATGTTTAGTCTCAGCCCAAGACTCAGTGTAATAGGTTTGTTTCCCAGAAAACAACCCAAACAAACCAAAACTTTTTATTCTGCTCTTGTAAAGTTAGAAGATAGCATCAACACCATGACTGTACCTAGCTGCTTGATCAAGAATCTACATCAAGTCAGCATGTTTCTTGTGTTTCATCTCTTAGGATTCAGGGCCTTTTTCAGGGCTGTCTTGCAATTTCTAGTACTTTCTCCAGTACCCATGATCTGTTGCCATTCAAGGGCTTGTCGCCTCTGCATGCAATTTGAGAATCTTTTTCCTGGCTATCCTAAAAAGACTGGAGAGCATTTCATTCTGTTGTCTTTATTCCTCGAAAGCAGTGCTTTAGTGGCCATTCAGCATTTTTTTGACTCCTTTTTTAGAGGTGTTTTATTTCTCACTATATTGTTCTGTTCTTGGTCTGAGGAATTTATGCGTGTGCAATAAATTTATTTATAACAGCTTTATTTTTACATTGCAGTTGGACAATATAATTCACAGATTTTTTCAAAAAACTTTTTGTTCATCTATATTTCATGTAGGTATTTTAGCAGTGAATTTATTGGTATTAAAAAGCACCAGTATATTCATTTTTTTAAAAGAAATGTGTTCATCTTGGATATCTCAAAGCAGCTGCATAAACTTATATATTTAAGAAATGTTTTTGGAAGTTTCTTTATCTGATAGTCTAGCTGCCCAAACTGTAGTGAGACCTCAAAATACTTGGTTACCCTAGTATAAGGATGTGTGCACACCCTTAATGTGACACCATCTGGGAACTGTGCTTGTGCACGGTTGCCTTGCGTGCTTCTGCAACGGAGTGCTGCACATCTGAGATTCTTCAGTATTTCCTCTATGATGTTGGTCCTGGATGCAAGGGTTATCAGTGAGCTTAGGTACTGGCAAGATGTGACTGGTGGAGATTCTCAAGTTCGAGCAGAGAGTTGTGTCTGTATGCGCATTCCAGTACTGATGAACAGTCCTTGTGGAACCATGGATGCTGCGAGAACTTTGAATGTTTCATGATGCTCTTAACTCTCCTGGGAAAGGAAAGTTCAGCCAGCAGTTTCAAATCTGGTTCTGTTTTCTTTTGAGTAATAGTTAAATGTAAGCAGTTAGTTGTTGCTTGTTACTACCATACATGAAAGGTCAACAACGTGAAGAGCATGCATGGGAAATAGTTTTTCAGAGAGAAGCAGATAAGTCAGTTTTCACTTCCAAAACTGCAACCTAAGATTATAGACCCTTGGAGTTAGGATCTGAGGAGGTGTCTTTAGTCTTACTAATTGGGTTATTTGGTAATTGAAGAGTAGACAGCTCCTTTGCTGGAGAAGAAATACAGCAGAGAGAAGTTATCTGGGCCTCTACTAGTCAGACTTTTAAATCCATGTCTTCATTTCATGATTATCTTCAAGGTGTGGAGATCAGTGCAAAAGGCGACAAAAATGAAGTACAGAATCATGAGGGGAAAACATTTTTTGGTAGAGACGTAGTAAATCTCACTTGTCTAAGCTTCCGTAAAATAACTTTTAAAGTGTCAAAAGCAGAAAGATGGCAATTCAGGAACAAGTAACTACATAGGGTACAGAATATTGGGATACATTTCCATTTTAATTTCAGTTTAGGTTTAAATTGTAAGAGTCTTATAGCTTACCTTCAGGGCTACACTTAGTTTTGTAATACAAAGAGAGGATTGTGCTGGTAGTACAAAACCAGGAGGCATCATGTGTTCTATTTTCTTCACAGGTCAGCATGGCTGCATTGTCGGTGTTCTTCACATTCAGCAGCAGTCAGATAGCATAGGAAGACTTTCAATAGACACAATCAGTATTTTCATACCCTTACTGCTGCAGTGTCATGCTTTGCCTGCTTCTCATGGCTCTTCATTGCATGTTTTAGTAACTTGCACTTTGACAAGCAGGAGTGAGACTACTACTGTGCATTACATTCTTAAAATACAGCTGTCTATATTTGAAAGGTAGTTCTTGCTCATCTGTAGTATTACACAAGAAATTGGAGGAAGCAAGAGTTTAAATAATTGCAAGCAGACAGTAGTGTGGAGCTTTTAAAGGTCAGTATTAGAATTACCATTCTCTTTTTGTGCTGTTTTTAGCTGACCACAGGCAATATATTTCATGACCTGAGGGAAATACATACAGCCTTGTTTTTCCTCAGTTTGCATGGAAAAAGAAAACATATTCTAGATGATAAGTAGTACTTGAACAGTACGTATGTGGTAGAAACAGTATGTAGTACTAGAAAATAGTTCTTTTCACTTCTGTTACACATATTTAACAGGCAATGTCTGGCACTAGATCTGATTTTCTCACACGATCTAATGTAGAAGACGACTGTTCACAAAGAACATCCATTTAAATCATATCTCACTCCCCATGTCATATTGTCAGATAATAGTATTGCCATGGTAAGCTGATTTATTCCTTCAAAAAACCTAAGTCCACGTCTTTTAGGTTATGAACTGACCATTGACTTAATTCATTGTGATGTGTGTATCTCTGTATTTACTAACTAAATTTAGAGAATTGTCTGGTTTTCAGAGTATCTGAAAAATTACATATGATTTTGACAAGAAACATGTACTTCCATGCACTTTTTGGAAAAGGAAAGCTAAAGATTTTGACAATTGATGTTGTTGAACTAGCTTTGGCAAGAATAATTGTGTGAGATCTTTCCTTATTAGTCTAGTAAACTTGCAGGCTTAAACAGACAAACTTCAGATATTCAAATACTGAAAGAAATCATGGTTATCTCTTCCCCTGCTTTTTAATTTCTCTAGGTTATAATCTTGTAAGAAGGAAGAAAGTACCACAAATCATTTTCATGTATTGTCTGACCATAAGTCAGGGACTGGGAGGTCAAAATCGCTCTTAAGTGAAGGTTAGGTTCATGACCACCTGAGGAACCTGATTGTACAAAATTAATTGAATCACAGAATGGTTTCAGTCGGAAGAGACCTTAAAGATCATCTAGTTCCAGGCCATGGACAGGGATGCCATTCGCTAGATCAGGTTGCACAGGACCCATGCAGCCCAGCCTTGAGCAGTGCCTGGGGTGAGCCATCTTCACCACCTTCTGAGTAAAGAATTTCTTTGTAACTTCTAATGTAAACTCGCCTGCTTTCAGTTAAAACCATTGCTCCATGTCCTGTTGCTATCTGCCCATACAAAATTTCTTGCCCCTTCCTTTTTATGACCGCATTTAAGGTACTGGAAGGCTACAGTGACGTCTCTCCAAAGTCTTTTCTTCTGTATGCTGATCAGCCTCAGCTCTCAGCCTTTATTCATAGGAGCGGTGCTCCATTCCTTTGATCATCTATGTGGCCTCCTCTGGACCTGCTGAACCAGGTCCATGTCTGTCTTGTGCTGAGCACTGCAGATGCAGCACTCCAGGTTGGGTCTCACAAGGACAGAGTAGAGGGTGAGAATCCCCTCCTTTGACCAGCTGGCCACCCCTCTTATGGTGCAATCCATGATGCAGTTGGCTCTCTGGGCTGTGAGCACACCTTGCTGGCTTATGTTCAGCTTTTTATCCATGAGAACAAGCAAGTCCTTTTCCTCAGGGCTGATCTCAATGAGTTCTCACAGTTTATACTCACATCTGGGGTTACCCTGACCCATGGGCAGCACCTTGCACTTGGACTTGTTAAACTTCATGATGTTCTTGTAGACACAGTTCTCAAGCTTGTCCAAGTCACTCTGGATAGAATCCCTTTCTTCTCTTGTGTCAACTACACCATTCAGCTTTGTATCATCTGCAAACTTGCTGAGGGTACACTTGATCTCAGTGTCTGGGTCATGGATGAGGATATTGAAAAGCACTGGTCCGAAGATGAAGTCCTCAGGGACACTTACTCTGGATTAAACTATGCTGTATGTCTTCTTCCTTTCAGTCCCTTTAATCCTAAGCATCCAATTCTAAACCCGTTCTAGAGCAGTCAGTGGAATTTGATTTGATTCAAGTGGTTATGTTATCAGGCTCGTTACAGTGTACAGCATCTCTCTGCATCTTCCTCTGTATGATGATACCACATTCAGGATCTCCAATTCATTTTCATTTCCTCATGATCCATCATCTAGTGGCACAAGCTGTGACTGGTTATTAGAACATATCTGTCACCTTAAAAGGGGAGAATCTTAAGCCAAGAAAAATATTCTTAAATCATGTGCATAGTTCATATGGGAGACTTGCTTCACTGGTTTTCTTCAGTTGCCCTTTCTTGACTGGAACCCTCACTTTCCTTTGAAATTTCTGTTCATGATAGCAGAACTGTAGCTATTCTTCACCAGCTTTGAATAAAGCTTGACCTGTTTTCTTGAATCAGGCCATTGGTGGTTCCTCTGAAAGCAGCTGCTCTTTTTTATCAGTTGGTTGTTGGCAGGTACTGGAGGAGTGAGAGGCGTAGTTGTGTCAAGGGGAGCCCTGCCTCTGTGGGAATGCTCCATGGGAACAGCAAGTGGCAGAGTCATCTCACTGAAAAAGTGCTGTAGCTCCTGCACCTGCCTGTGTGTGTGGAGTTCTGTCATTGCTTTGCTACGTCTGCCACTGTGGAGTTTATTTCATGGAGGGAGTTCCTTCAGCCACTCTTTATGTGCAGCTCCCTAAGACTCATCTCCACATAATACAGTTGTGTCAGGCTTGTTGTTTGGACTTTCTCCTGTGTGGATGTGCTTGAAGAAAGTCACTGAAATAAAGGTTTTGCTACTTACTGCAGTTGTTTGAGAGGTGCAGATTACCTGTGACCACTGTCTGTCACTTTCCCAGCCTCTTAGTCCTTCGGGTGTAGCAGGGGATAAAAACAACAGTCCCAGGCATGTCCTTACATAAATTTAAGTAAGCTTACCCTTAGTCAAGTGTGTTCAGTGTAAGAATCTCTTTTCAGAGCTGAAGAGACATGTAGGTGTGGACCATACATGTGTAACTCCTGGTAACAGTAAATAATGCTGCCTTTTAATATGAAACATATTTTACCACTGCTTTGGTGTTGTAGGGCTAGTTTTAGCAAAGAAGATTGTTCACTAAAAGCATCCTCTGGTGGGTGGGTTGCTACAGCAACAGTCTTGTAAGGGTTCTGATAAAGATTGAAAATTGTTTGAATCTTACCTGTGGTTATACATTTTCCGCGGTTTAAATCACAGGTATAGTGCATATTTTTATTGTACAGGTCAAGATTATTCTACTTTTGGAGGACTCTCAACTGTGTAAGCTGCTGCTAAAATAAAATGCCTGCTTCAGTCTCAAAGAGGAACAAAACTTTTGTTGCTGTGTTTGGAACACAGTACTTGGCTTGATTAACAAGCATGTCCTGACTAGGGAGATAAATAACTTAATGAGGCCCAGGGCTGGGGGTAAAATTCTTTCTTTTTATGGTTATAAGCAGAGCACAACACTGATTCATTAAGCAAAGCAGAATTAATTTGATTTTCTTTGTATAATGACAGTACTGTATAGTCTAGAGACATTCAGACAAGGAAATCTGTCAAACGAATGAATATTTTTGAAGGGTGTGGTGGGTGTAAATCCTTAATATAGTTCATGTAATGGCTTGGAAGTGGCTGATCTATATATATGAGATAAAAATAGCACTATTTAATACTGAAATTAGTGCCACTGTGTTATAGTGCAAACTTCTCTTCTTCGTTTTTACAGTGTGTTTGCTGCTTTTAAAAGATAGTAGTAACAGGTCACCAACACTCTGAATACTTTTTGTTAGATGGTGTATTCTGAGAATTTGCCAATCTGTTGATTATATCTATTTTGACTAGCTGCTAATGAACTTCATATCTTAAAAATGAGATTTCATTTGCTTCAATTTATTTTTAATATCTGAATGTGGATTGTAGTGGTCTTCCTTGGACTGTCATAGTTTCTGCCAGTGCTTTTATAATTCTTCTCTCATCCGAATTTCTGGTATTAATGACTACAGGGTATTTCTGCAAAGTTCCTATTTGTCTGGGAGAATTCCTGCTTGGTTCTGTCATAATGGGTCAGCAGTCTTCGGTATCCCCCCATTTGCAGATTGGATGGTGATACTGCCTAGCTGGTGGTTCTTTAGCATGCTGACCACCTACCATGAAACTTGAGATCTCCTGATCTTGTTGTTACAGGTCTCAGTGGTCACTTGTCATGTTATGAATCAGTGTCTCTCTACTGAGCCTGTCAGTTTCTTCCTTAGGTTCTTATATTTGCAATGGCAGGTGAAAATATTCTTGATACTCTTCAGTCACACTTCTTAGATGACCAATTGTTTAGTTATATTTTCCTGCCTCCTTCTTTTTTCTTACCTGTTCTTCTTGATTCTTCTCCTCAACACTTTGAGACACTTCCAGGATATGTTATCCTGGCTTGGTAGCTAGGTTGGAAATGTCCTTCATTTACCAAAGCTTACATTAATCTTGTTGTTTGCTGAGGTCTTTTTAAGAAGAGATGAGTAAAAGTAGGTGGGCCACATTCAAAATGAAATTTGCATCAACTAATAACATGGTGTTTCAAATATTAAAGTCAGGATTCATGACTTCGTAGATCAATTTCCTAAATATCAGCTTACCTTATTGACCAGTTACTTGGCCAGATTTGGCTATTTGTAGGCTAGTTGTAGCAAGTTTGGACAATCTGGATAAAAGCTGGGTAAAACTGAATGGTAGTTCATACTGTTACTGCCTTGGTCTTATATGTTAGCTACCACTTGGGAGATAGGTTATTGTTGTGGTTTGATTTGGGTTTTTTTAAATATATATTTTGTCTAAAAAGAGAAGTATGTTTTTTCAAATTAATCAGAAAGGGAAGTGTGACAGTGTTAGTTTTAACTCTTTATCGCCAATTACAAAGCTAATTGTCTGAGCTAAACAGCATTCCAAACTAATGCAAAGAATTTTCCCAGCATATCTGTGAATCAATATGAACAGTAAGCTATGCTGAATTTCAGATTACCATGTTTGACCCTCTTTTATTCAGTCTCACCAGCAACTTGTTTTCACATTTTCCCTTTACAGGGAGAATTGTCTTCTAAGCAAGTGTGAAATTGGTTACGCTGTAATACTCTTTTAACAAAAAGCACTTGTATGGTGTTTTCTCCAGTGCAAAAATGCAAGTCATTCCAAAGCACTTAAAAGAAGAAAAAGTTTACTCCATAAGGAAAAAGAACTATATCACTGTGCTTTTTATTTTAAATTTTCTGCATGTACTGTACCATGAAAGGTGCAGTATTGATTGCTCTAGTGAATTCTTAACAAGAAACAACATCAGTCTGGGGAGAGAGGGTTACATTTACAGGTCTGTGGCATTCACATAAACTGAAGGTTATGCTATTCACTCTTTTAATGTGATTACTTATATCAGCTGGACAAAGTGAATAAGTTACTGCCTTTTCTATCCAAAACACTAACCCAGGACCCAAAAAGTGAAGAATATAAAGTATACTTTCCTGGGATGTTTTTTGTTCAGCTTTGCTGTTTTGCCACTAGCATCCTTAAACGTGTCACATGCGACAAGTCAGTAATGGAAATCATAGTACTTCTGGTTATGAGAGTATCAGGACAAAGGGAGGCTTTTCGCTGGAGTTTCTTTCAAGATTCTTTGAAGGCAACTTTTTTGTTCTGATCTGATTATTCTAGTGCATTGAGCAAAATTGCCAAGTGGTACTGAAATAGTGTTTGCTAATATTGTCATCTTGTTTATCCAGTCCTCCTCTGTTTTTCTTACGTGCTTCATCTCTGTTTTGCTCTTCCTTGATTTCTCTGCCATGATCTGTGGTGCTTTTTGGCTGCTCTTTGGAGAGCATCAAATTGAGTGTTACAGTAAAACAGACAATATTCCAGTCAGGTTCAAGGTTCCAGTAGGAAGCACTAGATGCTCAGAATCATCTTCTGCTGCAGGAGAGAGATAGAGTATGTAACTTCTTTATATGTTGATTGTGTAGTAAGATCTCCTTTAAAACCAAACCGGGCTTTAATGCAGCACTTTGCCAAAACTTGCATATTTCTTGCCTGTTATGTCCTTGAATGACATACCTTTGAGTCTTTGTTTTAGGTGAATGATATGTAATGTGGTGATGGTATTGTAATTGCAAATGACCACATGAAATGGATTTCTGATTCGGTTCATTATAGCTGACATTCTTTATTGAGAGGATTTATTTGGATATTGCAAAATATAAGAATTTTAAGTATGTTCTTAATATTACCACTGGCTAACTCAGTACAGACAGCTAACATAGACAATGCTGAATTTAATTTAAGCTTAGCTTAGCAGATTTGAAGACAGGAATAAACCTAGTTTTGTTTTGTCTTGTTTTTTAATATGATGGCTTGCATTTCTACAATAGTTAACATTTGGTTTTCTTACTTTCAGATACATAAACTTGCACCAAGTTCCTTTTTATCACTTGAGTTGCACTGTATCACAAACATAGCAAGTTCTTTCAGATAGTTGTACTATTATGTTAGAAATTAAACAAAATTTCAACATTTGATGTTAAATTAGTTGGGAAGCGCTTTGTTCTGTTTCTTATTCAGGTATGTGGGGGACGCTGTAGCAGAAGAGCTTTGTTGCTCAGAGGGCTCTGATTTTCCTTACCAGAACAAACCTTGTCAGAATTGAAACAATGTTGTCAAAATTAGTTTACTTACAGCTGACCTTAATAAAAAGGAGAACTATGACTTTTGCTAAATGTCCTTGGCAGAATGAGCTCTATAACATGCTTTCGCACTGACAAACCCGGTTTCCTTCCATGAAGTAGGTGGTTCTGCGGACAAGGGGGTAGCAGCAGATGTTTTTCTGCCAGCAGGTCCTAGTCTAATCATCTCCCATAGTATTCTTATAAACAAAACTATGAAATAGTCCACTGACTGAAGTGTGGGTCCCAAAGACTTAGTAGTACAAAGTCCAGATGGCAGCCAGCTACTTGTGGCTTCCTATCAAAGCTCAATACTGGAGCAAATATTCTCTTCTTTATTAGTAACTGAATGAGGGGACAGAGTGCATCTTCAGCTCTTTTGTGGATGATAGCGATTTGGTGGGGGCAAGCAAGGTAAGGGAGAGGTCAGAGAGACCGTTGGGAGGGAGCTCAGCATCCAGGGGGAATGCACTGGCACGTAGTTTAGCTAAGGTGAGCACAAAGCTGGGGGCGTGGGAGGGAGCATAGCCCCATGCACCAGTAGAGGCTTGGGACCAGCTCTGGGGCAGCAGCCCAGCTATTCTCCTGAGCAGCTTCAGTGTGTCCTGGCTGAGCACCTGCTGCACTCTCAGCTATGCAGGCACCAGTTGAGGGCGATTAATCCCTCTGTTGAGAACCTGTTGGACTGCTTCTCTAGGTACTGGTGGAGGAAAATCCTAATAAATGGTATTCTAAGCGCTCAGAAACAGGTTGCCCAAAAAGGCTGTAGAGACTCTGTTCTTGAGGATACACACAGCTCCATCAACAATATTCCTCCAGACAATATACTATAATGGCCCTGCTTTCAGCCAAAACTGCTCTCTCTTACTCTCAGCTTTCTGCATGTTGTGCCCCTCAAGAAGCAAATAGCAAAATTAGTCGTTGTAATATGACAGACTCCATGCAACCTGCCATGGTGTAGGAATTAGTTTGCAATGCATCGAGTTACCCTAGGCATGATAGCAGAGATCCATGGGAGATGTGGTTGGGATGTTGACTGGATAGTCTGCCTAAATGTGTGTCTGAGTCCCCTGGCATTGACTGAAATGAATAGAAGTCTTCTGCACTTTGGTTGCTGATATTTACTTCATCACTCTCATGAGTTTTAGTTTAAAATCACTGTTTGTAGATGTTCATCTGGCAAGTAGGAAAACAGTTTTTTTACTAATGAGTTTTTGCTGTACAGATGGTATCTTTAAAATGCATAGAACATATTCCTTTCAGAGCCATGTAAAAAGCAATGTCCTGAAGATACCTGTATCTTCAAGGTGGCAAGACAAGGGAAAAGTAAAACTGTTCCTGGAATTAGAGAAGTTAAAATAAAGACTAATACTTCCAAATTTACTTGCTTTAGAAGCTGAACTGTAGAGATGAATGTCTAAAATGAGTTTTCAGTCCCTTAACTATGATACGCTCTTCAGGCTTCTGTATTTGGAAAATAGGAATGTAAAATGAATCATATGATGTTTCTTCACAGGGAGGAAGTGTCAGTCATAACGTTTTTATATAATCAGACAATGATTGTTTATGGAGTCTTAAGTGTCAGTTGTTAATGAAACAGTTAATTTTAAGGCAAAAAAGCATGCTTTGAGAATATGTAATTCATATTAAGGAGATCTATTAGTGAGAAATACAAAATTTTAAACTTATATTTGTTCCTGATTTTTGGATTGGTTTTTTCCTTTTCCTAAATAGACTTTGTTGGAATATGCAGAAAAGTGGAAGACATCAGAAGATCCTCTGCCTCTGCTGGAGGTGTACACGGTGGCTATCCGAAGTTATGTTAAAGCACGACCTTATCTTACCTCTGAGTGTGAAAACGTAGCCTTTGTGCTTGAACGTTTAGCACTGTGAGTATGCTTTTTTTTGGTTACTAAAACCAGTCTGTATGGTATTAACTTTTCATTGCCTAAATGTTTTCTTAATCCAGTTCTCAGCACCTACCTTCTTCATGGTAGATGCTGTATGTAAGGGAGGATATCTGGTTGTTGGAATTGAAGCAAGAAGGATTCCTGACCTAGGACAAGCCAACAATCCTGGCTTGAAACACTTTGCTATTATTGATCTGCATACTATCTGAAAGTGTATCAATTTGCACAGGCTTTTATGGAGTTGGATTCAATGATTATTTTTTTTTATGGTGTCTTTTAGAGAACTTGCTTTTACAGTTTCTGCAGGAGTGTTCATGACCTTTTTTTCTTTATGTGTTCAAGGAAGCAAACTGTTTTGTGGCTGGTGTTTCAAAGAACTATTTTGATATTAGAATAAGGAATTGTTGATTATACAATTTCAACATCAAAAATTTCTTCAAATAATATTTCTTTTTGACTTCCAGAAGCTGTATTGAACTTCTACTGTGTCTGCCTCTGGACTTACCTGAAAATAAATGGGAAGAATTTCAGGCTTTTGTACAGGTGAGTTTAGTTCATAAAATAAAGACTGAATAGCTTTTCAGAGTGGTTTGGAAACCTAGGGATATTGAGTATGTAGCCTGTCTGTAAGGAGCAAGGCCTTCAGCTGGAAATCCTATGTACTCTGCAGTAATTGCTGAAGGTAATATCATTTGTCTGCATGCAGCAGCTGTGGAGAAAAAACAGGTTATTGAAAGAAAATTCATGTTTTAAAATATAGTTGACAGTTAGAAATGAAATATTATCATATAAGTAATTCTTTACTATATATGGTTGTATGTTTGCAACTTATGAATGGCAGCCAGTTGATAGTGAAGGGTTTTTAGATCTCTCACAGGACACTGGCTGGTTAAGGTTAGAGCATTGCATTAAAGGAGGGTGTTGAAGCAAGTTCTGTTTCTCTGTATTTATCAGAAATATGTAGTGGGAGGTCCAGTCTACAGTTTCAAAAAAAAGAAGGGAAGGGGGAGGAGAAAGAATAATAATCAAAGACCAGATACAGTTACCTCAGGATTCACAGCCTAAATAATGTAGGAAGATGAAAGGCTGATTATTTTAGAGTGAATTTTGACTAGCAATTGCCTTATATAAATCAATTCTGAAGAGATGTATTTGATGCTGAGGGGTTCCCCAGCCTTGAGAGCAGGTGGAAAAGTAAAAGAAAAATGACCTATTTCTTGGGGTTTTTTTTGTTTGTTTGTTTGTTTTTAAGGACTAGTGTAAGTTGTGCATTGCTACTTAAGCCACAGATTTTTGCAGGTATTTAGTTTGCTCCCAAATGTGCGTTTGCTCACAGAATTTATTCTAGTATATAAGTGCAGTGGAAGATATTTTAATTGATTTTGAGACTCCAGACTGTTTCATCATATTTGCATAGAACTATGCAGTGAGATCTTAACAGCTAAAATCTTTCGACATTATAAAAATATTTTTTTCAGTGTCTTCAGTACATAGAAATTGAGCTGCTGAAGAGTTTGAGAAGATAAAGTTTAGGCACCTAGTACCAGAACAATATGTGGACTAGAGAAATTGCTCATCCATTTTTAAAAGAGAGGCCTATTTCAAAGTTTAGTTTCAGAAATTTCAGAAGTAGCCCTGTTAATAAATCTCAAGGTGAGTTTGAAGCACTCAGTTGTTTTGGTTTCTCAGCTTATATCTTAGGCAGCAGAGGCAGAAGTAAAACCTATATAGGCTGAATGTTAAGATTGTTTTGTTATACATTTAACTGTCTATCTGGTAAGGCATTAATTTGATAACATAAGGTATAAAGGAGTATATTTATGTCTTATGTTAATATATTATATTAACATAATGTCTTATGTTAATATATATTAATATATGTTAATATGTCTTTAAAAAAGACATTATTTATGTCTTTTTTAAACAATATCTTGTTTTGTAAAATATATTATTCAGGTGGCTCATAAAAACTTGATGGAAAATGGCAGCCAGGAACTGCACGTTTTAACAACACTTACACAAGAGAAGGGAGTGTGGAAGAACCCAGTATTGTGTGGTATTCTGTCCCAGGAACAGTTGGACCCAGATAAAGGTAAAATTTAAAATTATTTACTTCAATTTCATGGGACATTGAAATATTATGATCGATGGAAGTTTTTTGTTCAATATAGTTTGTGGTAATTTATAAGCTATATAAATAAATATGCATGTAGCATTTTCTGGACTATTAAGATAGTAGGCTCATGGTAACATACAAATAATTCAATGTTGGTATTTTGCATAAAACATAATCATGCCTCAAATTCTCTTGCCATTTTCTTTATAAGCCATGTGAAGGAGTTTATGTACAGGCTAATTTACGATGGGGTAAGTTCAATACTAATATACAAAATTTATTTGACATAAACCCAAAATAAAAAAATAAAAACTGCATATATTTTTTTAAACAAGAATGTAATTTACTCAGTTATGAAATGCCAAGAGGACCTTTACTGAATATTCATTTAGACCTGAGTTCTGAGAATGGCTAACAGTAATTGCATAGGGAGGAGTATATGATCAGCAGAGGCTTACAAGGATAGTGCCCTGATATGTTATTTTTGTTTTGGTGATTGCAATTCAGCAGTGGTATCCTTGTGTGAATGAATCTTAGTTGTTTTTTGATTCTTTGCCTAAATAGTTTTAGAATCTGTATAAAGCGTCACACATAAGCATCTGTGGCAAAGTTGCACAGTTCTTACATCAAGTGAAGTAGTTCCTCTTAGTGTCTGCCTCCTTTTAGCCTGGTGCCTTCTTATTTCATATATTTTTATCTATTAACAAGGTAACTATTCTCACGTCTTTTAATGAATGCATCACAAGACCTGATTCGATAGACTGCTATCATATCTCATCTTCTCTCTTCTGTAGTGTCTTACATGTCTTCCAAATTTACTGTCCCATTCCTTGTATGGGAACTAAACGTTTATTCAGCAGTAAATACGATTTTCTGCTTCCTGCAGCATTCCTTTAATAATATTTAATATATAATAATAATATTCTTTTCGTAACATTAGCCTTGCTTCTTGACTGAGCATTGAACCAATGTTTTTTTAAATCAGAACTAAACAAGACATTTTTGTGAGGAGTAGTACCTATTTAAGTGTTAGGATTTTCCCCTATCATGTCTGTATGTACAGTTAGGCTTGTGTTTTTTTCCTTCATGAAAATAATGTTGGAGGTTTTATCAACATTTTAATTTTATCTGTTATGCTATGTTATGGACTGTTGGCATGTTTTTACTACCCTGCTTTTGTCAGCATATTTTGTCATGGTTCTCTTCCCTTTTCCAAATGTTTATAAAAGTGCTGGACGTAGGCTGTCTCTGATACAGATCCTACAGAAACCCACTGAGAGTTTGTTTGGGTTTTTTTTTCTTTTTCCAGTAACTGATAATTTATCTGTACAAGGCTGCTCTTTTTACTGCCAAGAGAGCTTGGTATCTTTAGGGATTTGATGGACTTCTTTTAGTTCTTTTAGAAAATAAGTTGGATCTCCTTTTATTCAAATTACCACAGCTTTCTTGGATAAGTCCAGTAAATGTATAATATGATTTTCAATTATTTTTTTCAGAAGTTGGGCATACTCTTCCACAAGATTTGCATTTTGTTGCTTCTTTTAATTACTTATTATATACACGTAATACAGACTTTGGATTTGTTTGTAGTCCTCAGAGTCCCACAGAGTACCCCTTTACTAGCTTCCTGTCAACCACACTGCAGCCATTGTAACAGTAGGGTACTTGTAAGAGAGAGGTTTAATTAATACTTAATTGCATTATAGTTGAGTCTTTTTAAGAGCTTGCTCATTAATTCAGTATTGGATAAGGAGGACACAGGGCAGTAAGTAAGATTGTGACCATGGACTTCAGGAGAGCTAACTTTAACATCTTTAAGGAATTTCTTGTAAGAGTCCCATGGGAACAGGTCCTGCGCTGCTATCAGACATTGCATTGCGTTGCATTTGCATGGTGACTGGACCTGCTCTTACTTCCGGTTTCACCTGCATGACTTTTTTTTTCTCAAGATTGCATATGATAGACAAGAAGCACTTGTATGTGGAGAGAGGAATTTTCTACATTTCTCCACTTCATTAATTGGTTATGGAAGGAAACCTTAGTAATGTTGTCTTAATTTTCTCACAACATAGTGGGTCTTTTGTCATACTGGCCTCCTCCTGAACTACCAGATAGCTTAATGTGAGATCAGGACTGATATTAATCTAGAATTGAAGCTGATCTGAATTAATAACAACTGAAAATTAGGTTTCCTGAAGTCATGTGGCTGTCTGTGCAGCCTTATTGCTCTGTGTGCCAAAGACTGAAAGTTGAAGTACACCAAAGTGTTTAAGGTTATACCATAACCTATGCAATGTTAAAACACTGCACTTCTATCCTCAGTTTCTGTCAGTGTGGCTTGTGCTCTTTAGCATGAACCTGCTTTTCCATCCTCAAGGTTACCCTTTTTTTGTAGTGATGGTATAATCCTTCAAAGCTGTCATTAGTATCTCCTCAGCTGATACTGAGGGTGAGTGGAAGAACTGTCTAGAGGAACTAAGGATCTTTGATAACCTTATGAAAAGCCAGGCTGCTGCTTTTTTTTTGGTAACTAATTCTAATTATCGTTAGAGATTTAAACCTGCATGCCAAGAGTTAGGTTCTTGAATTTTTTGTAAGTTTAAATGTAGTAGGGAGGCATCTAAAGAGTATCTCACTGAAAAGAGAATCTGGATACAGCCATCACTATCTAGAGATTGTCAAGGTGGATAACAGGCAGAATGTAACAGCCAACGTGGATCTATTTTCAGTAATTAGAGCACCTGTCACCAGAAGTTGAAGGATACCAGCAGTCTCAGTTTTGAGAGGATAAAAATGTATTTTCATCCTGGGTATATTCAAAGCAGCCATCTGGAACTTCTTTTACCCTTTCTCCAGACACTGTGCCACCACAGAAACATCCAGGATTGATGCTGCATTCAGCAGAATTGTGTTGAGATGTTTGCATGAAGGATTCTGAGTCCCAGCTCCTGGTAGATATGGAAAGCATCAAGTCAGTTCAGAGTCACCCATAGTTTGAATGGACATGTGGACTAACACTTAAAGATGACTAAAGAGGTGTCGTGGCTCGACTCCAGCCAGTAGCCAAGCCCCACTCAGCCACTCTCTCATTCCCCCACCAGCAGCACTGGGGAGAGAACAGGAAAGGCAAAGGTAGAAATCTCACAAGCTGAGATAAAGACAGTTCCATAGGGAAAGCAGAAGCCATGCACACAAGCAAAGCACGGAATGAATTCACTGCCTCCCATGGGCAGGCGGGTGCTCAGCCATCCCCAGGGAAGCAGGGCCCCATCACACCTTGTGATGTGGGAGGACAAACGCCATCACTATGAACTGTCCTCCCCTTCCTCCTTCTTCTCATGCCTTATGCCCTGAGCCTGATGTTCCATGGTCTGGAATGTCCCTTTGGTCAGTTGGGGTCGCCTGTCCCGGCTGTGTCTCCTCCCAAGCACCCCCCAGCCTCCCCACCAGCCTGGCAGCACAAAATTCAGACAAGGCCTTGGCTCTGTGTTAGCCCTGCCCAGCAATAACAAAAACATCTCCACATCATCATCATCACTGTGTTCAGCACAAATCCAAAACACAGCCCTGTACCAGCCATTGTGAAGAAAATTAACCCTACCTCAGCCAAACCCAGTACATTAGTTTCCTTACTAGCAACTGAAGTTCTTGGAGATGGATTGTCCATGTGTATGTTCACCTCCTGGCTTCATCCTCCCTGGCAAAAGCAAGGTTGATAAAACATAAAGGTGGTGGATTAATCTGTACCTATACTACATCTGATGAGGGGTCTGGTAGTAGGATTATGAGTGCTTTGTAAGGCAGATATTCTTTGTGCTCTTTAAGTCTTCTAGTCAGCTAAAACGTGGCATTAATCTGGACTGTCTTCCACAGAGAACCTGTTAGTGCCTGGAGCTTATTCCTGCTCCCATGTGCCGCTAATCTGTGGATTTTGTTTTCTCTGGTTTAGCCCATGTATGGTACGAGCAATACCTGTAATAAAAGTTCATAGTCCTTCTTGTGAACTTGGCATGGAATCACTTGGTAATAGGACCTGATATGCCAGCTATGGAATTCAAGGGAATAACAGGGAAACTGTCTAAGTTAATTTGTCTGTCCAAGTTAATTTGCTAGACTTAGTAGATTGTAATACCACCTGTCTGATGTTATCTGCACATCGTGATTTTCCCTCATGTTCTGTTTTTTTATATGAAATTTGCACAAGCCTTGCACAAACATGTTTGTGAATTTTAATAGATGAGGGAGCATTGCACAAAAATGACATTTAATATTTTTTCCAATAATTGTTCCCATTAAATATGTCAGGGTTTACACTCATAAAGGTTAAGTCATTTGTTCTAGAAAAGCACTTGTGTCTCAAAGCATTTTTATAAATTACAATTGTTACAGTAGGCTAGCAATTTGTCCACAATAACTTCTGAAATTGGCATTGCACGATAAAATATATTTATCAAATATTTTAAAAATAAACAAAACCTTCCTCAGTAACCTCAAAATCTTATCCTTAAGACTTCCCCACCATAAACTTAGTCCTGTAACCCCAGCACTGGTTTTTGTCTTAAAATGTCAGCTTTAGTTCAGTTACAAAACAAATGTATTAAAATTCATGTTTTGAATGAGCTTTCAGATGTTAAACATAATGGTTATAATCACTGGGATTAGAATAAAGGCTTAAGAGCTAATATGTAACTGGTAACCCTGAGGTCTTCCTGTGTCTTGTTGAGAAGATAACAGAAAATATGCTGATGCTTATGCAAGGTAGGCTGGCTGAAGCAGTAAACACTAAAGGAAGGGGATTACTGAGAACTAGCAGATAGAACGTAGTGTTTACAATATTAAATGCAGCAATTATAGTAATAAATCAGAGTGAAACATCCTTGGTTACCAATATATCTTAAAGTCTAAGGTCTTCCTGTATCTCGTTACAGAAATAAGGTAAAATGTTCCAATGTTATTCCAGGCAGACTATCCAGGACTAAATGTTGTGGGCGAAGAGATTATTGGTACCTGGTAGAGGAAGAGCAAGGCTAGACTATTGAATGTGGTTAGTCACAGGGTCATTTGTGGGTTGGCAGCAGTATGAACATCTTTTATAATGCATTGGTAATGACATTAAAGGAACATTTATCTGCTGCTTAGAATGTCCTCTGATAAATACAAAAAATGTTTGCTGTCTACCCTTTGTCTGTTAGTGTGCTCTGATTTTTCTTTGTTCCTGCATAAATACAAATCTGGTTGTAGTTTCATCGCCACGGGGAGAGGAAGAAGGAGCTCATTTGATTTGAATATTCTTACACATCAGTTAGCCATTGCTGATCATTTGTAACAGGGTACAAGGATATGGACAAATAACGAAGAAGTTGGTTGAAATGATAATTCAACCATAAATCTGAAAATGCATGAAAGATAATGATGGCCTGATTTCTGCAAAGGCAGTATTTTCTGCCTTAAAGGCTTGTGCACTAAAGTGGTAAAGAAAACGGTTGACCTGATTTCAATTTCAAGATGGACTTTTAGTAATGTTCTATATAAGCAGCTTGAAGAAGGAGAAATCATGAAATAAAGACAGTAGTGAATCAAATAATAAATAGTATGGGAAGAATAGTATATAAATACTTACAATAATACATACATGCATACAATAGTATGAAAAGAAGCAAAGAATGAGATGAGCTTTTTTTTAAAGTAAACTATGTTTTGTATTCTAATAGTTCAAGTATTACAGAGAGAATTAATTTCTTACATGTTGAAAGTACTTATTTAATCAAATCATAACAGAATTTGAAAAGTCAAGAAAATACAAATTAAGTGAATGGACATCATGATTCAGGTGAAATTCAGGATGAGGCAATTAAAAGGAATATGATAAACATTCCTATCAAGATGTGTCAGAAAGTGAGCACTGCAGATGACCAGAAGGTTTTGGGAATACTCAAAGGCTGGAAAAAATCTCATTCAGAAATGATCAAGATTTTACTCCTAATACTGAAAGCATACCATGAATGTGCTGGTTTTCACAAAAGAAACAAAAATCAGTAGAAAAAGTCTGCTGTTTTTAAAAGATGTGAGAATGTGTTATGAAATTAAAGTGAGGGCAATTGAAAACCATGTTGGTTTTTTATGCAGTATATATTTACCTTGTGGAAACAGGGAGGGGATGATGTCAGAAGGATTAGAGAAAATTGATTGTCTGTGTGTCTAATTTTAATAATTGACTTAAATGTTCTAGAGGTGGTAATAAACTTCATGCTTCAAAGCTGAAACAATTTTGATGTTGAAGATCTGGATGAGACCAGAGATGTATATATAAGATTTGGAACATTAACCTGTGTTCCCCCTTTTTGTAGAATTCTTATGCCTTCCACTGAGGCACCTGGAGTTGGGTTGTTAGTGTAGACACAGTTTAGCTCTGGTGGGAGCATATTTGAAAAATCCAGTTCAGTATCCATCTCTTTTGAGTTTTAGACTATGCACAGTCAAATGTATACAAGAATGCCTCTTTTTTCAAATAAGGAAACTTTTTTGGTTGAAGAGCCATAAAGTGTTTGACTATATTCTGTGGGTGTATTAATATGAAACATTTCACACCAATAAAAATGGGTTCAGAAACTTCTGTATTTGTCACATATATCCTTCAATAACAAGATCTTTAAATGGCAACATTAGCAAAGGCGTAACACAAGCGTACAAAGGATGTGAGAGTAGTGGCTTTGTGTTGTCTTTCTGTAGAACTATAATTAAATGGTATCTGAATATTTTAATATTTATATGGTCTCTCAGTCTGTTTTGTGTGCAGCTGTTTAGCCAAGAAATTCGAATGAATTAAAACCTGCAAGTATATAAAAGGTCTGTGACAGAGAATCTTTAGGATAAAGAAGTGCAGTTCACCGAGAAGCTTTTCCCTCATATTTGCTTCGTATCTTTTCTATCTGTTTTGATTTGTGTAAATTGTAGGGGTCAACCATGATGAGTAAATGCAGTCTGTTAACTCTGTAACATGCATATAATGTTTTGCCTTTTTTTTTTCTTTAAGTGAATGAATTTTTAGTGTCAGAAGGCCCTGTCCTGCTGGATATGCGTATTAAGCACCTAATGAAAACAAAGCAATTAGCGCAAGCTACTGCCCTGGCAAAACTCTGCTCTGACCATCCAGAAATCAGTGCAAAAGGCAATTTCAAACAAACCTACCTGGTCTGTCTTTGTTCAGGATCACCAAATGAAAGGCTAATGGAAGAAGTAAGTAAATAATGCAGAATTTTTTTTCTTAGACTTATTTCTTTAATGATAGTAAAGTCACTAATCATAAGCTGGTGTTCTATAGAAGAGGTTTTTCTTTTAAAATATGATCTAAAATATTTTTGGTATTTTTTTCTTTTCATTCAAGTCACTTTTAAGCTGAGTAGTAATGACTCAAAACACTAATGGAAGTGTATTGTTAGGTCATTAATAGGCATTTTCTGGCTGTGCCACAACTTTGTGTTTGATTTTGCTTGAAGTATTTTAAAACTCTGCCTCAGACCTCCTTAGTAAAGTGAAGTTAATCATTTTCCCACTCTTATTACTTGAACTATATTGCTTTTTCTGTCTACCTAGTACACAGAATGGGGCCCTTTAGATGCTGCTTGCAGTTCAGAGAATAAATGTAACTTCACCCAAATTCCTGGATGCAATTGAAGGTGAAATCAGATCTTTGATCTGGTTTGTAATATAAAATCCTTCTAATTTAAATACAGAAGTCAGAGAGGAAATGACAGCTTTGCTCTTTTGCACTCTTTCAGGTGGCATCTTCATTTCTCATCCCACTCCAAAATTTTAGCTGAGCCTTTTCCCTCCTTGAAGGAAAACTAACTGCAAATGTCACTTTCCTTGTCTGCCGATGTCTCTGCTGCCTTTTTGTTGCTGTCATCTTTTTATGTTAAATATTAAGCATATTGCAATTGAACCTAAAGGGATAAGAGTTTTGCACTGAATAGAGCTGGAAAACTTTCCTGCCCTAGATACAGATGAAATTCTAAGATGACAGCTTCTCACTGAACATGTTCTTCAGATACTCAGTAGAATTGGATCAGTCTTGCTCTCCTCCCAGCTCTGGCTGCTGCAGACTCTGTCAGAGCAGGCTTAGGAGGGGCTGTGACAGGGCTGTGCAGTCTTAACTTTGTTTGCTGGAGACACGCAATGGAACTTGGAATTTATGACCCTGCAAACAGTCTTCCTTCATTATTCAGCCCTAACACAGAATAGGGTGGTTCAATGAATGAACCGTGAGTCCCCTGAACGAAAGGAATGGGTTAGCCTTCTTTATTTGGATGCCATAACGTACAGATAAGTTCGTACTGGGTTATCAGAGAGAACCTAATTCAGGTATTTCTGAGCTTTGGATTGCTTAGATTAGCAGCTTCAGCTAACTGTTTGCAGTATTGCTAACCATTTTGGAAAGATCATGTCTTACCAAGAGAAGGCAGATAAGCTTTAACATGTCAGGGTGGACTTAGGAACTGAGAAGGACAGTCATTTTGTAGTGTGAGAACAGCAGGAAAATAGTAAAAAAAAAAAAGGTGTAAAAAAGTATAATATCAGTGTGGAAATTTTTATATCCATTCAGACTAGGCAGGAACATTTAGTAACATAAAGTAACGTTTAAACAAGTTTTCAACATGGATTAGTCTAATAGTTTCCTTCAATAATGTGAAGAATTCAAACCTGCAGTATGTGAAATGCTAGACGGGCAAACTTCATGTTACAAACCTTTGTTACAAACAGGGTCCCTTAGGAAGTGTGACAGGCTGGAAAAGCCTTTAATGAAGAAAGTTCCCTTATAATAAGTTCAGTTCACTATATTCTTCTGTAAGCTTTTCATTGGTAGTCCCTGTCTGAGATGGGGCACTGAGCAAAGCAAATCTTCAGTCTAAATTGCTATTACATTTATACTGTTCTATATTAAGAAATGCAGTTTTCTTTAGAAGATGACTTTGAGGTTATTAAACGTCCAATGACATTCAGTGAAGGGCTGTTAGTATATTTACAAAGTGTCAATTTAGAGGTGTGAAAATAAGTAGTTGTACTATTCAAAATTGTAGTTTGATTGCTGGATACCGTGGTGCCCAACCCAGCTGTGCTGCCGCCTTACCCAGAGTGCCGGACCAGCTGGGTGTTTGGGTGAGCACTTCTGTTTCTTGCTTTGGGTGGTCTTGTGATTTCTCAAGAGAGACTTCCAGCAGTGCTGTTGTCATAGTCAAGCTATTCTTCTGCTGCTGGTGTCAGAGAATAAATACCAGCATGTCCTGCCAGATGCACTAATTGAGGTAATCAAACCAGTCTACTGAGAATCAAATTAGACCGTAGTTGTTATAGCAAGTGCACTGATTCAGTACTGATATAGCTGTCTAGTAGTACTGGGCAACTCTGATTTCTCCTTTGACTTGCCATAAAACTAAGTACTTCAATTGGTACTTGACAAATAATTTATATTGTACAGACTGTAGCGTTCTTCTAGAACAGCATTCAAATTACTTGCTTCTTACTCTACAGCTTTCCTTTTCTTAATATCTTTGATTTTTTTAAAAAGTACTAGAGCAGTCATGTTAAACCTCAGATTCATTAACCACCCAGATCATTGTATTAAAGCAGTAGCGACATCAGTGACAAGTAAACTGGATTAGAATTACAAGTAATTTTCTTTTTTGTGTTAAGCTGCAATTTAAAGTTATGAGTCTTCATTTCACTATTACCATATGTATGTGATATATATGAATAATTAATATACTTTAAAATTCTTAGGTGACTGGGACACTAGATACAAACAAGTCATGTCTAAGAAAAAAGTTTATGTTCACTTTAATAGAACAGGTTTTTTGGTGGCATAATGAGTTTTGATACTGTCTAGAAATATACTGATTTGCTTTCAAGCTCATCTCTATCCAGCTGTTAAAGTTCTGAATTGTTGTCTTGCAAAGGCTAATATGACTGTGTGTCTGAAAATACAACCACTTTCTGAGTCTTGTTCTTCTCTTTCTTCTCTTCTAGATTGCAGAAGTAGATTGCAAAGATGCACTAGAAATGATCTGTAACCTGGAATCTGATGGAGATGAAAAAAGTGCTCTAATTCTATGTGCGGCATTTCTGTCTCGCCAGCTGCAGCAAGGGGAGATGTACTGTGCCTGGTGAGTTAGAATCTTGTTTTCTATCTAAGAACAAAAACTTAGTCTGCGGAAGATACATAAGCCATAAGTTAACTTTCTTTAGTTGATAAAAATCTGTGAGCTAAACAGAAAGGAGATAAGACTCTTGGAAAGCTAAAAAAGAAAAGAAATGGATTTTGCAAGATAAGCATCCATTACAGGAATTTGAAGGGTGTCTGTATGATGAGGCAAACACCAATAGCTGGTTAAAAATTTTTCCGTAGAAATAAGAAATTTAATAACTGCAGGCAACTGGTCAGCATTTAATGAGTGAATACTGTTCTTTCTGTCCTGTAATAACACAGTGTTTCTAACAAACTTAGAAAGGAAGAAGCTCTTTACTACTACTATAACCACAATAATAAGCTAGATGAAGATACTTATTGTTTAGGGCTTGCTTTCATTAATGTGGGAACAACTAACTGGTCTTTGTTGGCAGATATTTGAGCTGTTAGGGTTTTAATTTCCTTCTGCTAACTAGCAAACCTGTGTAATTCCTGAAGAATTTGCTTTGTCTGTGCATCTCTGTTTTATGCGCAGCAGCAGGAGAAAACTGCTAATGCAGGATTTTGCTTTAAGAGATTCTTCTGAAGTTTTGGGCTTTATAGTGTTCCACAAGGTACTGGGTACTCGTGGCTCTTTGCACCTGAGGAGGAATGAACAAATAAGATAAAGTAGATACTGTGATACTGTTTGGCTTTGGGAGCTATTTTCTTGCTAAATCACAGTCACCTTCAGCTCTTAAAGCAGAGTAGCTTTAGAAAAAGTGTATCTACCACAGAGAAAAGCCAGTTTTCGGTAGGTGTTAATAATTACTAAGAGTTCAGAAGTATACAGTTCCAGTCTGTGAATAGTAAACTACTGTGCAAGACTTTTATTTTTTCCAAGGCCACATAATGAGTAAATTATGTAGCATAAATTGTGGTAATACAGGTTTTATTCTGAACTGTCCTTCTGGAATTGAGTCATTGTCATAATTTTGAAATTTGGATGCTTAATAGAATGGATATTTTAATAAAAGATAAGGTATAAATAAATTTCAGCCTTTTTCCTTTCCCAATGACAAAATGGAAACTGTTCTTAGCCTTGCATTTCTTGTTATAAGATTAGTGGTTGCATTGATGGCCCTGAAATACTGTTCTCTTGTTCTAGGGAACTGACTCTTTTCTGGAGTAAACTGCAGCAAAGGGTAGAGCCTTCTATTCAAGTGTATCTAGAGAGATGTCGTCAACTTTCTGTGTTAACTAAGACTGTTTATCACATTTTCTTCCTGATTAAAGTAATTAATTCAGAGGTAAGGATACTCCTGAAAGAATATTTTTGGCACTTTCAATGGAACTGTAATCAGGAAAATTTATGCAAACTTCTTTGACGTCCTGTCTTTCTGTATAGTATCAGTTTCAGGGCAATCCTAATTGGTTTTAGGAAAGGCCATAGCAACTTTCTTCTGCAGGTAAATTATAAATTGATTCATTTTGAATCATTAAAAGTTTGGTTCCTTTGGAAAAAAAGAGTTGGATTAAACAGAAAAGCTGGATGCCACAACTGAGATGAAGAAAGCATTAAAGGTGAGGTTATGGCCTCTAGGTGTGCCTGTGTCCTCTAAATGTGGTATTTTCTGTAATCAGGCCCTAACATTCCTCACCATTAATTTCCATATTTCAAAAATTACGGAAAATTGAGAGGACCAGCTTATGAGGAAAGGAAATGAAGGGTGTATGTTAATATATAAGAAAAGGAAAAATACAGGAAATTAGAAAGAAAATAAGAAACTACACAAAAAAACCCCAAAACTACAACTCAAAACCTTTTGAATTGCTACTTACGAATTTATTTTGATAAATGAAATACTTGTCACTTGTGGGCTTAGATCCAATGTTGTATTAAAACCTTGCTCATCTTTCTCAGCTAACCTTGTCATCTAGTTTTCTTAGTTTCTTTAGTAGTTGCAGTATTTAATATTGATAGCTAAATTGAGCTCTTACAAAGATTTCTGTAAGTTGGGAAATTAATTCTAAGCATAAAATTCCTGGTTTTCAGTGTTCTGGTATGGCTAATCATGGGCTTCTAAATTTAAAGATTCCCCCCCCCACCCTGCCCCGTAAGATGTGAAATAAATTGGAATTAGAGAGGGGAAGGAAAATAACTTTCACAGAGTCTTGTGATATTAAGATCTCTGCCTGCTCTGTGCCATATTGATTTTTCTCCAGTGAGCATTTGAGCATTTACTTGTTGGCAGAAATTGGAGACCACGTAGGTAGTAGACTTGTACATTCATAAATTTGCTGAACTTTATTCTCATGTATGCCACAGCCTCTCTCAAGCACCCCTGGCAGCATAAAGAGCTTTTAAAGTCAATGTAAATGTAAATGGTGTTGCCTTAGGGTATGAATGAGTAAAGAGCACATGACCTTCAGAACATTCAAATGATGGAACATTTAACAAAACCTAACTATACTTACTGCTTTCAGTTGGACTGAAACCGTGTGTTCAGTTGAGGTCAGTTGACTTTGAAGTGACATAATTTTTAAAAATAAATGAAAGCTTTTACCTTAAGTGATCTCTAAATTATAGATCTTTCTGAAGATCACGTGTTTTTCTTTAACTGCAGCAATTTTACCATTTGAATTCTACCCAGTGTTAAGTTGATGTTTCATAGAAGCTCATCTCAAATACCTGTGGCACAACTGACAGGCTTTATTCCAAGGAAGGAGATCAATGTTGCTCTAATATAAACCAAACACATTTAACATACAGTCCAAAAGTCCTTAAACTAGACAGAACATACAATTAATTGGTCTTTAAGTTGTATGTAAACTTCAACATATTTTTAGTAGCATGAAGACAAATTATGCAACTTAAGGAATAGCATCTGAAGAGAATCCGTTCTATTTCTTGAGGTAAAAAGTATTATTGTGAACCCCAGGTGCATTTTTTCTGGCACTTGAATAATGATATCTTTTACTTAAAAGTATAGAAAGAGTTAGATAAAATGACTTACTAAAATTAGTCTTGCTTTACAGATTGATGGTGCTGGACTTGCAACATGCATTGAACTGTGTGTGAAAGCATTGCGCTTGGAATCCAGTGAAAATGCAGATGTCAAGATATCTATTTGCAAGACTATCTCTTGCTTACTTCCAGATGATTTGGAGGTGAAACGTGCTTGTCAGCTGAGTGAATTTCTTCTGGAACCCACTGTGGATGCATACTATGCTGTTGAAATGCTATATAATCAGCCTGACCAGAAGTATGATGAAGAGAATCTTCCAATACCAAATTCTTTGCGCTGTGAGCTCTTACTTGTACTGAAAACTCAGTGGCCTTTTGATCCAGAGTTCTGGGACTGGAAAACTCTAAAGCGTCAGTGTCTGGCACTTATGGGAGAAGAGGCATCCATCGTGTCATCCATAGACGAACTAAATGATAGTGAAGTTTATGAGAAGGTTGAGGATGGCCAAGAAGATAGTAAAGAAACTTCCCTGAATGGGCTTGCTGGCATTGATGAGGCTGCCAGCCTTCTTAGGGGTATCAGAGATGAAAAGCAGAAAAAGAGAGAAATCAAAAAACTCAGAGAGAGGGGGTTCATATCAGCTAGATTTAGGAACTGGCAAGCTTACATGCAGTATTGTGTGTTATGTGACAAGGAATTCCTAGGTCATAGAATAGTTAGGCATGCACAGAAGCATTATAAAGATGGAATTTACAGTTGCCCTATTTGTGCCCAAAATTTTAATTCTAAAGAAAACTTTGTTCCCCATGTAACTTTGCATGTGAAAAAATCTAGCAAAGAGAGACTGGCTGCTATGAAACCACTGAGGCGACTGGGAAGACCTCCTAAAATAGCAACTGCCAATGAGAATCAGAAAACAAATTCTGTATCCAAACAGGAGCAACGACCCATTAAGAAGAACAGCCTCTATTCAACAGACTTCATTGTGTTTAATGATAATGATGGCTCAGATGATGAAAATGATGACAAAGATAAACCTTACATACCAGAGATAGTGCCAGTTCAAAAGCCACCCCCTGTTAATGAATTCACCTGCCCTGTAACACTTTGTAAAAAAGGCTTTAAATATTTTAAAAATCTAATAGCACATGCAAAGGGCCATAAAGATAATGAAGAAGCTAAACGTTTCCTTGAAATGCAGAGCAAAAAAGTGATTTGCCAGTACTGTAGACGACATTTTGTAAGTGTTACTCACCTGAATGATCATTTACAAATGCACTGTGGCAGCAAGCCTTATATCTGCATACAGATGAAATGTAAGGCTGGCTTTAACAGTTATGCTGAGCTGCTGACCCATAGGAGAGAGCATCAAGTCTTCAGAGCGAAGTGTATGTTTCCCAAATGTGGCAGAGTGTTTTCTGAAGCCTATTTACTCTATGATCACGAAGCACAACACTATAATACCTATACCTGCAGAGTCACAGGCTGTGGGAAGGTGTACCGCTCACAGAGTGAACTGGAGAAGCATGTTGAGGATCACAACAAGCAGCCTGAAAAAGAAGAGCAGCCTGAAAACCAAACTAATCAGCCTGATCTTAGTCAGCCTTCTAAATCTAATGAAAGTACTGATGGAGTTGCAGTTAAAGAGGAATTGACATCTCCTCCAGCTGAAAACCGAAGCAGTTTCATTGAAGGAGAAAACGTCTGGAACCAAATCAAAGCAGAACCAGTAGGGAATGAAAGTGTAAATGCGTCGGTGAGTGTACTGCAGCAAAGCAATTCCTTGCTTAATGCTGGTTCAGAGCAGTCTCCCATGGGTTCAATAAAAACAGAAGAAACAGTTCCAGCAGGCAGCATTAAGCTGTCTGTTGTTAACCAGAAGATCCGAGATAACTTCATGAAAAGAGGTAAATTGGCTGCTACTGCCAGTAAAGTAGATACTACTAAACCTGGAGTCCAGCAGTTGTGCCCATCGGTTGACTCTTGTCTTCCAGTTTTCCAAGAGAGAAAGGAGGAAGGCTGTCTCAGTCAGACTCAGAATATTCAAACTGTTTCTGTGACCTCAGACACATTAAAACCAGAAGCCCTTGAATCAAAAAGCTTAGAAAGACAAGTGAGCATTGTAAATCCATTCAGCGTGCAGAATCAGGCAGGGTATCGAAACAGTGTACCCATTTCCAAACTTGAAATTGAAGACAGTATTAAAGCTGCAGCTAATCTATATAACCTGCCTTTAAAAACTTTAGAAAGTATTACATTTATTCCATCACAGCCTAACATAAATAGCTCTTTAGTTCCAGCTGTGTCACCAGTAGCCCCAGTTCAGAAATTTAATTGTCAGGTTGAAGGGTGTACTCGAACGTACAATTCGTCACAGAGCATTGGCAAACACATGAAGGCAGCACACCCTGATGAATATGCTGCTTTTAAAATGCAGCGTAAAAATAAGAAACCACGAAAATCCAGCAATCTGCAAAATGTGCCGAATGATGGGAAGATTGTATATCTTATGCCATCACAAGTGGGCAATCCCAATGGTGCTGCTTTTACTGCACAGAACAAATCAAATTTGAATCCCAGCTGTTCCAGTCAAGTGCAGCATGTCTCAAGTACTCTTTTCCCAACCCACCTAGAAAATCTGGCAAATCCTATGTTGCCTATAGTGGAAAGCGTCATAAATCCAAATTTGTCTACTCGTATTAAAAGTGAGCCTGAGAGTGTTTTGTGTTCACAAATGGAAAATTTGTCTGCTACAACATTACCTTCCCAGTTGGATGATCTGGCAAAAACAGTTATGCCTCTGAATATTGATGGTGGTTCAGATCCTTTTCTTCCTTTGCCTGCAGAAAATGGTCCAATGTCTCTCTTTCCTTCATCAGCAGAGAATCCTCCAAATTCAGTCTTCTCACAACTGGAAAATAACACAAATAGCTTTTCTTTGCAACTAGAAGGAAACGCTAGTTCTACCTTCCCAAAAGAGGAAAGTGTTGATCAAATATTTCCCTCACAATTGAGTAATGAAAATAACTTCAGTGAAACTAGTTCTCAGCACCCAGCTTCAGAAAAGGTGAAAAAAGATCGTGGCAGGGGCTCAAATGGGAAAGAAAGGAAGCCAAAACATAACAAGCGAGCAAAGTGGCCAGCAATAATTAGAGATGGCAAATTTATCTGTAGCAGGTGTTTCAGAGTTTTTACTAATCCTAGATCACTTGGTGGTCACTTATCTAAGAGGTCTTACTGTAAGCCTCTTGAAGGATCAGAAATTTCTCCAGAAGCTCTGCAGGCTAATGGACAGTCTTTGCTTGCCAGTATGATTCTTTCTTCAAATTCATTAAACTTGCAGCAACCTCAGGAGTCTGCCTTCAATCCAGAGACTTGTTTTAAAGATCCCTCATTCCTCCAGTTACTTGCAGCTGAAAATCGTTCCACACTGCAGACTATGTTTCCACGTGCCAATGTGACTAACTTTAATACCAGTGGGAATGAGGAAGGTAATCAAATTATAAAGCAAGCCTTGGAAACTGCAGGCATCCCAAGTAACTTTGATAACACAGAAGTACTTCCACGTGTGGTTACAACAAGTTGTGTCTCTGGTACAACTCAGATAAAGGCAGCTGTTCTCCCCAGCTCAGCCACGCCCTCTCTGCTGCAGACAGTCTGTAACCCCAGTACCCTGCTGACAGACCAAAACAGGACCCTCAATGCCAAAATTCCTGCACTAAACGAATGCAAGACTTTGCCTGTTTTTGCAACAGAGGACTTAATGCTAAAGACCACAGAAAATGGCTTGTGTCCTAGCTCATATTCTAACACTGTTGCAGCAGCACAAAACTTTGCAGGGAACAGTTCACGAGTTTCAGTGATCAGTAGTCCCAAGAATTCAGGATCAAGCAACTTGAATAAGAAGGGAACCAGCTCTTCAAAGAGGAAGAGAAAAACACCTACACCCCTGCTTGTGCCCAATACATCACAGAAATTAGCAGTAAACAATGCAACAGTAATGGGACTTCTAACCAAAAGCACTGAAGGAAACATGCAAATACAGGGAGAAAGTTTTCAGTCCAACTTGCTGGCAAATTGTGGCTCTCAAACAGTGGTGGAAAACCTTGCACAGAAACTCAGTAATGTTGACAATCAGTTATTCATGGCCAGTATCAAAGAGAATTTCAAAGCAAATCTTGAGGCTCATACAGTTCTGCCCCCTTTAACAGTAAAAACTGAAAATGGGGATTCCCAAATGATGGCTGCAAATTCTTGTGTGCCGGCAAATTCGGAAGAACAGATTTCACAGGACAGTGTTATGCAGAACTTTGAAAAAACCCTGGAAATAATTAAAACTGCTATGAATTCACAGATGCTTGAGGTGAAAACTGAAATTCAGGATACTGTTGCTGCTCCAGGACAGAACTTGCAAGTAAATAACGCTCAGGCTGCTTCAGAAAATTCTGCACACAGTGTAAAACTACCCACTTCTACACAGTTTGCTGTGCATACAGGGAATGTTACTGCTGCAAAGGGTAGCTCTGGTCAGTCTGAGATATCTCAAAAGGATGATACTCAAATGTCAGACATTTTGGAAGGCTTGCAAAAACTGAAGCTAGAAGATGATTCTCCCATTCCCATCTCTGAGACTGTTTCTCAGTGTCCTCCAGCAGATAAGCTAGCACCAGCAGTTCCTGTTGTATCAATTGAAAGTAAACCCCTCATCCAGCTATCTCCAGAGGCAAGTAACATTCAGTTTAGTGACAGAGTTAATAAACCTTTTGTATGTCAGAATCCTGGCTGCAGTTACAGTGCTATGACAAAAGACGCATTATTTAAACACTATGGCAAGATCCATCAGTACACTGCAGAAATGATACTAGAAATAAAGAAACATCAACTGAAGTATGCCCCATTCAAATGTGTTGTAGCTACCTGTCCAAAAACATTCACAAGAAACTCTAATCTCCGAGCACACTGTCAGCTTGTACATCATTTTACAACAGAGGAGATGGTAAAATTAAAAATTAAGAGGCCTTATGGCAGAAGATCTCAAAATGAAACTGTAAACACAGCCCCACAACCTGTTGAAATAAAAACTGTGCAGACACTAGTAATAGAAAATAAAACTGTAGCTCCATTGGTCAAAGAAACTCAGATAAAGGAAGTTATAGAACCTGTAAAAGTATTGGAAAAACTTCTACCAGAGAATAATATTCCTGAAAGACTGGAAAAACCTCCCCAGGTGGTTTCTGTTCCACTGGAGCCGAACAATCCAGCATCTTTTGATAGTACGCAGGAACAAGCCAAAGTACGCAAGGCTAGGAAGCACAGGAAGGAGAAAGAGGAGAGGAGTGGTAGGAAACCTGTTACAAAATCTCTGGAGTTTCCCACTAGGTACAGCCCTTACAGACCATACCGGTGCGTCCATCAGGGCTGCTTTGCAGCTTTCACAATACAACAAAACCTAATTCTTCATTACCAAGCTGTGCACAAATCAGACCTCCCTGCTTTCTCTGCTGAAGTGGAGGAGGAGAATGAGCAAGGCAAGGAGGAACGCGAGGAGGTGGAAACCAAACCTGCTGTCAGAGAGTTCAGGTGTGAGGTGAGTGACTGCTCTCGCATCTTCCAGGAAGTTACCAGCTTGATACAGCATTATATGAAGCTTCATGACATGACCCCAGAGCAAATTGGAAGCATGAAATCAGCTCCAGAGGTGGGAAGGTTTTTTTGTGACCAGTCTCAGTGTAAGTCTTCGTTTACAGCATATCTTAATTATGTTGTGCATCTTGAGACAGAGCACAGCATTGAGATAAAGCCAAACAAAGTAGAAGATGACGGCATGTTCAAGTGTGACTGTGAAGGCTGTGACCGTATTTATGCTACTAGGTCTAACCTGTTGAGGCATATTTTTAACAAACATAATGACAGGCATAAAGATCATCTAATAAGACCCAGGAGACTGACACCAGGCCAGGAAAACATTTCAAGCAAAGCAAATCAGGAGAAACCGTTGAAGTCTAAACCAAGAGTACTCAAAAACAGATCGGGAAAAGAAGGTAACAGGCTGTCAGTGAAAACAAAACGAAAGAAAAATGTGAACTTGGAAAATAAAAACTCAAAAGGAATACAGGTTCAGGAAAATAAGGCTTATTCACTGAAACGTGGCAAGTATGTGTATTTAATAAAGGCCAGAAACGATGCCTTATCGGAATGTACAAGCAGGTTCATAACTCAGTATCCATGTATGATAAAGGGATGTTCGTCCGTAGTCACAAGTGAAAGTAACATAATAAGGCATTATAAATGTCACAAACTGTCCAAAGCTTTTACTTCCCAACACAGGAATCTTCTTATTGTATCTAAAAAACACTCTGTCTCCCAAGTAAAGGAAACCTCTTGTGAGCAGGAGGAAACTGATAAAAAAACTGATGTGAAAGAGCCTGAACTGAGTTTGACAGCAAGCAATAATGATTCAAGCACAACTACCTTATCACAAAAGGAAACTGAAAAAGGTGAGAAGGATGAAGTGGATGAACTGACAGAACTATTCATTACTAAACTAATTAATGAGGATTCTTCAACTGCTGAAAATCAAGCAAAAATCTCTTCCAGTGTAAATAGTGACTTGCAGGAGACCAGCTCCTGCCCCTCAGAGAAGCAAAAATCAAACAACCTGAAAAGAGCAAATAAAGAAAAAAATGTATCTCAGAGTAAGAGAAAGAGAACTGAGAAAACAGAGGAAGCACTGCCCAGTGGCATGAGTAGCCTGCACAAGGAGGAAGAGACTGCTGTTGCCATTCAAACAGCCGAGGAGCAACCTGCAGCTTTTGACTGGAGCTCGTTCAAGCCAATGGGTTTTGAAGTGTCGTTCCTCAAGTTCCTTGAAGAATCTGCTGTGAAGCAAAAGAAGAACTCTGAAAGAGAATACCATAGCGGTGGAACCAAAAAAGGATCCCATTCAAACTCTCGGAAAGCCAGTGAGAAGGCCCCCGTAGCAAGTGATAACATCTCTTGGTCATGTTCTGAAACTGAAACCCTTGTACCGTTTGCCAACCCATCACGGCTTCCATGTGGTGATAATGTAAAGATAGTGTTAGACAAGACTCTTAAAGACTGTACTGAGGGTGTGTTGAAGCAGCTTCAGGAAATGAAACCTGTTGTCAGTTTGAGAAAGCTCGAAGGACGCTGGGAGGATAATCCAGAGGTTATAGCTGCAAAAGTAATTGTTTTGGGTACTGAGGAAGGGGAAGCAAAGTCCTGAAAACCTAATGTGTTTAACCATGACCTGTAATAGAATTTATTTTGAATAGGAAGCCATCAAGCATGCTAGTAACTGTGGAGCTCTTTTATTTTGAAGTGATTTATTCTAGCAAAAAACATGACATGAGTCATGTAAATGTCTTATTTGTTTTTATCCCTATGGGACTTGAAGAAAGTAATTGCTTCAGTTTTGTAAATACTTGATCAAGACCTCAACTTTCTATCAGATTGTCCTTTCCATAAACTAAATCTTTGTGAGTTGTCTGTGATTGGTATCTTTCACCAGGTTACTTCTCATGTATAACGGTTTTCTTTATTTGTAGATACATTTTTTTGTATATATTTATTATTGTAAATCATTTGCTGCCACCAGCAGTCTGTAAGTCTAAACTATTAAATGACACATTTATATTCGGAATTTTAATTTGTAACTAAGTGAGCAAGTTTTTAAAACTGTCCTTTAATCATTTTAAATTAAGAACTTTTGAACTAAAGCTAGCTAAGTCTGCCATATCCAGTTTATTTTGCATAAAACATTTATTTACAGAAGAAAAGCTGGATAAGATCACATTTCATAGGTTAAACATACTGACACACTCTCATTTTTGTAAATTTTAACATCCAGTATCTATGGATGATATTCATATGTAGTTAACACATAAATATAATAGTTTTCTTATAGCTACATTTTTCATTGCTTTTAATTGGTTACAAAGCATTTATGATTCCATAATAAAAATGGAAATGTGAATAAAAATAGTTTGCTACATTGAAGATTTAAAACAATATTTGGTATTAAAGAATACGTTGTGAATGTGATAGAAAATTAGTAGTGTGGAGCAGTGTATATATTTGAGGTGGTGATTTGTGAAGTAGCCCAGTATTGCCTTAAATAAAAACACATTTCATTTCTTGTTTTATACATGTGATCTTATAAAGGTTATTTTTGTTTCTGTAACTTAGATTGGTGTATAGTTTAATTTTTGTTAAAAAAACAAAACAAAACAAAAAATCTTCAGAAACCGTTTTTGTAAATAGTGGGTTTATAAAACAGATGGGTTTATTTTGATAATACCAGTTTGGTATCTATCTATAAAATACACGAGTCCTTATGCCATACCATTAAAAACTAAATAAACAAGGCACTTTCTGAAAGGGAAGTGAGATGGTGATCTTACAGCTAAACTCAGTGGTTGTGCTCTGTTGGTGGCATAGGCTCCCTTTGCGCTCCTCTGCCTCTCGCTGACTGCATGTGGCACCAGTCACAACCTCTCTTTTCCACACTGGAACGAGCCTCAGAAGCGGTGCTGCTTGTAGTGCCCGGGATTGGAGCAATTCCTCTGTATGCTGCTAACTGAAATGACAGGTATCCCGTTTGTTGAGTAACCAAAAGTGTGAATGCATTGGTGAGAGCTGTCAGTACCCAGGAATCTTCAGTGTTGGTTTTCATGCGTGGTTATGTTTGACTCAGCCAGCTGGATTGTGTGGTACCAAAAACTTTTCTTGGATTATTATCGTTACTGGATGTGACCTACCTTCAGTAATATAAAACAGTCTTTATCTTGGGTGAGATTGGCTTGATTTTTTTTTTTCTATAAACTTGTCTTGCTATGTAAAGCTTTTGCATTAAATGCTAGATTTGACTGCTCATAAGCTATTCACCTGGAATCTCTGACAGTTTTCCTGAATATCAGTGCAGAGGGCACCTTCCTACAACCAAATGAAGTGACTTGTTGCGAGAGTGAGGATTATGTGTGAACAGCAACAGCATTTGACCTCGGGCGCAGCCCTTGGTTTGCTACATGGTGCTAAATTGCTTACCTTCGCAGAAAGCCCGTGCTTCCATTTGAACAGAGCCCGTCTGCTCATCTCACTTTCCATCCCTCCCAAGTGACCAAACTCTTATTGTGCCACGTTAGTAAATCAAAGGTGCAGTCTGAGAATGATAAAACCAAAACAAACCCTTGCATTTTGACTCTAAGAGCGATCATTATAATCGTTACAAGTACACAGTGCCATTTTCTACCTGCCAGAGGCCGCTGGTCCCCCTGGATGGAGCTGCTGTTGGATACCAGCCACGGTGATTGTAGAGGGAACTTCTGCAGGGGAAAAGAGGGCAGAGATCCTCTGGAGAGGATCCCCGAAGCTCACCTGAATTCTCTTGTTTTCAGCTGTACCAAACCACTTCAGTCACTGTTAACAGACCTTGCAACTGTTAGTCTTTAGAAGAATGTTTGTGTTGTGTAAGTTGAATAGTTTCAACATTCCCAATGATTGATACTGTATCATTTGCAGTTCTTGGACTGAGACTGGCATACAACTATTTAGCTACGCAGTGTTATACTAGAATGCTAATTAAAAAAAGAGGAAAGGATAAAATTCAATGCCATAAATATCCAGGAAGCAATTTCTGATTTGGATCTGAATTTCTGAGAATAAAATATTTAATACTGTCTCATCCCAATCAATCCAATTAAAGCAGATGCTGTACTCATATAGTTAGTACATTCCATGGCATACTCCCTTTTAGGTGGTTACTGACAGCCTCCCCAATAGGTAAGCTAGTATGGGGTTTGTTGTTTCCTTTTTATAAAACAAACAGGAGTATTTTGAACTTAAAATGGAGTATCAAAGGCAGGGTCTGATTTAAAATGTCACAGACTGCAGAGGGCACTCTGGTTTGTAAAGCCACCTACAGAAACTCCCAAGAAAATAAATTTGGTGTTTGCATTCAGGTGTTTTACCTTGAGTGATACAGAAAACCTCCCACCCTAGCAGTTGTAGCACACCTGGATGGGCAGCTTCTCTGGAGCCTGAAGCAACAGCCCTGCCCTTGGGGCTGCTGGGTGGGATGGGGCTCTGAGGTGGCCGAGCCAGATGTACCAGCAGCACTTCAGCCTGTGAGGTGCCCCAAAGGTGCTGTTGGTGCCACTGCCCAGTCCTCTGTCTTCTGCCTTTTCTTTCTCCTTCCTCTATGTCTCTGCTTTCCAGAATTGTCACCCATTAACTGTGGAGCATTCAAGAAAAGGTGCTTTCTTTGAAGCCCCTTATTGCCATCAGGAATGTGCTGACTAAAGCACCAGGTGTTGCTGATGAGGAAGCAACCAAATTAAGGGGTCTGTCTGAATGCAGAGCATGGACTGTTTTGTGATCGAAAGACACCTTTAAACTGATGGTCAGCCTCTCTGGTACTCAACTGTGTTTATAAAGAAATCTGCTATTACCTGAGCCCTAATTCAGTGTAAATAAGAGTAGTGGGTTTGTCCCCACATGTTTCAGGGTGGTCCTTCTCAGCAGGATGGGGGGACTGTGGGTTCTAGAGCATTATGCTGAGACATTTGGTCTAGGATGCTGGATGGTAAGTGAGCAATGGATAGTAAGTGAGCAATAGTAAGTGAGCAGTGCTTGTACAAATAACACTGGAATCAGTTGTTGGGTCAAGTGAGGGGCAAGTAGTTGGCTAATTGTTGCGATTAGTTTCTGTGCCAAAGAATTGGTTGAAGCTCCCACCTGTTTGCAGGGGAGAGAGGGACAGGGACAGGCTACACTGGGGTTTAGGTCCTCGAGTTGTAGAAGCTCCTGCTCATGCACTGCTCAGCCCTGCCTGGAGACTTGGTATGGAGATGATACAATTAAAGGGATAGGAAATGAGGCCACTGGTACTGGAGAAGGGAGTTAAAGAAACTATCAGCAAATAGGGAAATATTTTGTCTGTGTCTTTTTTTCAAACCTCTTCTGTCCCAAGGCAAGAAGCTTACTTGGATTTTAAGGAAAATGAGAGTCTATGTAAGACACGGATCTTTTGATGTTTGCAGGGATGTTTTGAAATACTAATGAGGTAAATATTTTTGTATGAATTTGCATGCAGTGATTATGTTATTTCTCCATTACAGTATGGGCTCAGATCAGCTTCCTATCAATTGCTTACATCCTTGTGGAACATAGCACTTGAGTTCAGTTTTTTAAAATGTTAGTCTGAGTGATTCAGAAGTTTAGGGACCAAACCTGTAAACTCATTTGAACCAAAAATGTAACAGCAAATGCCTTCAGGGGTGCATGGATGAGTGAAACTTAAACTGGAGAACAAAGGCATATAAAAGCGGGGAAAGGGAAGGAGCCAGTAAAAGACCAAATGGTTGCCAAGAGCAAGGGTTCAGAAAGCAGATGAATTGGTTTCTGTTCTCTCAGGTTAAGTGATGCTCATTTCCTTTTCATTAGTAGCCATGTCAAACACTCAAATTTTGCAGCACATGATGTGAAGGCTACTTGGCAATTTGCTGCGAGCGAGTCGGGTTATGTGGAGTTGGTCCATAATAATCTTTCAAAATATTTCTCATGTAAGGTACTGGCTTTGTCAAATCTGAAGTATCCTCCAAGACTCAAAACATAGATTTTGGAATTTATTTATAATTTTTTGGCTGTTGGAAGATAGAATTAAAAATAAAACTTTGAATATCCATTCCAAAGAATTAGAGTTCTTGTTTGATGGGAAAATTTTTGGTCTAAGTGGTAATCTCTGACCAGCCACAGAGCTTTAGGGGGTCTCTAAAACCCTTCAAGCCCTGACTTAATATACTTTTTTATTAGAGAGCTGCTAATGCACTAATTTTATCAGAAACCTGTGTTGGCTAAACTGTGTTTGCTTCTCTTCATTTTCTATCAAATAAACCTTAACTTAAAAACAATTAATAAATATTTTTTCATTAATGTGCTCTTAAAAATCTGTCCGCAGTTATTAAAACACAGATATTTCAGAAACATTTTTTTCTTTGACAGTGTTGCCCTTGTCTTAATAAAATGATGCATGAGGGTCCAGATGGGCCAAGATAATTTTGGGGTTTGTTCTCAGTTACTTAAGCTGCAGCATTTGCAGTTTCACAGGGTTCATGGGCGGTTTTGCTTCAGACACTCTTTGATGGGTTTTGTCCAGGAGCTGCAAAAGACTTTCTAACTGCATTTCTGTAATGAGCCACCTTCTGTGTATGTAGAGGTTTAACATAAAATGTTCTGAATTGTGTAAAGCACCCTGTCTCTATATAAGCACTGATTCAGCATCAGTCAAGATTTAAAACTAAGTGGCCGCAAGCTGGTAGGCTGGTATCTGAGGGACTGCTGTTGCTGCTAATTTCAACAGCAGCAAACGTCTTCCCATATTTTATAAAATTAGGTTTATTTTAGGGAAAAAAAAAACAAACAACAAACCCTACCTTGAAAATCACCATCAAAGTTCATAGCTTGTTCATTAGTTGCTAAGTTTTGCTCTGTAACTGCTACTCATTAAATGTAATGCTTTGTAACCAAGCCATGGGGCCGGAGGGGGCCTCAGAGAAAAAAAAAAAATAGTTAACCTGTTTTTGCCACTGTTTCTTCCTCCTTATCCTGGCACAAACAATAAAATTAGTTCAGCATTCTGGCAGCTCCAATTCAGTTGGTGTTTTTCTCTAAACACTGCATTTTGATCAGGCTCAGTACCAGATGTATGTCCAGAGGTCTTTCATTCCAGCAGCATAAAGAGAACACTACCCTGAAGGAAGTTTTTTAAGGAACTGCCTTCCATTGTTTTAGAAGGCTAGGTTCAACAGAATACATGTCTTAGCTGATTTCTGTCCTTTTCCTGTTAGCCCAAACAACACAGATAAAGAACAGAGGTGTGTGGTTTTTATGAGATACTTTGAAATTTGGGGGAGGAACGGATGATTCTTTTTTACTTTGTTTCTACTGGAGGCTTTTCATGTTTTTAGATTTCATGTGTTGTTCTGCAGCAGAGAAATCTACTGAAGGAGCAGCATATTTTCGGCCTTACTAAAGGGACCAGATTCTAGGCTACTTAATACTAGGGACTACTGACTACTGTTCTGCTGTATTGTATGGTCTGCATTTCTCTATTCAGATCCTAGGGAAGTGGGAATGATCTGTACACTTAAATGCCACTACCACAGAGCAGAAGACAAGTCTCATGACATGGGAGCTGCTTGGTGCAGGTGACCAAGAGTTAACTCTATACCCTGGTACATGCTGCTTGCACAAGTTTGAGCAAGTGCCTTTCTTAAAGGATGCTTTTTGATGATTAACACCCTAACAGCTGTAAGGGCTCAAATAATTCCAGAAGGAGGTGCTCCACAAACAGCTAAATAACCAAATCTGTCTTTATCACATGGGCTAAACTAGATATGTCTACCTCTTGATTTTTTCTTTTTTTTGAGATGTTTTATAGTACAATGGAATGGACTTGTGACTATCCAGCTCACTTCAAGGCACAGCAATCACTCTATGCCAGCACTTTCCCATTGCCATTTCAGCAGTTACCAGGTCTGATCCACCCACCTGACAAATCCTGTACACCCCTTGCTGTTCATCTTAATCAATCCCAGGTTCTTCCTATCCCTGCATATAAAAAGCCTATTTTTGCTTGTACCAATTCTGTATAATATTCAGTACACAACTGTTTGAGCAACTGTTTCAGCATGATTTATCATAAGCATCTGTGTTTATATTAAAGCTTCATGGAATTCTCAGAACTTCTGCATTTCTTGTTTGAACATGATTCTATGTTCAACATACATAATGTAACCGAATTTATCAGCTCAAGTAATGGGGAACTAACAGAGAAACAGCGTTTCCTATGTAACTATCCTTTCAAAGGATAGTTCTGCAAAGTACTGATTGGAAAAGCAATTTGTCAAAACCAGCTTGTGTTATGGGAGGGTGGTCTCCAGCCTTCTTTCAAGTCAGTGGGGAATGTTTTTCATGTTCATCTTGCATATTCAGAGGCAAAGATGATGAGCTGTTGTGGAGTCGTCCTGCAGCTGCTGCTCTGTTGTGCTTGATGAGTTCTGATTCGCAACAATTGCTTTTTGAGCCTTGCTGGTTCTTCACGTGTCTCTTCAGATAACATTTTATGGAGTATTTGAACATCAGATAACTCAGTTCACTTAGATTTAATGCGATGCACAGGCATGAAGTTGCCACCAGAAAATAGAGGAAAATCATCTTCTCTGTAGGTTTGGAAATATAACAGTCTACAGTATTGGGACATGGTTTTATGTCACATTTCACAAGACGTGGTATTTTGAATCCGTTGTACAGTTTATAGAACAGAACAAGAAAAAATATTTCAAGTCCTGTTTTTAAAATGAGGCTGATAAAGTAAGTGCACAGCAATCCACCATCTATCTTTCCTGGATTTTTGTAAAGTTTCTGGTTGTGGTGTTTCTCTCTGTTCTCTCTGTAAGCAACATGAAAGACAACCAAGAGTGAAGGGGTAGAGACCATGATTAATTGCAAAGCCCAAAGTCTGATGTGAGAGACAGGGAAAAAATGGTCAAAGCAGACATTTTCACAACCAGGCGCCTTGACAATGCACTCAAATTCATCATGTTCATGTTTCCAGATGTTTTCTGCGGCAGCAACATAAACCAGTAAGCGGAACAGGAACACAACAGCTACCCAAATTCTTCCAATTCCTGTTGAGTATTTATTCACTCCACTCAGCAGATCACGTAGGAACACCCAGCTCATTTTTCTCATCAAGGAAAGAAGGAAATGCTGTATCAAAGAAACACAAGATCAGAGAGATGCATTCTCTTGGGTGAAGACAAATGAGACATTCATTCAACACAAAATATAACCAGTAGCTGAAACAATTTAAAATTATTAAGCATTTAGAAATAATTTAATATTATTAAGCATTTAAATAAGAACAACACGCTGTTCTTATTTCTGATAATTTAATAATTCTGATACATTCTGAGGCTATTGAACAAAGTTTATTTGCTGTTTAAATACATTTTGTCAATTAGGCTGAAGTCTAATCATTCTGTTAAGCTGTCCTTTGTAAGAAATGTGCCTGTTCTCCCTGAGGGTCTCCTGACTGTCAGGTAGGGCTTCTCTGGCAAGTTCAGGCTGACACTACCACTGAATTACACTCAACTTAGCCCTGTCAGTTATGCAAATACTACACACAGTCAAGTCAGATTTCACTTTCAAATTTATGCATAGAAGCCAAGCGTCCCATACTAAGCTGACTACAAAAAAGCAAACTGATTGCTTTTTGTCTGTGGTCTAACTTTTGGGTAAACTTGTGCAATATTTAAAATATTTTCCTGCTTCATTGGATTTTATTTGTTGTATTTCTTACCATTACTCCGAAATACGTGTGCATGTGTTGTGTGTATGTGTGTTACAGTTTCTTATCTGCACAAGTCTTTCCCTGTCCTAACTCTAGAACACTTCTTTTGGAAAAGTTGCCTAAGGAGCCACTGGCAGTGAGACTTATCAGAGTCAAAAGAAGACCTGATGTATCCACCAAGAATATACAGTCACCTTTGCATCTGGCCCCATCTCCAGGTCTGACTGGATCTTTGGGGGTATTAAGCTGCTTTGTTCTGTAAGAGAAAAAAGTGGATGTATTCCCAGCACACAGAATGGCTGGGAGACATGAGGTGAGGAGGAAAATCAGAAGTTTCTGTGTGTTATGTCATTTGATGTCCTCATCCCATCTTCTGCTCCTGCAAGCTCTGCCTAGCAGGAGAGAAAATGTACCCCTCTGTGGCTGCAGCGGCACACACAAATTCCACTGACACTGCTGTAGCTGCAGGTACTGCTGATGGAATGAACAAGTTCATCTGCTTGCAAGTTTGAGGAGTAATCAGGCCAGAGCATCACAAAGCTTCATGGAAAAGGTATTCAGGCATTGGAATGGGCTGTCCAGGGAGATGATGGGGTCACCATCACTTCAAGGTGTTCTAGAAACGATTGAATGGGGCATTTAGTGCCATGGTCTAGTTGACAAGGTGGACACTGGTCAAAGGTTGGGCTCAATCTTGGAGGTCTTTTTTGACCTAAATGATTCTGTAAGGCTCAACACAGATGGAAAGCTCAGTGCTTCTTTTTTGTCCCTCAGTTCTGCAGCCCTTCATGGCCTCTGCCTATGGTCAGGCTTCCACTGGGAAACAAGGTTATTTGGATATTCCTGCATTGCTACCATTAGAGCTGAGCACTAGCTTGAGGAGCTGAAGGACAGCTGCAGAAATTAATGTATTCCTGATTTATACTGCCAAGAATGGTTACCAAGCTACTCCTTTATGCTGCAGATAAAAAAGATAACAGGGAAATACCAGCTTATCTCCTTTCAGACATATGCTCCTATGCTTTTAAATATGTTTGGCAATGTGGTTACTTTTTCATTAAAGAGCTATTTCTGTCTTCCACGTCCGCAAACAGAGTTCAAGCAGAAGTTTAAATCAAACTTTTGAAGACATGAGCTTCAGGGCTTTAATGCTTTCTAAATAAGCAACACACAGTCACAATAGTCTCAAAGGAGTTGAACAGCAAACATGAACACACCACTATGTAATAAACCACAGGCAAGGAAACAAAGCATTCACTGAGCAATGTTAGCACGTTCATGTGTATCTTGTGGATTAGCTGACCTCTGGAGATTTGAAGGAAAACCTCAAGAGGCCTCTTCTAAGGCTTTAAGATGTGCACAAGGACTGTTGGAGGGAATTCTGAATTTTGTTATTCCATGGAAAATAAGTGCAAGGGGGCTTTTGCTGATGGCCACTATAAGTGCACCGTCCCTTTCTAATGTAAAAAGCCTGATTTCACCTATCAGTCCGTGGTTGGAGTTACACCAGTTCTGAGCCTCCCGGTGAACAGAAATGAAAGACATGCTGAGTCACCAGCAAGGCACAAAAATTAGTGGGAACAAACACTGGTGGAAATCAGGCCATGGTTATACCTAAATATAGATTGAGAAATTTACCTCAAGGTCTCTTTTTCCCAAAGCTGAGCTGCTACTTCCTTAACTGAGCAGCAAGAGGGATTGGAAAAGAACAACTTTACACTTTCTTTGCCAATTCCACATTGACAAGAACAATATAAAGGAGAATAAGAAGTCCTGACCAAAGAAAACAGGGATCAAGAATTTGACTAAAGTCAATAGATCCTGAGCAAGGGGCAAATTCTAACCAGAGAGAAGATTGGATGAATGAAATTCCAGCAAAGCTAATTTGAAAGAAAGCAACATATTCTGTTACCTAGATGTTTAGTAATGAGGCATCAGGGATTCCACAGAACTGAAAGTGGTTCCTGGTCTGTGTGCTCTGTTGAAGAGAAACTGAAATTTATTGAAGGACTGCAGGGCAGGTCTTGTGGCCCGCCGTGCTTCTGCAGCCAGAGGTCTGAAGAACTTTGGTTATTTTTTTTCCATTTGCAGCCTTAACTTGATAATGAGAAATGGCTGTAGAAAACAACATTCAGCTTCAAACCTAAAGGGCCACAAAGCCTCTTTTGTAGTATTGTTTGTAACTAGCATAGCTCCCCTGTTCAAAGGAGCTGCAAATGTACTTTGGAAAGGTTATGTTTGCTTTATGACCACTGTTGCTATAGATGTGGATGTTAACTGATGCTTTTGCATCCTTTGAAGATACAATTAGTTCACTGAAGCATTGCAAAGAACATATGGAATGGAAAAAATAAAACGGACTTCAAAGACAAGGAGTTACTCAACAGGTAAACAAGAGAAAATTGATTTATGGGACAGCACAGGCACAAGACTGATGAGGGGTCAAGTTAGCTCAGACTAGAGAAGACACATTAAGTGGGCTGTATGAAATTCAGAGGAAGGTGAGGATTCAGACAACAAAAAAAGAAAAATCATCTAGTGAGCACATAGCTGGGCAGTAGGAAAAATATGGCAATGGTATTTTGTAACACTTCAAGAAGTGGCAGTACACATGGCAGCAGATGCTGAGTAATGTCAGGGCATGATGGTTTAGCAAAATTATATTCTGGCTAATCTAAGGACAAGAGGGGAAAAGTGTGCTCCAAATCCTTGCAGCCAAGGAGAGATTTCAGCCTTAGAATCTGGGGAAGGTTCATTTTGTGCAGAAAGAAACAAAGGGAGTCAAGAAGGGAAGCTAGCTAAAAAAATTGAGTCAATTGTGGGAAATGTAGATGACATCAATTTGTGTCAGGGTAATGTCCAATGCTGAAGCTAAAAATGAAATTACTCAAAGTTTAAAAAAAGTTGGCACTGTGGACATAAAGACCACAAAAGAGACTTGGCCTCTACTGAAAATTACCAAAGAGGCATTAGAGAGTCTTAAACAGTCAAAGATAGGTTATTTGCACCAAGTACTCAAGCAAATATTAAATGGAGCAAGAAGTGAAAAGCAGGGATTTGTGGTTAGATTTACTTCAACCCTCACCCCAGTCTGAACAAAAACTGAAGATTAGAAATATGTTGATTTGTTTTTCTCATTTCTAGCTGAAGTGTGAGTGATAAGCATGAAAACAAGATCTGCCAGTCAGGAAATAGAGCAAATAATCTCTCTTCCTCATCACATGCATCCTTTATTCCCTATATGGGATTTAAACACCCCCATCAACATACACATACACTTTGTCCTGCTCATGAAAGGCACAAATGACCAGAAGAGGCTTCCCACCCCATTTCCCTCACATGTATCTGTGACTTGATTTTCCCTCCTGGGGTTGGGCACGTGTTCTGCTGAGCAAACAGAGTAACCTGAATGCACCATTAACTTCTGAGTGTGCTGAATGTACTTTATTGAGTAAAGTGTTTGAATAATGCTATTGTTGGTGAATATATTCATCAAATATTAATTTCTGTCATTCACTGATGCCTACAGGAGGTTGGCTAATGTGCATTGAGTAATGCATCCATTGAAAAGCACAGTGCTCAGAGAATTACTTCACCTAGATTTCAATCAGCTCTGCTAATTTAATTACTTTAAAAGCAGAAAAGGTATTTTTGTGTGGAGGAAAATGGTAGGCAGAAGTGACAGTAAAGTAAGAAAATGCAAGAACAAACTGAATAACTGGAAAGGAAGTGGGGAAGCATCCTAAGTGTTAGAGGCACAAAGGGCAGACAACTTGGAGCTCAAAGAGCTGGCAAATTACAGGAAGAAGGCACAGTATTTTGGGAAATGGAGATGGAACAGTGAGAAATAAGAGAAAGAACACAAGCCTCTGAAAAGTGGATCTATCAATTCTAATACAAGCAAGCTAAATTATCCTCACAGTTTGAGAAGGTGGAAGAGCTCCTTTTTCTGATCTAAACGTTGGGGAGTATTTGCTGCACCTACAACTTTTATTTATTTATTTATTTATTAATAACAGGAAGAAAGAGAACCATAAATAGTGACAAAAAATGATAAAGAAGAGAACAGAAGTAGAAACCACAGAGGATACATGACCATAAAAAAGCAGAGCTGGTAATAATCTTTAGAGTCCTTTCTCTCCTTTATTTTTTACACTTTAATCAAAACATCATCAGAGCCTCTTTTTTTTTTTTCCCCAAACACCAAGGATCCTCCTAGTGTTATGAGGAAAAGAAAAAACATGTACTGGCACAATGGTTTCCATAAACAACCAAACAAATAATGAAGCTTATCTACAGGTGTTCATTTAGTAACTGCATTTTGCCCTTATCTTTTCTGTTTGTTGATATAAGGAGGCGTGCATCCATTTTATGGTTGCTGAGTCTGTTTCATGGACTGCCTACTGCTTCCTTACTGACTACCAGAGGTGTGAGATCCACAGGCCAAGAAACACCGATTTGCTTTGTTCTCTGGCCCTAAAAAGGCATAGTTGTGCAGAAACTGTTCCTGGCAGTTCAGTCTATTCTTAAGTCGATAGAAGCTTCACTGTGAGTCCCCTCAGCATGCTGCATCTATTCCAGTGCTCTGCTAGAGAAGAGGAGGGATCAGGAAACCTCCTGGGAACACCAAGGAACAGTATCACTTGATTCAAAGTCACATTACCAAGTTGCACATGCACCAGCTGTGCAAACTATTGCGCATCTGCAATAGGAGCTGAAAAACTCTTGCTACAAGTCACTAACCTTGCAATGACTTTGCTTCTTGTTCAATGATGAGAGTGCCACGGTGGTCTCCACGTCCTTATGACAGAGGCAGCAAGAGAAAACAGAAGACATAAAAATTAACTTTGCCTTCTTCAGACAACTCACCTCTTTTTATAAAAGTAAGTAAAGCTATAATATTAATGTAGTAGTGACACTCATTTTTTAAGGTTTTTTTTTTTAAGTTTTTTTCAAAAACAAGCCAGGTAGAGCCTGACGACCCACGAGCAAGCACAACCCTCCTGGGTCTGTGTCCTGGCCAAGCTGTTCACTTCTGCCATGACCACTGCTACTCGTTGGTAGTGCAGCAAAGCCCATGGTTCTAAGGCTGATGTGAGCCAAAATCTTCCCACCTATATCATCCTTCAAGTGCTTCCAGAGGAAGGAGAGGCCCCCCAGATGGCAGAGGTAAACTGGCAATAGCTTGCTCTTCTCATGTGCAGACAAAAAGTAGACACTGTAGACACTTTAGAATGAAATTCATTGAATTGAACCCTTCATTAACATGTAATGAGAAAGGGCATCCTCTCCTACAAACACTGTCAATCTAGACAGAGAAAACATGTGCTGTCAAGGGGCAGATGTGGTTTATCCAGCATAACTCAGCACATCAGAGGCAGAGCTAAGAAAAGAACCATGGTCTCTCATAGCCCAGTCCCTTGCTTTCACCTGCCTTAGTTTGCTGATTCTAATCTCTCACTGTTCTATGCCTATTATTAACTTTTAACTCTTTGGAGCAAGAAATAACTCCTTTGGTCCACTGGGAGATAAACCTCTAACTACTGTGATATTAGAAGCAGAAATAAATAGGGCTTAAAATAGATATGTGGTATGTAAAGACATTAGCCTAGATACTTATTTGTCAACCAACTGCAGGAAGGAAAAAGAAACACTAGATGGAGGAGGGCTCAGCTGGCCATTTAGCACAATACTGGAGATGGTTGATTTGGCTTTTATATCTGACTTTCACATGGGTTTCTGCAGTGGCTTGGGACAAAACTCATTTTTTTCCTATGCTTCAGGATCTTAGTTGCCAAACATTCACTTTCCTGAAAATACAACTTCTAAACTATGGCAAAATCCCATCTTGTTTTGTATTTAGGGAAAAACATCACTTAAAAAAAGAGCAGCTGCTGAGTGTGATGCTTTGCCAGCTGCTAATTGCTGTGGTCTCTTCTCTGCAACAATGAATGGGTTTTGAGAGGGCAGAAACAGTTCACTGTTTTCTTTGTTACTTGGTAGAAGATGTCTTTTTAAAAAATTAAGCTCAGAAGTAGCCAAAATTACTTAATTCTTTTAAAGTGATGATATTCCTATCTCACCTACATGACTACAACCGCATTTCTCATCACCTTTGTGCCAAACAGATAACCCACCTCTACCATGCTCTCCTGATGTAAACAAAAATCTCCCTCCACAGCAAAGGATCTTCAACATTAATAAATATTATTGCTCTATTTAGGCTACTGTTACTATTGTCACACTTTAGTCAACTTGTAAAATAATACAAAGAATTGACAAAGTCAAAAGATTTCCACTTGGACAAGAAATTGTCACTGGCCACATCACAGAGATTTTAAGTCTGTAATATTATGAAGTGCTGCAATAATGCAACAAACAGAGGATTATGTCCGTGGTTTATGTTGGCTGATGGGACATGTGCATCAGGCTACTATCAATCCTATTTAATGTTAGAAAATCAACTTCTCATTCAGGGAAACTGTATTTTATAACAAGAAAATCTAACTTACCTGTGTCTCAGTGAATGATTACAGCTGAATCCCAGCTCTCTAGTGGAATTAAGAATCAACAGTTCATTTCTGAGAAAGGGAGTTACTGTTTTATGCCTGGAAAATGGGAACTGCTTATCTCCTAGGTAATACAAACTAAATGAGTGCAACCTGATCATCTCTGCTGGCACACAGCTCAAACCAGAACTATAAAACATCTTGTATCATCAGAAAGATATGAGGAAACTGAAGTTGTATTATTTATCGTCATCTTTTGAGCACTCATTGGCATCAGCTCAGATGCTGCACTTTGTGTTTGCACAGTAGCACAGTAGCACAGCCTGAAGACATGTGCTGTGAGCCTTAACTCACACCGTTTGCTCTTTGACATTTTACATCAGATTTGCATTTTATGTTCTCCTGGGCAAGTCAGCTGTCCACAAAACACACATATTCTTTCAGGTACACATGACTCCCAACAATACATTACACAAATACTCAGAAAAGCCTTTCTCTTAGAATTTTAACATACAATGGTTTTCCCAAGCAAGTGAAGCCTGAGTTTTGTTATTGAAATGTATTTTGTTTACTGCACATGCTAATCAGTTCCCATATTGGCCTATGCAGCTGAACCACTCCCCACCAGGAAGCCTATAACTTTACTTGCAATAACTGAGCAATGGAATAAGTGTTTATGCCCTGCCTTATGCATCTCATATCAGGGCTTTGGTGGCCATTTTTACCTGGGATGTGGGTGTTCTGCTGAGTAACATTACAAAATAGGCAGAAAGACTGAACTCCTTGCCTCTTAAATGAATTATTCACACTATAATTTATTCATAGTATAATTTAATTAGCTCAAACTTACTGTGGCTTTTATCTGGGAATTACATGTGAATGTTTGGTAGTTCTGTAGAGAGGAAACTATCACATAGCCTTACACATGTGCCAGAACCTGCACCTTGGTACTGTCCCCAGAGAAGCTGATGCCTTCAGAGGCACCAAAGGTGCCAGAGCTTGGGGCTGGACTGCAGATAATGCAAAGCTTCCCAGATATCTGCTTGCAGCTCATCACAGCAGAGAGCAGGCAGTCTAGGAAGTTCTGGAGTGTGTGGAAGGTAACTCCCTGACACAGCTGGTAAGGGAGCCTGCCAGGGCAGTGCTCTGCTAGACCTGCTGCGTGCTGACAGAGAAGGTCTGGTGGGAGGTGTGATGGCTGGTGGCCATCTTGGGCACAGCAACCACAAAATAATAATTTCTGATCCTTGGTGAAGTAAGGGAGATCAGCAAAGTTTCTACCTTGGACTTCCAGAGCATGGACTTCAGTCTGTTCAGGACACTTGTTCACAGAGTCTCTTGGGAAACAGCCCCTAAAAACAAAAGGATCCATGAAGGCTGGTCATACTTTAAGAAGGAAATCTTAAATGTACAGGAGCAGGCCATTGCCATGTGCTGGAAAATGAGCTGGTGTGGGAGAAAACCAGCCTGACTGAATAGGGAGCTTTTACTGAAACTCAGGGAAAAACAGAGTTCATGACCTTTGGAAGGAGGGGCAGGAAACTCAGGAAGTGCACAAGGATGTCATTAGGTCATGAAGAGTGAAAATAAGAAAGGCAAAAGCTCAGCTAGAATTTGATTTGGCCACTGCTGTGAAAGATAATAAAACGTGGTTTTATAAATACATTAACAACATAAAAAGGGCCAAGGAAAATATCCATCTCTTATTGGTTGCAGAGAGTAACTCTATAACCAAAGATGAGGAGAAGGCTGTAGTACTTGATGCCTTCTTTGCTTCAGTCTTCAACAGAAGCAAACAACAGTGATCCTCAGAGCAACCAGCTCCCTGAGCTAGTAGTCAGGGTCAGGGAGCAGAGTAGACCCCCTGCACTCCAAGAGGAAGTAGCTGGTGGACTGCTGAGCCATTTGGCCCCTCACAAGTCTGTGGGACCAGATGGAATTCATCTGAAGGTAATGAGGGAGCTGAAGAGCTTGCCAAGCCCCTTTCCATCATTTATCATGAGCCCTGGCTAATTAGGGAGGTCCTAGTGGGATGGAGGGTGGCCAGTGTGACTCATCTACAAGAAGGGTTGGAAGGGGGATCCAGGAAACTACAGGCCAATCAGCTCGATCTCAGTGCTGGAAAAGGTTATGGAACAGAACATTTTGAGTGCCATCATGCAGCACGTACAGGACAACCAGGGGATCAGACTCAGCCAGCCTGGGGGTAGGGAAGACAGGTTCTACCTGACCAACTTCATTTCCTTTTATGACCAGGTGACCCACCCAGTGGATGAGGGAAAGGCTGTGGATGTTGCTTACCTGACCTTCAGCATAGCCTTTGAAACCGTTTTCCAGGGCATTCTCCCGGAAAAGCTGGCAGCCCATGGCTTGGACAGGCACACTCCTCTCCAGGTTTAAAACTGGCTGAGCGGCCAGGTCCAGAGAATGGTGGTGAACGGTGCCGCATCCATTTGGCATCCAGTCACTAATGGTGTCCCACAGGGATCAGTATCGGGGCCAGCCCAGTTTAATATCTTCATTAATGATTTGAACAAGGGGATAGAATGCACCCCCAGTAAGGTTGTGGATGACATTAAGTTGAGTGGGAGTGTTGAGGCCCTCCACTTGAGGGCAGGAACGATCTGCAGAGGAATCTAGACAAGCTGGATCAATGGGCTAAGGCCAATTTTATAAGGTTCAACAATCAACACTTCCATCCCCGGAAGTGTTAAAGAAATGACTGGACATGGCACTTAGTGCTATGGTTTAATTGGCATGGCAGTGTTCAGTCAAACACTGAATTCACATATCACAGAAACCAGGAGGGACCACAAGGATCATCAAGTCCAGATCTTAAGTAAATGGCCCATACAGGGATTGAAGCCACAACTTCAGTGTTATCAGCACCATGTTCTAACCAGCTGAGCTCCTCTCCGGGTCAATGATCTGGAGGTCTTTCCTAACCTTAATGATTCTATTATTCTGTGTGGTGGTATTTATATATTGAAAGACAACTGCAAGGTGCAGAAAATCTGAAGTGTTCCAGAATACTGTGTGTCAGATTCCCTTAAAACAGAGTTTATTCCGTTGAAACTGTGAATTTCTCTGTAGTCTTCTTAGGAACTGTGTTCCCTGCCTGAGATTAGAAAGGGTGCCTACATTAGAAAGGATTTTAAATTCTCACACCTTAAACTAATTGGGGGTCCTGGTGTCAGAGGCAGAGGTTAGTCCTGGTCTGTGCCTCCACTTCCAACTGCCTTCCCAACTGCATTGCCCTGCTTACATTAGACTGTCTTGCCCATCCAACTGAAGAACAAACTTTATTCTTTTTTCTTTCCTGGCAATGGACCAGGGAACGAAATTGGCATACTCCAAGGCTGAGCAATTATGACATTGCATGCAAAGAAGTCCAGAGCAATTACAAGTGAAAAAAGGTCTCCCCTTGCCCTTCCTTTTTGGAGATGCAGTCTTAGCTCAAATTTGTCTTTAAATCCCACTGTAAGGTATCTGGCTGTATATTGTTGTAGTGAGAAAATTCAGTGCTACACATGTTTCTCTGCTCTGCTTTTGTAATAGAAATCACCTTTTTCTTTCTATAGGGGATGCTTTGAGTTTTTATATTCTGTTCCCAGTAAGAACCAATTTACCCACTCAAAATGAAAGTAGAATCAAATAAAGTGCCTTTTTCCTTCCATACTGAATTCAGTTGAAATAAATTTATAAGCTTGATCAGTGTTTGAAGAATAACAATTGCTTTAATCTTTGCTGGAAAGCACGGCTGGATGATTTGTTTTGTCTCACAGAGACACAGCTGGCTAACAAGTATTATAGAAGACATACACATAATGTTATGAAACACAGAAGAGTCTTGGTTTTAAAATGCATATTGCCTTAAAACTGTTTTGGATTGTCAGTGGTCGGGTCCCAAACAGTGCATGCTGCTGTCTGAAAATAGCTTTCTTTCAATGGGAACAACACAAAGGAGCAAAAGCTGCTGAAAATCAGCATAAGGACTCTTGAGACTGACGTGAGCAGAGCAACAACCACACAGAAAACCCTCAATACCCTCAATGCCACTCCTGTCTAGCTGGTCTGTTTGTTTCTTATGCATTTATGTCCTTAATATGGGCATACTGTTTCACATGCCTCAGTGCAACAATGATTACTCTCATCATTAGCTTTGAGCAAGGAGGAAAAGAGTACTTCTAATTACTAATTTTTGCTTTCCCTTCTCCCCCAGATTTGTTCAGCACAAAACAAAAAAAAAGTCCCAGTTTTCAACTCCAATTAAAATATTGTGAAACTCGTGGTGCCTAAAACATTTTAAAATAATTTTAAAAGGTGAATTTCACATTAATATATCAAAACTCTAACAAACATGTGATGGTAGTTGCCCCTCTCACTACAAGTCATACCAGTGCTGAAGTGCCAGTGTAGTTGCAAAAAGAATTTTTTCTGCCCACAACAGGTCTGTAACTATGTCTCTAAATCAAGGATAAGCTTATCAGTACCTTGAGGCACCCTATCTTTATTCTGAAGACAAAGTGAAGCTCTGTTCTTGTGCAGTACTTGAAATAAGCAGGAGCTGTGAGGTCAGTCAGCAAGGGCAGGAGGCACGGTGCTGCTCCCCGGACCGCACCAGGCTGGCTGTCGCATGCTAACCACGTCTGCAGGGCACAGCACCGGCTTTGCTCTGTTCTCTACAGAGGCTCCTCTGCAGCTCAAATGATAAGGGCATGTGAGTCTCAAGAAAAGCAGAAATTGCTGTTAGGTTGTGAATGGCTAGGGCACAAAGCACAATAGTGAATGCAGAATCCCAAAGGAATTTAGTTGAAAGGAAAATAAATCTCAGTAACAGGCTCAGGTTTAGAAAAGGAAGGGGTTTTTGTGTGATTTCTTTTCAGGAGAGATACTCGGATATGAAGAGGATGGGTGACTCAGAAATGCCACAGATGTTTACTATTCTACACTTTTATAGAGCCTCTTCTATAAAATATACCAAACAGCTTCATAAGCCTTAATGGATTGAATGTTTCAACATCCTTTTGGGCCAGATGATAGCAACATAATATTCACATTAAAGATAACATACAACACTTTCCCACAGTCATAACGCAAAACAAGAAACAGTCAGCAGTCCAAGCTTTTCATCACTGCACAGTTAATCTGGTTAGCTGGCACATACTTAACATATGCCAAGTACCAGCATTCACTCAAAGCCTAAGCCCGTTTCTACATCCCTCTCTGCTTCTCTTTTTACACACAAAGCCTTATCCCGCAGCTCTTCATATAGAGAATATATTCTCTTCAGCCAGTGGTGTTTTTTGTACAGTGCAGGATCTTCCCCTGTCAATGATGCTTGGGACCTACCTGTCATTTATAAGATGGAAAGTGCTAGAGAACTAGCAGCAACCTAACAATCCTTGCCACCAATATATTGCAAATATGTTCTGGCATAAATCCATCCTACCAAAATCTGGAAAAAACTGTCACGATCATGGCTGACTTTGGATCAGAAGTTTTATCTGCATGGGCAGTGTAACTGCTGGGAAGGGGTACCTGAGCCAATAACTGAGTGCACTTTCTCTCTGTTGATGTAATTCTTTTGGCTTCCAAAATGTGGGGGGAAAAAATTGCTTGGGAGCTGTATGCAGAACATCTCCTATATTACAGTAAAGAATCCCCCTTCCCCTCAAGAAAACCAAGCTACATTCCCAAAAACCAAGCTCTTGCAAAAACCTTGTATTGGCTTCTTTCAATTAGACAAACATGAAAACAAACGAAAGCAGCTTCACTCAGATTTTCTATTCAATAGTTTCCAAACAAAATCAGCTGCGTGGCATATGCCACCAAAACAATAGCTACCAGATTAGCAGATGGTATGTTGTGAATTAATTGTTGACACAAACCCCAGACATACCACTCAATCCTCTCTTGACACCTAAACTTATTTCCCCATTATTTTTCTCACCTCATTTTATTTGCTTACAACAAGAAAAAAAAATTTAGATACTCCATCTGGATTTAGACATGAAAAGTTAACATGCAATTTATTATTACTCTGCTGTCTTTCAAAAAAAAAAAAAAAAAAAAGCAGTTTGTTTTCTGCAAAAAAAAAACATGGAAAAGGAACCTCC
>VXBC01007501.1:2684-100012 GCA_013399945.1 Ploceus nigricollis
GCGGGGGAGATGGCGGGGCTGGCGCAGGGAGCCGCGGGCGGCCAAAAAAGGCACTCTCACCTCCCTCCCAAACACGGCGCACAGCCCCCGTAGCCCGGCGAGGCAGGGCCAGCTCCGAGGCTCCGGCGTCGCAGGGCCGAGGTCGCGGAGCTCCGCAGATGCAGCCCGCGCCGCTCGCCCCGGCCGGAGCCGCTCCCTCCCCGCCGCCGAGCCCGCACTAAGGCATCCTTGCCCGCGGCCCTTTATATAGGCGGCGGAAGTGCCGCCCTCTCACCGACGGCCAATAGGAGCTCAGTGACGACACAATGGGGGCCGGAGCAAATAGCGGCGGCCCTTGTGACGATTCGGAGATGCAGAAGGCGGGGCCGCGACGCCACCGGGCGACATGATTGGTCGACAGCCAGAGGGCTCTGTGATGGGCGGGGCCCGGACGTGACAGAGCCATCTGATTGGTCGAGAGGCGGAGCGCTCTGTGACGGACGGGCAGTGGGCGTGGCTCGCCGNCACTTACAGTTGCTATTGTAAATAAAAGCATTTCAAGCAAGTTTGTTAAGTAGACAATTCTACTCCTCAAAGCACAGCCCCAGTCTTTTTACAAGGCTTCCATTGAATGCAGTGTAGAATTTCCTCAAGTAGGAACTGCTGGGTGATGCTTAGGGAGATGTATTTTTTCTTTAGGATGCAACCATCTCCAGACTGGAGAATATTGAAAAAATTATAAGTAAATTAACTTTTTTTCCCTCATTTAAGGGATGAAATACCAGAGTGATGCGAAGGACTGGTAGAAGCAGGATATAATGTTTGATAACCAGAGAAAGAAAATGTGACTCTTTTTCACTGGGCAGCAATAAACAACAGACAGGAGCTGGTGAAGTGAGCTGGCAGTCACTGTGACAGTAACAGCGTGATCTGCCACTGTTACCTGTCATGACTTTGTTGCTTTTGTACTTGAAGACAAAGGAATGTACTGGTTGAGAAGAAAAGGGTAGAATTCANAGCCCCCGTAGCCCGGCGAGGCAGGGCCAGCTCCGAGGCTCCGGCGTCGCAGGGCCGAGGTCGCGGAGCTCCGCAGATGCAGCCCGCGCCGCTCGCCCCGGCCGGAGCCGCTCCCTCCCCGCCGCCGAGCCCGCACTAAGGCATGCTTGCCCGCGGCCCTTTATATAGGCGGCGGAAGTGNGATGTTACTGAAATGTAAAGATAGTTTTATAATGGCTATACCCATTTCTTCAGGAGGTGCCCCTCACAGTTTGCCCTAAAATGGCGGCTCCTCCCTCAGCCGTTATGAGGGGACATTGGGCTTGGCTGCGCTGGGGGTGGAAATGCTCCCAAATGGCCTTGAACTCCTGTGAACTTTATGTAAACATAAAGTTTCCTTATATGTGAAATGATATAAAGATTTCCTGTAAAGAAATCATGTAAGTGCCCTTTTTGGGGAGGACTGGAGCAGGTCTGCGTTTGTCCTTGACTTTGGCCGGGGCAGGGGCAGGAGGTTCTCTCTCCTCCTCTCTTTTGGGGGTACCAGGGCTTTCCCCATCCTCATCTGGCCTTTGTGGTTGCCAGGAGGTCCTTTCCCCAACAGGGGACCGGTGAACCTCTGTCCTCCTCTCCCCTGCGGGGTGGCCCGGGTTATCTCCGCCCTCGTTTTCCATGGGGATGGCTGGGGCTTTCGGTTTTCTTCACAAGTGACTAGTTGGGAAAACAAACATGAGTCAAAGCCTTCGGTGTGCGCTTAAGTTGTATTTCTGCCAATTTATTTTGCTTCGTCCACGGGGGCAGGGGAAGGGGGGGCGGTGCTCGAGGGGTCTCCGTCCCTCTCGCCCTGGGGAATGTTTGGGAAGGACGTGTCCCCGTCCCTCTCATCCTGCAGGATGATTGGGAGTTTCTCGATCCTCCTTACTTTTGCAAGGCTGGTGGTGGCCTCGGTCCCCATCCGCTTTTGAGGGGGCCCTCTGCGTCTGTCCTCCTCAGATATGGGGGGACCTGGCATTGTATCTGTGCCCCTCTGACTTAGAGAGGGCCGGCGTGGGCTGTCTGTCCCCCCTCGATTTAGGGAGCGCTGGCTCCATCGTCCTCCACTTTGGGGGGCCAGAGCGGGCATTCTCTCTGTCCTCCTCCGATTTGGAGGGGCCCGCCGCTGTCGCCGTCCTCGCAGCCCCCGGCCGTTCTGCGTCCTGCTTGCCTTTGACCGGCCGGGGGTGCTCTCCGTCCCTCTTCGATTTGTGCGGGCCGGCATTCTCTCTGTCCCTCTTCGATTTGGGGGGGCCGGCACTTTATGCCCCTCCGATTTGGGCGCGGGGGAGATGGCGGGGCTGGCGCAGGGAGCCGCGGGCGGCCAAAAAAGGCACTCTCACCTCCCTCCCAAACACGGCGCANGGGGCCGGCGCCGGCCGGGCTTTGGGCGGCGATCGGGTCTCGGGCCAGGCTTAGAGCCGGCCCTGGCCTTAGGCCTAAAAGGGGCCTTGAATTTAGAGCCGGGCTCGGGACTGCGACTGGGGCTGCCCTTGGCCTTAGTCCCAGAACGGTGCTGGCCTTAGGGATGCGCTTGGCAGCTGCCTTAGGAACTGCACTTACAGCTAGGGTCATCTCTGTGGAATTTATTGTCATTTTCTCATCAGTTCTACAGTACAAAAGCATGCAAAAAATAGCCTCTCTCTTCATGGTACATATTTACAGTGCAACAGCCACGTGCTGTCACAGTATTGAGTGCATTTACATCATGCTGGATTCATAGCAGAGCACATACAGGGGCAGAAGTTCAAGTGCAACAAGAGACAGAAATACCAACAGAACAGGCCTAGAAATCAGAAAGAGCAGCAAAATTACAGCACAGAGGATGTGCATTGTACCCTCAAGAGTTGCAATTCATGTTTTCTTGAATTTACACCATTTTTTGGGAGCACTTTGATGGCTTGTGGATACTGACGGAGGGTCTGGGCTCTGCCAGCAGCAGCTCTGAGCGTACATGGCTTTTCTCCAGGAAGGGAAGGAGCAAGGCAGTGATTGATGAGCTGCTTTCCTTCCCTCATCCCACGGGAGGCTGCATTCACAGCAACAGGGTCATGGCATAATGCAGGTTAATTCAGCCTGGGAGGGACTCGAGCCGAGCATGGACTTGTGTAGAAGGACCTGGGCCAGAAAGGGACGCCTTGCACTGCTCTGCCCAGCAAACTCCCCTACAAACGTGCCCTGCTGAAGCAGAGAAGTTTGGCACCTCCTCCAAGTTCTACTTCCACACAAACCCTCCCCTCTCTGCTTTCCAGTCTCCCTGCTGCACACCAGAGGTGCTTGGTCTCTCAGTGGCATCCCCCAGCACAGCCCTCCTGCCTTGGGAAATTCACTGAGATCCCTGTCCCTGGGGGAGCCTGGGCCTCTTAGGGGCTGGGACAAAGCTCATGGGGTTTTGGGCAAGAGGGGAGGGAAAGCACTGAGCTGGGGAGAGCAAACAAGCTCCCAGCCACACACCACAAATGGAGGAATTCCCCCATGGCAGCGCTGCCGAGGGCTTCAGGACAGAGTTGTGCTGAAGGAACACAAAATTTCTCCCAGCAGCTCCTCCTTGCAAGTCTGGCAATAAATAGGGAATGAAATTGCACCCTGGGAGTTGTTTCATGGAGCCACTGTTTGTTTTGCATGGAGCAGCTACACTGTCCCTGTCAGGCTCCCTCTGGCTGGAGCCCTACACAAAGTCGGCTTTCCCACCAGCAGCCCTGATGCTGGACACCTCATCTGTTCGCAGGTGTGACATTGACAGCAGCACATTCCTGCCCAAAGGGTTAAAGACAATGACTGTGCATTCCTCAGTGCAGCACAGAAGAGACTTGACCAGGATTTTTACTTAGCACTACCCCCCAAAACCAAAGGCCTAGAGCCATTTATTGAGCAAGACAAAGCAATCCACCTCCTAGAGATCAAAGAGATGTGCTGTTCCCCCAAATGAGAAATTTCTTTCAAGAAAATCATCCTCAGCCTGGAAGAGTCTGGAAAACTTGACCAGATGCAATGGTGATGGGGAAAGAGGAGTCCTCCTGGTGACTCCAAGCCCAGCTAACCCAGGCCAGAGCATCCCAGTGCTCCAGGAGCAGCAGACAGGAGGATTTGAAGGGGAAAAACACAGAGCACACACCAAAGCACGAGTGTGCCACACCTGCTCTGCTCACTGCTATGCAGAGCCACACTGAACCCCATCCCCTCCATCACAGAGAGGAGCAGACAAATATTTACCCATCCAGCTCAAGAGAGTGATTTTACTCAAGAGCTAAAAGCACTGCCTTGCCTGGGATGTTTATTCTCAAATAAATCCCCTCTCTTCAGTCTCTTCCTTTCTTCAGAGCAGAACCAGTTGCCCTGAGCTGCTCTAATATGCACATAAACAAGCAAGGATTTCACTGCAGATGAGTGAGTAGAGCCTGTTTTTGCCTATCTGAGTATTTCTCCTGCTGCCAGGGCACATTTTTCATCTCATTTCATGCAGGTTTTCAGGCTGCTGTTTGTGACACTATAGGGGTGATCTCTGGAGTATAAAGGAAAGCCTGTTGGTAGATTTGCTGAAGAAACAAGGTGTGACACGAGCTCAGAGCTCGAGGGGTTGGTTCTTGGACCTGTGGGAACAGCTCCAGAAGGATTTCTTTTAGCTGAAAGGGCAAATATTTCTAAGTAGATTTTGAGATAATCATAAAAAACATCCATTCCTCTCCAAAACTGATGTGATTATTTAGGTGCCATTAAGGAACATGATATGGGGCTCATTTGTAACTCATCATTTGTTTGGTTGCATTAACTGAGGCTGAGAACAGCTTTCCTGCAGCCTTCCCCACCAGCTCCCACCCCTTGGGCATCGCTAAAATAACCCCAGCTGCCTGGGTTAGCAAATTATTCTTGCCACAGATTAAAAATACAGTAAGTAACCCCATGTTTGCATTCTTAGAGCTCTTCGAGCACAACCCAGGTGTTGCTTAGACTTCAGAAGTCCCACAGGGATGAGGATTACCAGAACTCCCTTTTCTGCCTGGGGCAGGGCACGTTCCTGAGATGTGTCTTTGCTCCAAGGTCACTCCCTGGCCCTGTCCTGGGGACACCAGCTGAAGAAAGTTTTTTCCACAAACTGGAGGACAGTTTTCCCAGCTTGGCCCCTGGTTTGCAGCAGGAGCTGGTGGCACCACAGCAGAGACCAGTTTGTATCCACGGACTGTCCCTTCCACAGGCAGCAGTTCCACCTGGACAATCTTTCCCATCTGCAGAACCCCCTGTGCTCTCACACTTTTCACTCCCTACCTCTGGGTACCTAAATCTTCATTACAAAGCAGCAGGATCCAAGCAGCAAGTCCCGTGTCCCAGGCTGGGGGAAGGATCAGGGCATCCTCCTGGTGCAGGACCAGGCTCCTCAGAGGATGCTGAGCTCACAGCTGGTGTAGACACCAAAACACAGGCAGGATTTAGCACCTGGAAGCAGCAGTGCAGAGCTCAGCTCCACAGCAGCAACCTTGACAGGATCCAACACCAGCTTTCAGCATTAAAGGTCTCCATTCAATAGAGAAGCTGCAATGTTATCTCCCATTTTGCCAATATTTACAGGTGAGATGCAAGGAAGAGCCCAGGCTGGGGCGTGCTGGGCATCCCACCGAGGTGGCTGAGGATGAGTGAGGGGAGGGGACAGGCTGGGGACAGACAGAAGGCACCAGCAGCAAAGCCCAGCTATAAAATGTTGGGAACCATCAAATGAGGTTGCAGCAAACAGAACAGGAGCACCAGGATACACCAGCCACTACCAACAACCCTGGTACATGTGTCCCCCTGCACAAAAAATGAGGGAACAACGTCCCAAGTCCTCAGGATTAACCTAAGAACAGACACTAAGATGATTATGTAGGAACCAAATTTAATCATGTCCTTTCTTGAAGTACTATAAAATAAGATTCCAATCCCACTGGCTTCCCAGGGGCATGTTCAGACCCCATAAGGCTCAAGGGAAAATAATGACATATATTTTGACAGATGGATGTCACTGGTTTTTACTCTCTGAATGGAAGAGTGAAATTCCTGATTACCCACACAATCTGTACAGTCAACAGCCACAGAAGTGGCTGTTATTTGCCTTTTTGTATTTACCTTTTTAAGTGCAATCTCTTACCAGCTGTCAAACTATTGAGATGAAGCTTCTAACCCCAAGTTTAGAAGCAATCTATGGATAAAATAGCAGCATCAGCACATGCATAAAAATCTGTCTTAAAATTAAAAATTAAAGCCTTTTTTAAAAAAATCAAAAGATCAAGTTGTGAACTTGTGCTCTGTAGCTTTCTAAAACCCCTCCACCAACATTTTCCATCCTAGGAACCTCTCCCAGTTTGGGTCATTTTCACCTCATTAAAGTTTAAAAGCATCAGGTACACAAGAGATAAGTGAAGAGAAGGAAATGAAATAAAATAAAACAAAGCCCAAACCTGCCACTCTTTTCAGCTGGAGAACATGGTCCATGTGTGCAGGACTGGCTGATGCTGCTGGGGTGCATTCCCAGCCCTGGCAGGTGTCCCTGGAGCACTAAGCTGTTCTGTGCAGCAGCATATCCCCATGCTCCAGGGCTCCGTGACATTCCAGGGCTCTCTGCACATCCCGGGAATCTCGGGTAACTCTGCTGCTGTACAGCACTGCCCTGACTAAAGCCACGGCTGGGGGCAGGACTGACGCTGTGCAAAACTGAGGGATCACAGGAAAAGGGAACAAAGAGACGGAAAGACACAGGGAGGGACGATGTTCACTCCAGCAGCAGGATCTCATCCTCATTTACGTGATCCATTTTGCCTTCATCTCCACACCAGGAGCAGCACTCCTGATGTACACAAGTGCATTAAATAAAACAGTTGCCCTCCCATATAAAACCTGCCTCCAACGCCATTTTTTTCCCCCCCTGATGCTTGAAGTAGAGAATGCAATAACACAAGGAAAAAGTCTCTGGGGGGAGAAGGACCCTTGAGAGGAACACAGCCCCATTCCTCGGGTGAAGCACAAGGCACGCACGGAGGAGCCGCGGGCACCTCGGCCGGGCTCACGCTGCTCCTCGGCGCTGCTCCGATCCTCCTGCCTGGCTTCTCCGGCTCCCCCGCTCCTGCTGGGCTCCCTCTGGTTCTGTTGTGCCGCGCAGGCCCCGGGCTGGGCGATAGGGGCGATGAGGGCGATGAGGGGATGAGGGCGGCCGGCCCGCGGCAGCCGCGCCCTCAGGCCGCGGGCTCGTCCTCGCACACGTCGGGCAGCTCCGGGTCCCTGGCTGCTTCTCTGCTCCCCTGCGTTCTGCACGGTGTGAGGAGACAAAGACATTGAGGGCACACTGCAAGGCAGGGGTGGTTTTTATATCAGCAGGGAGCAGCAATGAACCAGCCTGTTGTGCTGGTACCGTGTGAACACCTCAGCTACGGCCCAGCACGGTGCCCTGCGGGGATGTGCAGCTTGTGCCTGCCTGGCCTCTGCTCCCAAAAACTGAGCTCTCCGCTCCCCTGAATGCCCTTCTCCACGAGGAGGTGTCTGGTTTTAGGGGAAAGTCTTGCAGACCACTAGCATGGTTTCCAAATTATCTAGCTTGCATTTGGAGAGTTCTGGCTTGCTGTTCTTTAATCTGATTTTTAAAATAAAGATCAAAGTGATGGGTTGATGCCACAGCTGCTTCTCCAAAGTGCTGCTGTAAATGGCAGTAAAACTAAATGTTTCTACCAGAACTCAGTTTGTCCCACACAAAAACTGTGTGATTTTGGTTTCTGTGAGTTTGCCTAGTCCCCAAAACAGCAGTCCTCAAAACGTGAGAGCAGCAGCCCTAGAATGTTAGCCAAGGTCATTTACTGGCACTGCACATACACCACAGTACCTTCAGTCTTTTCCTCCTACTCCTAACTTTTGATGTTTTCTCATGTAGAAGGCTTGAGCTGTACTGCTTGAGAAGCAGCACCTCCACCCAGCACAGCCACCCCCAGACAGCATGTGACTGTCACTGGATGGAGAAAAGGGGACACCTCCAGGTGCCACCCACTGCAAAAACCAATTGCAGGCAGGTGACTTCACCTAAAACACCCATTTCTCCATCATAAAGATGTCCACAACACAAAAGAAGTGATCATCTCCAAGCAATTGTGTCCCCAGGTGTGTCCAGCATCACTCACAGCAGTCTGGCTGTACCACAGAATCATGGAATGGTTTGGGTTGGAAGGAGACCTTGAAGATCACCTTGGGCAGGGACACCTTCCACAGTCCCAGGTTGCTCCAAGCCCCATCCAGCCTGGCCTTGGACACTTGCAGGGATCCAGGGGCAGCCACAGCTGCTCTGGGCACCCTGTGCCAGGGCATTCTGTAGAACCTGCATGGACAAGCCAGCTTGGCAGTGGAGTGTCAGTGCTGTTGCACGTGCCTGGAGCACACAGCTCCAGGGGTATTTCCTGGCTAGGAACAACACAAAGTACACACAATTGGCTAAACCAATTTTTGAAGAAACCAGAAATGATCAAAAATCATGTTCCCTTCTCCCTCCACTTCAGCAAAGCCCTGCAGTAAACCTGACCTTGAACCCATGGACCATTTCCCTGCAGGGGAGGCTGAGGAACAGCCCTGTCTTCAGTGCCTGTCATCCCCCTCTTCAAATGATTGATCACCTCATTTAGCAGCAGAGGCTCTGTTCTGTGGCAGCTCAGCACAGCCTGGCTCCCTGTCTGGCGCATCCTGCTGATCCTGCTCCTGTCAGGGCTGTCTTCAGTGCTGTCCCACCACTCTGAGCAGCCTCTGCCTCTCCAAACACCTCCATGTCAGGGTGAGAGGACCCTCAGGGTGGCAAACACCAGCCAAAAAGCTGGGGCTGCCCGTGGAGCAGCAGAGGTGCAGTGCCAGAGCTCCATGTCTGCACAGGAGCCAGGTTCCTGCTGTGAGGCCTGAGGCTGGATGGGAGTCTCAGTAAATAACTCTTGCTAAGAAGTAAGACGCTTATTTCTCCTACATTTTTTAAGCCACAGGGGAGCAAAGCCTGGTTTGTTCAATTACCCAGGAGAGTACATGGCTGTGGGGGGATCACAGCCACTGGGGATTCACACGTGTTTCGTGTCCCACAAGGAGTGAGCCTCCCCACACTGCCCTCCCAAACACAGGAGCATGGGACAGGGATGGTGTGGGACAACCTACAGAGCACAAACACACACCCCTGGCAAGTGCTTAATTCCTCCACGGAGTCCCCATTCAATGCAGGCTGCTCAAGTCCCTTCCTCCCCATGGAAATGCAGCAGCAGGAGGCAGTGGCACCACGTCACTCCCCATCTGCCTCTGCCTGCCTTCTCCTGGCTATTTTTGGAGAATCTCTGCAAGTCCTTCCTCACTCAGAGCAGGTGACATCCTGGCTCTGGCCCATCCATTTGTCTCAGAGCAATAAACCAGGCCAGACAGAGTCTCCAAAGTGCTGGAGCTGCTCCCAAAGGTATTTAGAGATGTGTGCTTGTTTCCCAGTCTCTCAGCCCAGATCTTCCAGCCTGGCTGGAGGCTGTGTCCTGCCTAACCACTGGATCCTAGGACTTCCCACTGAGGTGTCTGTAAGCAGCTCATCATGGTTTGCATTAATGTTGTTTTGTTATTTAACAGAATTAAGTGGACCAACACTTCCTAGAAGGGTCTCTGCAAGTGGTTGGACAAGTGACCATGTTTTGATGAAGTCCTGGGCTGGGGTGGTCACTTGGAGCAACCAGTTTTGGTCTGCCCAGAGCCCTCCCAGTGCTGCACCAGAGGCAGAAGCACAAGGGAGTGGTGGAGCATCTGGAGCAGAGATGGCTCCAGCCTTTTCTTTTGCATAACCACTAAATATTAAACTCAAATTACAAAGCTCAGCCTTTCCCAAATTCTGTAGCTATTCCCTCTGCAAACGTGGGGCTGAGCACCACTTCCTGCTAAAACCCAAGGGTTTTTTCACCCCTCCCTCCCTAAAAGCAGCTGAAACGCCAAAGAATCACAAATAGAAATAATAATAAAAAGCATACATAAACATTAGTGTCACACACACAGAATGACTGCAGTAAAACTGCTCCTACAGGAGGGAAGGATGGAGCCAAATGCTCTCACTACCACACAAATCACACAGGCTCAGGAGGGGACACAGGTTTCTACAGCACCCAGGGGAAACACAGACATGGAATTACCTTAAAGATGGATGCAAATACACAGATGTGTTTAAGAGGAATCTGTCCCTGAGAGCAAAACAATGAGACAAAGGAAGAAAGTGATCATGAAGACAATGGCAGCAGGTGAAGGAGCTTGTATTTCTGTGCCAGTCCAGCCTAGAGTGCAGAGTGCAATGGGGATGGAACATCAGCCACATTTACCTAAGGACAGATGAGGACAGGCACTGGTAGCACTTGTACAAACCCACTCCAGCCCCTACCACTGCTGAAAGCTCCAGATGGCTCCCAGAACACTGCTGATGTCCAGCTGTGCTGCCCTGGGCTCCTCTAGGCTTTTGTGTCCTGTCAGCACCTTGTGCAACAATGGGGCAGAGCCCCAGGGGCACTGAGCCCCCCACTGCTGGTGGTGTGTCATTCCAGAGGAAAATCCTGTGCCACAGCCCTGTGAGAACACCCACCTGCATGTGGGGCATGGCTCTTCCCACAAAACATGCAGTTCTGTCTTTGGGAGGAGCTGTTTCTGCTCAGAGACCTGGACCAGCCACTTTTTACCTCCTTTCCCCCCTTGGCTTCCTTGTGCCTAACCTACATGGATAGTATGGCCCTAAGGGCAGTGACCCTTTGGGTCTCTTTTTGGGAAGGCTGGAAACAGGGTGGGCTTTTAAAACACCAACTGATCCCCCATAGAGGAGCTGACAACCACATTTCATCAACAGTATTAGCAGCCATAATGGGAAAGTAAATTGGGTCTGTCAAAACACAGCAATTAATTTGATAGGTAGTACTTGCAATAAATGAGAGCAATAAAATGTGGTGAAGCCAGTGCTGACTCAATCAGGAGAAATGTGGAGCAGGCAGAAGAAATGCAGCAAACACTGCTACCAGAAATGCAGATCTTAGCTGTGAATGCTGAACTGGGCTTAAAAAATACTCTGGAGCTGGAAAATTAGAAAAGATCAGTTGCTTCTGCAGCCACCATTAATGAAGGGCTTGAACCTGGCCATGGTCTGCAGGATCTGTAAGACTCCATGAATCACTGCCTCTCCTGGGAGATCCTGCAGGAAAGGCAGGATCCAGTGACAGCTGGCCACTGCCCAGCTGACAGGGGAGGTGACAGCTGGCAGCACTCACACCAGTCTAGGTGTGCAAAACAACAACTGCTAAATGGGGCATCATCATTTCAGTTCCCCTCCACCTGCTGAGTGTGTCTGCACTGAACACCTGCCTTCTAAACTGCTCAGTGCTGATAAACAGAGCAATAAATAACAGCCAGGAGAGGATTCGCTTCTTCCAGGTCTAAAGAGTGCTAAAAAAACATTCTGTCCTCCCAGTATTAACTTAAGAACTGTTTCACATTAGTGGTGTTGTAATGGTGTCCTCTAAAGGCATCAAGGCTGCAACAGGAAAGCCCTGCTGCTACCACAGACATGTGCCCAGAGCATTTCCAGGGACAGAGCCCAGCATGCTGTGTAGGTAAGGCAGGGAGAAATTAAAAGAAGATTCAGCCACATGATTTAGTTTCCTCCTCTCCAAATCCCAAAGAGTGAGTTTGAAGGACAGCTCCATTTTAAGAGTCATCAATTAGGCATCAAATAGCAGAAAGCTCTGGTACCAGAGCTCAGCTCACTGCCAGAGGATTTCCTACAGAGGATATCCTCAGAAATGGCACAGATGTAAGATGCTTGAAGCAGCAGTGAACGGGGCTCTGGCAATTTCACATGCAGCCTAATTAAATAAATTGAATGTGAAACTGGAGTATTCTAATTGCTTCCCTTTTTTCTTCCGTAGAAACACAAGAAGTTATTTCCTACCTACAGCCAGAAGGAGATGCAATATTACAAAAGCTGACTTATGTCCCTCTAAAGACACTGCCACTGGGACAAGGAGCTCTGTGCAGGAGAGCTTGGCAATGTGTGGCTCATTTTTCTCAGCTCCTCCAGGGCAGCCACATGTCCAGAGCACAGTGATGGCTGCAGGCACTGCTCTTCTGGCATGTCCCAATTTCGGGGTCCCCTGTCCAGCAACAAGGGTGAGGTTCATGCAGAAACTCTCTGCAGAGCTTTACTACAGCAATATTATCTGCTCCTGCAAGATCCTAAAGCTTTACAGAAATCCAGACTCACTTGAAACTTATTTTAACATAGCTGTAATCATAACATTGGCACTTTATATGTGTAGCAAGGGTGGTTTTTCCAGGGAACAAGCAATATGAATTAAGAAGTGGATGAGCTTGGTGTCTACTCTGTTTGCCCCTGAGGAAATAACACTGTCATCAAGAGACAACTCACTGAACAATGAATATTTCCCATTTAGCTGTGGTTCACTTGAGATTAATGTCATTAGATCCAACACATCTATTTAAATTTGAAGTTATTTTCATTAGATTCAGTCAGTAAAGCGTTTTCCAAAGTATGAAATAATAATAATAATCCATATGCCTTAAAAGGAGCATCCCTGCTGTGATGTTTAATATACAACACCATTTGTTAGAGACTTGGCAAGTATCTTTCTTTTAAACAACAGTTTTGAGATGGGTTTTCAAGGCTTCAGTTGTGCATGGAATAATTTAGGATTAAGCCAATTGTTACTGCCAAAAATTGGCACTGATGGCATGAGACTGAGAAATTAAGCACAGGGATTAGTGCAGTGGAGAATTGGCACATTCATATTGATTTTGGATATTTCTAAGTGCTCACACAGCTGGGCAGAGGCCAGCCCAGCACCATCCCTGGCTGCAGCTCCACCCCTGACCTGGCATGGTTTTGTAAACTAAGGGCACCAGACACAGCAGCACAACAGTGGGGATTACACACTGCTTTAAAAAGAAACCTTTTAGTCTGTACAAGGAGCCTGAAAACACACAGGACCAGAATGAGCTGAGACAGGGAAAGGTGCTGGGTTTCAATGAACTGAAAAAAATCTGACTAGCAACTTAAAAAAGGAGACAAGAGTGGAGGCTTACAGCTCATCTTGAAAGCCTAAGAATATTTTATAAAGGACAAGACATTGATAATGTGGCTGATCAGAAGTTTCACAGCTACCTGAGATCAAATGAACTTTGTTTTTTCTGAGCAGATACTAAAGCACCCAGCTCCAGGCAGGAACCGGCATCAAGGGTCAAGGAGTTTTCCCACCACGTGTGTGAGTTTTCAAGCATCTCAAGTGAAGGTAGAAGGGAACAGATCCCTTTTGGAAACAGGCCCAGGGTTACCACCCTGAAATATCAGTTCAGGCAGGGTTTGAAAAGAAAGATTGCCTTGCTCCAAGTTACCTGTCTGGGACAGTGGGAAGAATAAAATACATTTTTCTTCAAATTTAGTAAATGTTTCCCCATTACAGAGCAATACAATGCAGTGACCAGCAATGACAGTGAAGATATGGGTAGGGATGTGTGAACAATTAGCAATAACTAATTTGGAAGGCATTGAGCAAAGAGGAACAAATCAGGGCAAATCCCTTGTGGTGAGATGGCAAAGGAGCTGTGACTGCCATGCTCCAGATGTCCCACAGCAGCACTCATCAGCAGGGTGCTTAAATGCCAAACTGGTCTCTGGCCATGGACTCCAAGACAAAGCCTTCATTAAGTCTCCAGTACTCAGCTGGGGACCTAGAACATTATCATCCTTAATTGAGCTGAGCCCTGAAATCCCCACACACCTGTGGAGACACAGAGAGACTCCTCTGATTGTGTTATCAATGGTGCAGAGAGACTCAGCACAGCCTCGTGGGAGTCTGCTGGGAATGGGACTGGGATTCTGGGGGGGAAAGAATCATTTTGGGACAACACAACCTTGTTGTCAGCCACAGCCTTAGAGATCCTGTGGGGTGAGAACTTTATTTATATAAAAATAATTGTCCCAGATCAGGCTACTGGTCCAGCTGTTATTTACTGGACTGATGGCCCAGAATCCTGGCTCTGAAAGGAATCAGTGACAAAAATGAGGGAAAAAGAGTAAGAACCAAGTAAAGGACAGAAGAATTCTCTCCCCATCCCTGTACATCATGGTTAAAAACTGCTGATGAATCTATTAGTCATCAAGATCTCTATTCCCTTTTTAATCCCAATATAATAATTTATACCCAGCCTCCAAAGTATCCCCTTGTAATGTGTTCCACTATTTCATTAACTGGCAAAAAACTGTGTGAAAAAATACTGGATGTGTTCTCAAGTGAAAAAGCAATTTCAAAGTGTTTTCTTTTGCCTGACCATGATGTCTCTGCCCAGACTTGGGCCCCAGACCCCAGGTCAAATCCCATAATCTCATTTTGTGTTAAAAAAGCCTACATAAACTGCTCATTTGGTACCATTTCTGTTGTCCATAGAAAGAAAAGAAGAATTAAACCTTCCAATATATCCAAACTAGACCCTAATTAAACTTAACTTACTTCACCAGTCTCTAATGGATCTTTGATCACAGCATTATAAACTAACAGGTGAAAAAGCAGACTCAAGTTTAGCACCTTACATGTGTTTAGGCCAAACGCATCTTACAGAGAGAACTGCATTTATAAAGGAGTTTTTAGGCTGCAGTAGTACACTGTACTTCAGTCTGAGAGGACTTGAGGTAGATTTTATCTCTAGTGTTTGATGCAGAAGGGAGTTTTGTCTTTAAATGCTACAGAAAAGATTTGCAAAGTGCTTCCCCCAGCCTCCCTCCCCCCAGACCTTGGTCCTGGCCGTGCTGCAGAGCCAGGCATGGCTGTAGGTACCTACATCAGCAGGTTCCCTGGAGCAGACATGGATCTCTCCTCCCGCCTCGTCTGGACCTCAAAGGGGTTCCCAAAGGAGCGTTTCCTCAGCATGGCCTTCACCAGGATCTTTGAGGAAGAGAACAGAGCAGTGAGAACAGCAGGACTGGCTCCTGGAAGCTAGTTCAAAGGAGGAACAACAGCCTCTTCAATAATTCAGCTGACATTTTACAGCAAAGAGCAGGAAGCAAAGGAACCCAGAGAACAGCTGCTTGAGAGAGCCAGGCTGCTGCAGGAGTCACACACAAGGAGTTCAAACTGGGCCAAATGGCCAAGATTTCATGGTAGGAACACACATGTCCCTCCTCCAAACCTCCTCCAGCAGCTGAAGGCTTCAGCACAGCCCCCTGCTCAGAGGATGGGGTGTGTTTGACACGTACCACGGCTGGCAGGCTGGGGATGGTCTTCACAGAGTTCTTGACCTCCTCCTCGGTGACCTCCACCACGGAGCAGTGCTCCTCCTCCAGCGGCAGCGGCTCCGCGCCGCCCCGGCTCAGCCAGGGGTGCACCTGCACGGGGACACACAGCTCTGGGCTGGGACAGCAACGGGGCACAGGGCTCACTGCTGTCAGTGCTGCTACATCTCCCACTGCCAGAGGTGGTTTTAACCAGCCTCCTTGGAAATGGCTGCGGTCTGGCTCAGTGCTGTCACACCTGCCACCACCAGCCAGCACCATGGCACCCCCCGAATCAAGTTTGAAACACTTTGAAAACCTGAGTTATCTGGAGCATTTTCATTTTTTGTCTTGCATGCAGCAGAGCAAAGGTCCCTTTTCTTGCTGCCTCTCATGGGATGGTTCCTTGGCTGGGAGCAGGAAGGAAGCCCTGTCTGAGGGCGTGGGCTGAGCACAGAGCCCAGCCTGACATGTCCTCTGTCAGCATCCAAGGCAAGTCCCCAAGCACACCAGCCAGGGACAAGGGCCAGCACTCAGCTCTGCTCTTCTACCCACAGGCTCTTACAGTGTGCCTGCAAGAGCTGTCAAGTGAAATCCCATAAATACAGCTCCAAACCTGCCTTTGGCCTCCTGGGCATGGAGGGAAGGGATGTCACAATCTTTTCCTGAAGCTCAGCCTTTCTACTGTCAGCTTTGGTGGCAATACTGGTGTTGGCCTGGGACAAAGCAAAGCAGAGCTGGCCCTGTAGAGCATGCTGATGGATCTCTATGGAAATTTTGGGATCCTTCAGCATGTCTGAAGCCTTGGTGAGGGGTGACAGGAGGACAGCAAGCCCACACAAACCCAGAATGAAACCACAACCTGTGAAGCATTGTGCTCTGCCAGGCCTGTTCACTCTTTCTATTATTAAACATCTCCCAAGTAATGGTGATAGAAAAAAACGTGCTGCCTTGAGGCCACTGGCCACACAAGGACCAGAGGAGGAACACACATCCAGCCCCTGGAATGCACATCCAGGACTGCCAGCCCAGGCTCTGCAGCTAGCAGCTCCCCTGACAATGCTGATTCTCCCAGGGATTCACTGAGATCAGCCAGCTTTTGAATAATTTTCATCTAAATAAGCAAACAAGAAAGCCTCTGTGAATATTCCCCAAGCAAGAAGCAGTGATGGAGCTGTGCCTGCAAAATGAGTGCTCTCCCTCTCCAAGGGAGGGTGCTAGAGACAGCTCCCAAAACAAACACTGGGAGCAGCTCTGCCCCATTAGAAGGTACCAAAGGGCATAAAATCAGCTGAGACTAAAAGCTCTAATATCAAGGTGCACCTTACCTTTATTTCAGGGACTGTTATCCTCGTTTCTGGATTTTTGTCGAGCATGCGCAGTATCAGCTCCTTGAGCTCCTCACTGATCTGTGCTCTGAGGGAAGCAAACACCAGCACACACTTAACAAGGGAGTTGTAAGTGCAGCAATGCACAGTTCTTACTGCAGGTACCTGGTAGAGAATCTGCTCTGCTCAGGAGGTATTTTCTCTGCAAACCTGGCTTGGAAAAAAGGAAGGCACCACAGTCACTGCTGCAGGGCTTGGTTATCCTGCTCTGCCCCCAGCACAGCAGCACACGCTCAAAATGCAGGATGAGGATCAGGTGAAGGGCTCTAAGGACATTCTTGAAGACAGCACTACATAGGGGAGTTTCTGAGGGGAGATTTGGAACAACAAAGTGCTCCTGAGAGCAGAACTGGAGTTGAACTCTGTGAATCAAGAGGGGCACAGCTTGGTTTGCTGAACCTGCATCATGAGCAGCCGTATGCTGGACAAAACACCCCCATGTGACATTGGAGTTCCCAGCTAAGCTTCCAGGTTGTGTTATTTAAATTGCTTCCAGAACACAGATTGCAGGCAGCCTGTAACTCAGTATTCCCTACCTGCAAAGCTCAGCCTTGGGGTAACGACAGGAGGGAATGAACAAATGCAAATAAGAGAAATACATCTAAATTTTTAACACTGTTTCCAAGATCTAAATGTGAGAGCACCTGAACCCAGCAGCCACTCTATTGACATGGAGCCCTTGGTCCTGCAGCCCAAAGGCTGCAATGACTCCTGTGGTTAATGATGCAGGAGATGCCTTTAAAATGCACCAGGTCTGAATGATCAAAGTGCTGCTGCAGTAAAATGCCAGCATGTGACTGAATGTATTAGGCAGTTGAAAGTCTGTGTCACAAATGACAAATTCTTGAAGAATTGTGTTTCTTCATGGAGATGGGACTTAGCAGCATAAAATGTCACTCCCCAGGAAAGCTGGATTTGAGACTGAAAATAGTGAGCACCAGGTGCTGTGCCCACCTCCTCTGCAGAGAAGGGAATAAACTATCACAAACCAAAATGAAAACCACATCACAGCAAGGGATATTTCAGTCTGATGAAAACAGAGCTGCTGTTTAATAATTCATGAACATTTTATTGGGACTTTGGCTATGAGATCTTTACAAACAACCATGAGGAAATGCTGCTCGTTCAGAGGCAAAAAGGGGGTTCAGTTTGAAGTCTAAACACTTAAGAGTTGCATCAAGGCAACAGAGGCAACAGAGCTGTACACAGGCAACAGAGCCCAGACAAGGGGAAGAACAGGATGAGTCCTCAGACACTCAGGTGACAATTTCAGTTGGAATGGAAAGAACGGTTCTGCTTTTGAGATGAGCTCCAGAGGAACAGCCATGGGCACTGACAGTGCATTTAGCAGCTCAGAACAAACACATTCCTTCCAGACACCACACTGATGCAGGTGAGATGGCATTTAAAAAATACTTTAAATCAGTTCTGTACCAAAGTGTGAACAGCTTTACTTAAAATACAATAAATAGAATAGAAAATCACTCAACATTTCTGGGCACCAGATTGATTTCTATGCAACACAGGATTAAAGTCCTAGGGAAAAGCCCCATCAAAAGGACCACCAAGTGTCAGGTGGGTTATGGCCAGGTCACATCACCCTGGCTCTGGTTTCCCTTCTCTCCAGTCTGCAGCACAGTGTGAGCACTGTGCCTGGTGGCATTTTTCCTTTGAAAAGCCTGTGCTGTCTGGGATTTCTCACAGCCATAGTCCTGTAAGAGCTCTCAGGAAGATGCCAAGCACAGAGCTCAGCATCCATTCAGGAGGGTTGCCAGCACCCAGATCACTTTACAGGGTGCCTGCAGGTCAGGGAACATTGTCCTGGGCTTCACAGGAGGGACTAGGCAGAGCTGCTGGCTCTGCTGACACATGTTTGAAGAGCAACTTCAGCTTGCTTTTTAGTCATGCCAGGATCCTCAGGGTGTGAGCTAAGCCCATTTGCCTCGTGTCATGGCAAGGACTCAGTGACATGAATGAGAACTCCAGTGCCATAAATATTTATCCTGGTGTCTCTAAGGGAAGGGACAGGATGGTGACACTGGTACAGTCAGATCCATCTGTCCTAAAGGTTGTCAGGAAACAGGCAATGAATTTCCATGGGCTCTCTGCAAACAGGAATGTGTCTTTTGTAGCCATGGTGAAATAAATTGAAACCAAAATACACCTCACTATAGAGAGGTGCTAATTCTGTGGGAGGTCAGGGTGGATCCACTCCAGTGAATTCCATGTCTCTGTGGCTGCCTCTAACAAATAGATGTGGTTTGGACAGCTGTCAACACCTAGTAACCCTCAGCTCCCCCAACAACCTAACCAGGGGTGCAGCTTTTTTTAGACTGGGAGAACAGGTCACTGAGGAATCCACATAAATCATGCAGCCCAATTATGGCTGAAGGAAATGCCTGAGTGAAGGAAAAGATCTCAGCACAAGCCAGTTAGCCCATTAAATGTTAATAACTTACTGCAGAGGCAGATGGGAACAGTCACTTGTAACTGACTGCTAACCCAGATACATGGTGGCTGAGGGAGGGGTGGGAGTTTTGCCAGCCCTAAGCAAGGCAGAAAACTGCCAGGGGAACATAAACAGGTTTGGGGTTTTTTTGGCTGCAGTGCTGTCAAGATAAAGTCCTGTTCCAGCTGCAGGCAGGGACACAGCAGTGGAGCATGACCAGCCTTTGTGCTCCTAAAGCCTCAAGCCCAGTCACCTGGGCCTGCCAGAACTGCTCCTCACCCACACTGGGGTCTGTGTGCCCTGTAAATGGGCTGAGCCCCTGGGCCTTGGAGCTGCAGGTGCTGTGCAGGCTCCAGCTGGGGCTGAGCTGTCTGCAGTGCCTGTGGCTCCTCCTCAGTGCAGGGTAATTAATGCAGCCCAGGTGTCTAAGAGAGACCCTGAGTGTCCATCCCTTTCTGTGGAATCAGAAGGAAGTCTGGGACTGCCAAGGTAGAGGCCCAGCCCTTTACTGTGATGTGAACATTCAGTGAGCATCTCACAGAAGAGTCTTGCCTTGCCCCAGATGTTGGATACATGCACATAGCACAGGCTGCCTGACAACATCCCTCCCTTCCTCTCTAATACCACACGTGCCCCTCATTAGAGTTTTAATTTGTGCTTGCTCCAAATCAAGTAATTTTATCTATAAATTTTTATTGGAATGAGCAATTAGGTCAAGAATTCTTTGCCTGACTACTGTGTGGATTTGGGAAGGAGAACAAAGAGTCCAGCTCTGGCTAATTCATCTGTCAGGAACCAGGGGAAACAAATTCTTCACCAACAGGAAATCACCAAAGGCCTGAAGCTGGAGGAAATGCTGAGGAGTGGCCAGCACTTGAAGCTACAGGAATGGTGACCACGGGGCCAGCATCCCTGAGCACACAGGGAGTGTCACCCCCTCCTGCCAGACTCTGAGCACAAGCACTCATCAGCTCAGTACTGAGCCTCCACTGCTCAAATGCCACGTGAGTGGCCTTGGCTTGTCCCCTGCTCTGCTGAGGACACGCTGTGACCACAGCTGCCTTCCCACCTGACCACCCAGCACTGCCACCGTGCTCCACGGGGGTTTCCTTCCCTGACCAAGGCAGGGTGGGAGCAGACCCCCAGTAGATCACAGGTGAATTAATTCCTGGTTTTTTCATAACTGCCAGTTTTTTTCCTCTCTGCCAGTGCAGAAGACAAACCCCTGTTTTCCTGGGGTGTGCTGGAGGAGTGGGATTTGCTGAGCTGTGGTTGCACATCTCAGGCCAAGCATCCTTCCATCAGACAGCTCCCCTGGCTCCAAGGGAAGTCCACAGGAGAGGGATGTGTTTACTTAGACCAAGACCAAGGTTTATCACCACACTGCTTTTGAAAATGAATACATTAATTCATTCTGGTGGCTGCTGCATAGGGAGAAAGAAAACCCCAACCAAACCATGCATCCAGCATCTCCAGAGTCAAGGAGGTGGGGCAGAACTTCCTGGAATCCCTTCACTTCCAAAGAGCCATTTCCTTTAGTCCCTGTCTGCACAACAAGGACAGAGGAAGAGCAGAAGCACTTTGAACACCTCACCACCAGCAGAAAACCCACGTGAAGGATCCAGGAGGGCACAGGGCACCTCACCCACTCATGTCCATCCCCCCGTGGTGACCACTGTGCCACACAGAGAATAATGCTGAAAACTGAACTTTATTTTACAGCAGCTGAATAAAGTTTACTCACTCTTCTGGGAACTCCACAGGCTTGGTCTTGATCCTATTATGAAGACCCAGAATATATTCATCTATAAAAGGGCACTGTAAAACAAACAAAGAGATTTTCCAGTTGTCCAAGATCCTGGCATCACTCAGGCATTTGTCATTCATATAACACCAAGTACAACCTCTGCACTCCCTGGATTTTACACAGAGATGGAAATAAATTAAACCTCCCCACACACAATAAATCAATTCATTCCTCGTTAAAAAATAAATTCAGAAGAACAGCAGAGGCATCTAGGGAATACATAACTGGACTGGAATACCCTCCTTCATCCAGCCTGCCAGGTGACCATGAACTGCCTCTGTCACCTTCCCTGGCCACTTCTCACCCAGAGCTGGATGCCTGATGCCTGTGTGCTGGGATCTGCAGAGCTCAGAGGTTCAGGTTCATTCCTGCCCACAGAGACTGCTCCCACCTGCTGTGCTGCTCATCCTGGGACAGCCTGTGGGACATGGGGCTCCTGGCCAGGGAGGGAAAAGCCATGACAGGACATGGAGTGAGCAGGAGGCAGCACTGAGGAGCTGCCTCTGCCAAACGGGACCCCCATCAGCCCTAACCCAGCTTTGGCAGACAGAGCTCTCTGTAATCTGGTTCCCAAAGTGCTGCAGCAGTTTGGGATCCATCCTATGCCTCTATCCCTGCTCTGGCTCATTTCTAAATGCAGGAAATGTGGATAAATGCAGGAAATGTGGATAAACCCCCCACGAACTGCTGGTGGTGCTGCTGATGGTGCTCTGGGTTTGTAGCTCTGCATTCAGGGCCCGGTGCTGGAAATGATCCTTTCCACAGATCACAGCCTCAGCCCCTTCTGATCTGCAGGGGGTTTTTGAGCTTACAGAAGGTAGGTCTTTGTCTCTAATATTTGCCTTTATTTGGAAAGGAATGAGGCAAAAGACAGGCAGACAGTGCAGTGCAGGGCTCCAGCACTGAAAGGCAGCTTACCTTCCCATAAACAAAGCAGTACAGGGTGATTCCCATGGCCCACACATCCAGGGCCTGAAAGAGAGCATGAACAGAGAGTAAAGGAGAGGCAACACAGATGACCTGAATAAGCTGCATTTTCCCACCAATTCAGAAAACACTATTTGCATGGATTTAACACTTTCTGTGTCACTTTGAAGTTGGGCAGCTCTTGCACACCTGAGCAATGAGGGCTGTGCTGGGCCAGGCATTGCTCCCTTGCCCTGCTGGGACCAGCAATGAGCCCCTTCCTACAGGAAATTACACCATTCAGGGCTGAACCTTAAAAATTTTCCAGACAAAAAAATCCCTATTAGACCCTATTCCCATGTCTGCATCACCACCCTTGGCAGTGTCTCTCACTTCCAGGAAATCAAGGTATGACCTTGGTGCTCAGCAGCCCCCTGTGCCTCTTGATTATTCTGGGAGGGAATCAAAGGCTTCCTCCTTTCCCTTGGGGCAGGGAAAGGGCTCTAGCATGGCTCCTGCCTAGGCAGGGATCCACAGCAAAGTCCCTGCCCACTGCACAGAGCAACCAACGTGAGTTTTGCCTGGCCTGGAGAGAATTAGAGCTTCAGTTTCACTGACTGACAGCCCTAATTTGTGCCACAGTCAGGATGCAGGTGTGACACTGCCCTTTGTGCCATGCCTGGGGGTCCCAGGAGCCTCCCTGTGAGCAGACCTACCTTTCCACTGAAACTTTTGCCAGTCTGGGAGATGGCCTCTGGTGCCATGAAGGCTGGTGTCCCTGCTGTGCTGGAAAGCTGGGCATCATTCCCTTCAAACTGATTGCTGACACCAAAATCAGCAATTTTGACGTGGCCATCATCTCCTAAGAGCAAGTTGGAAGGCTTGATGTCCCTGTGGATGATCTTCTGGTAGTGCACTGAAAAACACCCAAAAAAGGGAGCAAAATTGGCCACGGCAGCCAACACAGCCAGGGGAAACCTTTCCAGGAGGGGGAAAATAAAGGTGCAGGCTCAGGCACCACACTCCCAGCTGCTGCTGCAGATGGAATATAATGGAGCAGAAGGGCCATTTCCTACAGCCATTCCTTTTTGGTGCCTCACTGGGACACAATTCTCAGAAATACATCTAGGAATTATGCAAAGAAAAGACATGAACTCAGGGAAAGCTCAGCCAGTGGGAACAACCAGTGCTGCTGGAGAAGGAAAACACTCAAATCCTGCAGATTTGCTTGGCCTCATCAGACCAGCTGATGGGTTGGGCCACCTGCTGTATTAAAGGTTTATGGGACCCAAATGAAGAGGTTCACTTTTAGTTTATTTATTTTGAAGCTGCTGTGAAGCTTATCAAAAGGGGCAGAACCACAGGTAGAATGAAAGAGGTGACAAGCAGCTGAGTGCCAGGTTCAGCCAACAGCTCAGAAATCAGTGGGCATTTCCAGCTCAAAAGGTGGAATAATGGAGCTCCAAGCTTGGAGCAAGCACCAGCACCCCAAAGAGGCACCCTTTATTCAGCCAAGCTTCTCAGTGGAGCCCACAAATAGAGAAACAACCTCAATTTGCTTTGCATCACCCCAAACCCCACCCTGGCACAAAGCTCCCAGCCATTCCCACCACCTCTGCAAAGAGAGCTGTGGCCAAACCTGGCCCTGATTCCCTCAGCTCCAGCCAAGACTCCAGCTCTGTCTCACTCCATGAGCCCAGCTGTGGGCACCAGCTGAACTGCTTGTACATCCAACATGAAACAAACCCTTGCAGAGAGTCTGGGGGCTGAGATGCACTAAAACAACAACAAAAAGCACCTCTCTTGTGCAATATTGCAGTTGAAAGACATTTCCAGGCCACTGAGTGAAGCAGGGAGTTGTAGGGAAGTGGCTGATTTCTCAGGAACTCAGAGAACTTGAAAAATAAAAAACCCACCAACTTTCAGAACATGAAATGACCCCAAAAGCAAAACTGTAGAAAACCCAAGAGACTTTACTGAAGGAGGAGGAGGAAATCCTCTAATCCTGCCCTCCCCAGAGGACCAGAACCCCCTGGCCTCCATCCTCCCCTGGCTCCAACCACTGTTTTCACATTTCCTTCTTGCCAACAGAGCAGGTTTGTTTTTATTCCTCTACGAGCACTTTTCATATCTCCTAGGAAATACACATTGGGTGGAGGAAAATGCTGGTCTAACCCTTTCCTGCTTTACAAACCTGACCAGCACACTGCCACAGAGGCAGCCTGCCCTATGGAGCATCCCAGTTTGTGCTTTAGGACCAAGAATGAACAAACTTCCTTTAACTTTCTGCTCTTTTCAAGCCAACTTTCCAGCAGGCCACGCTTGGGGAGGGGAGGTCACACTTGCAGGTGTTTTTTCTGCAAGGCCCTCTCCTCAGTTTAAAGCACTTTTGGGGGATGCTGTCCTTGGCACATTAAAGAGCTGCTCTGGAGATCCAGCAGACAAAAACTTGCCGGAGAGCACCAGTACTTACATCTTCTTCCAGATGTGCACCAACTGCACGAGATGGGAGGCAGTTAATGATGACAGCCTGCCTAGACAGCCAGGATAAACACCCAAACCCTGCAACAACAGTAATTAGGAGGAAACATCTGCTCAGCAGCAGAGCTGGTGGCAAGCTGACATTTCATTATGGTAATAGAGGGAGAGCAAATAAGGGTGAGGGGGGAGTGAAGTTTTCCTTCAAGAGATGAAGAGCTGCCTTTCAGGCAGGTGTCTGCTGTCATGCCTGACACCACAGGGCTAAGATTCCCAAAGCCTCTAAAAAAACCCCAAAACAAATATGGACCATATGAGTACATCCCTGGAGCTTGGTCTGTGAAAATTAAGGCAAGAAAGTACTCCAGGCTTTTTATTATTTCTTCCTTATAGGAAAGTAAAAAACCACAAAGAAAATAAAACCACAAAGCATTTTCTCTCTCATATAACTGTGTATTTTGTAGAATACATTCCCTGCCTCTGCACCATCTAATGAAAGCTGAGGAACACTGTGGGCAGTTTTCCAGCTGTGTTTCCTCAGTGCCCATCTCTGCTGGTCCCCAGCAGGTCTGGACACTGCTGACTGCTGGGCACAGAAACAAAGAACAAAGAAATTAGAAACACATCCTTTGCAAAAATCAAAGCCATCAAACAATGGCTCACATGGCCAATGAATATTTGAGTTTCCAGGTGAGAACATTACAGTTCTGACAGTCTGAGCTTGGGTGCTCAGAGGAGAGACTCAGCACAAGAGCCTGCAGGGCTGAGGAGCCCAGGAGTGAGCCTGGCCTCTGGAATGTCACATCCCAGGTGCTTTTGAACACCTGGCATCCATTTAAAATAATACCAGGCTGGCATGGGAAGGGGACAGATGCAGAGGGGAGGTGACTGGGAGCATGTCCCACCCACACACTGTGAGTGACAGCCACCAAAGTCTCCTGCCAGCTGGCTGACAGAGTTCTGCTATCTGCAAATCCCCTTCTCCATCCAGCCTTGTGCAGAGCACATAGCCATCCATGAAGGGAGAAGGACAGGGGACTGAGCACCAGCTGGTGTAAATGAACATCACAGCCATAAAAACTGAAAGAGCAAGTGCTCACATCTGTCAAGAAATGATTTGGTGTGGAGCTGCTAACCTGGTGAAGGAAACCTGAAATCCCAGTTCTGCTCTGAAGAAACGTAACTCGAAGTCCCAGCCTGCCAGTTGCTGTGGGCATCCTCCCCTGCACAGCTTTCCAAAATTGGCTTCAGGCCTCAAAATGCACAGGCTTATCCTCTGCTGTGCTGTGCCTTGCCACTGGGACAGCTCAGCACAATGCAGAGTAAAATATTCCCCCAGAATCCTTCCCAAGTCTGCCTGCAGGCAATAGACAAGAGCTGCTTTGTTTGGGAGCTGCAGGACTGCTCACCTGCAGGACCCCAACACAGCTGAGCTTGGAAAAACTTCCCAACCCACCAACTTCTGCTGCCAGTGCAGCTCTCCTGCAGATACACACTGCAGGGAGAAAGGCAGGGACCAGTTAATTCAGCAAGACTGGCCAAAGCTGCCTGGACGTGCCTGCAGTGACACACATCACTGCCACAGGAGCCCAGGGACAGAGCTGCCCTGGGGGAAAGGTGCTGGCTAAACCAGCAGGATCTGCATCTCCAGCACAGCACACAAAGGAAAGGATGGTGTTATCCCTGCAGAACTCCAGAGGGAGAGCTAAGCATCTTGGAAATAAATGCCTGCCACTAACGACACCTTCCAGACTGTCAATGACTGTACAGAAGGGACAAGGACCCCCCCCAAGGGGAGCAGGGGACAGCCACAGTCAGTCAAACACAATCACCAGCATAAATTAACCCTCTCATTTCACCATCCTGAAGCATTTGGGAGCAAGCTTCATCCTCTGTAGATTTAAGAGCAGCAGGTAGGAAAGGCACTCTTGTTGGGATTAGTTCACTAGAAGCCAGAACCAGAGGTCCCAGAAACAAAACACTTGTCCTGTCCTTGGAATTAAGGACACATTTTGACACAAAGAGGAACAGGGATGCATCAGGCTCAGCAGAGAAGGAAAAGCACTTTTAACATGTAAATAAAACCTCTAAATGTGCTTTAAACAAACATAACCAAAATAATGATCTCCATTGCTGCACTCAAATGTGCTCCATGAGGCTCTGGGGATTATTCTTCTTTTAGACCAACTCATGGCCTCCCCTTAGTTCCCTTCATGGGCAACTGGGCCTGTGGTTGTGACAGCCTGGTCAGAGAGAGAAAGCCAGATAAACTTTCCCAGGAGTGGTTCTGGGGAGTTTGAGAAGTCTGAGACAAAGAATTAAAAACAATCTTGCAGCTGGTGTTTTAAACAGTTGTTTCCCATAAGGTGTTTACCAAAGGGTGGTTCCTAATTAACCAGTGGGTAACAGGTGTTCTTAAGAACCAATCAGGTTCTGGGTGAACTATGTTGGTCATAAATATTGGGAGATTGTAATAAAGTAAGCTTTTTATCCCTTCTCAAACTCCCCAGAACAATTCCTGGGAAAGTTTATCTGGCTTTCTCTCTCTGACCAGGCTGTCACAACCACACTGGGACCCCTGAGCTGAATCCATGCCTCTGAGAGAACTTCCAGCTGCTCGGTGTCCTGCTCCAAGTGCAAGGCTCTGGGTTTTTTGCTTGCCACAGCACAGAAAGAGTCACAAAGCAGGCAGAGACTGCCCTCAGACCCAGCCCAGCCACAGGGATGTGGCTGCTGGATGCAGGAAGCCTTGGGAAGGACCATCCCATTGGTGCTGCCTTCAGGTCATGCACAAGGCCACACCAACAGCTGAAAACCACTCATTCCCATGCAAATGCAGTTGCCTGCACCCCTCCCCAGGGTAAAATCGATGCTGAGCTGCCCAAGCAGAGCACTTTGCTGAAGCTGCTTTGGCAAACTGACAAATGGCTCCACGTGTTGCTTTTACCTGGAAAGGGTTTTGCTTTTAAAGCAGGGTCAGCAGCTCACCAGAACAACTTCCCTGGGCTCCAAACCACCCTGCACCTTCTGTGCTGCCAGACCTGTGCAGGGCATGGATTGGTATTTCTTCATAATGAAAATGAAACCACCTAAGATATCACAGAGCCCTCAGGACAAAGTCTGATTATGCAGCACTCTGTTAAATTTGGTTTTATTAGACCCATTCTTCATTTCAGTGGAAAGGTAACACTATTTCAGGCCTATTTGCATCTGGATAACAATCCCATGGATTCCTAGAGCATCATCCAGGAGAAGATCTCAAATGTGTTAGAAATCCTTATTTGTTAATCCTCACAGCCAGGCAGGGCAGGTGAGTGCCTGTGTACTACATTTTATCACAACTTGTGTTGGAAAGCCTGACCAGGGACAGCTGAAGTTGGATTTAGTCAAGACCCGGAGCCTCAAGCTGCTCAGAACAAGGAAATGATGCTAAAAGTCTGGTCTGTCTCCTGAACTTGGGCACGGAGCACTACTGCCTAAAACCAGCCTGCTGAAGGCTGATGCTGTGGGGATACAACCTCAAAGGAGGATTCAGAGCTCTCAGGGTGTGAGCAATCCCTGGGAAAGGAGCATCCTTCCCCTGTCCCTCTTGATTTCAGGCAGAGCTCTAGCAGGCATGCTGCACCTACTGCAGCTGGCAAAACCCTGTACTTGGGTGCTCAAAGAAAAAAATGCCTAAAATTAAAGGTCTTCCTGAAAATCTGACTTTTTAGGGTTTTTTTGTTTGTTTGTTTTGGGTTTTTTTTTTGTTTCTTCACTCCCATGTGTTTGAACTGAGTTGGAACAGCAGCCAGCTGTGGTCCAGTAGATGGGGCTGGAGAAAAGGGAGGATTTTGGGGAAGTTCTCTGCTGCTGGGTCAGCTGTTTCCTATCTGTACACTCCTATCTGGGTCTCCACAGTTCTGCCATTGTCTCCCTGCTCCTTAGCAAAGCCCTGCTGAGCACATCATTCCTTTCTGCTCAGTCCCTCAGCTGCCCCAGGTGGGCACACACACTCCTCATTCCAGATCCCACAGACTATCCCAGGACTTTCCCTTTCACTCAGAAGCAAATGCCTGGGAGCTGTCTGCCAACAAATCCACTAACAGGGAGTGAAGACCCAGAGGGAGCACAGATAGAAGTGGAAGAAAGAGATCTTGTTCCTTAGTCCTTTTAGAAAAGGTGCTTTTCACTGCATTGCCCTCTGGAAGTCTTGGAGATCCAGCAGGTTATCACAAACTTGCTAAAAACTCATTTAAAATTATACATATAAAACTTTGCAATGCACTGACACATCCTGCAGGTTAGCACAAACTTGCTAAAAGCTCATTTAAAATTATACATATAAAACTTTGCAATGCAGTGACACATCCTGCTATTTACTGAGGCCAGTGCTGAATTCTGCTTGATTAAAACCAGAATCCCATTCCCATTCAAGGACAAAAGCAATCCATATGGTGCTACTGCAGAGCCCGCTTAGTATTACTCTCACATTGCCCCTGGAGCAAAGAAATGATTTAACACCCTCCCAAGGAAGCTGCTGCACCACCATCCAGAGCTCAAAACAGATGGCTGCTCGTCCACAGAGCTCTGCTGAGGAGGGGCTGGAGGACAGGGTGGCAAGGGGAACACCCCCATCCCGTGCCAGCTCCCTGCAGGGCCAGGGGAGCATCCCAGCTGTGGTGTTGTCAGCTCTCTCCACTGTTTTGCTGCTCTCTTGCTGCTCCCATTGAGCCTCTGCCACTTGCTGAAGTTGCTGAAGCCCAAAGTTTTGCACCCTCAGCACTGCCCAGCCCTTTGCAAGAGCTCAGCTTCCCCCTGTGCTCCATTTCCGCTGAGCACCCTGCTCCTGGCAGAGGCTGTGCTGTGGCTCCTGCCAGCAGGAAGCAACAGGGAAGAGGGACAGGTAACCCTGCCAAGGCTGTCCTTGTGCACCTGTCCTCCAGCCCTGTCACCTGTCACCAGTGCCAGGGGACTGCAGAGCTCCCTGCCAGGGCTGCACCCACACACACCCCAGTGCCCCGGGGGAGCAGGGCACAGCAGGGACAAAACAACCTGCACAGCCTGTGCCAGGGCTGCTTCTAACCCCAGCAGTCACAGAACTGCAGCAAACAACAAAGATCAAACTGCCTGATCTTCAGAGGCTCCAGCACATCTCTGATCTCCTCCCTCAGCTAATTACTCTCACTCTTGTACAGAGCCCTTATCGATCAGGATCAGCAACACTTGCTGCTCATGAAAGGGTTTTTTGTTTGGTTGTTATCAGCTAAGGAGAGCTTGTCTGCATGTGATAAAACACAAGCCAGCCTCTCTTCTCCTGGTGGTGTCATTTACAACACCCAGAACCTCGCAGCTGTAGCTCTCACCTCAACTTGCTCTGTTTGAAGAGCTCCAAACTTGTACAGGCAAGGGGCAGAGAAGAGGCAGGTCCCCATTTCCCACATGGGAGCAAGCAGCTTGCTGGCAATCCCAGTAGGGCACGTAGCAGCTCCACCACAGAGCTGTATCCCAGCTCTGCTGACCCACACCAGCCTGAGGAACTGACCTCTGCCAAGAGCCAAAGCAGATCAAACCATCACACCACTGATGCCTTAGTGCACTCACCCTGGACTAGATATTCTTCAGAAGACACAAGCCTGTGTTGGCTCATTTGCTTAAATTTCCTTTAAGATAATGGAAATGATATATTGATAACCAAGTAGAGCAAGTCTTATCTCAGAAAAGCCAGCTTTGAAAAGCCAGAGCCTTTGCTGAGGCTGCAGGCTCAGCATGCAGGGCCCTGGGTCACTGCAGTTCTCACTGCAGAGCTGCTGCTGGAAAGGGAATTTCCCAATGGCTTTAGCTGCATGTCATTGCCCTCCCTTCAAACCCCACAGCTCAGAGGAGACAAGCCTTCCTCTGCAGAGGGGAGACCAAAACTGCCCCCCTTAGACACAGGCACAGGAGGAGAACTGCAGGCTTTTACAGAGAATGCAGGAAATAAGGTTTTTCCTTCTTCAGCCAGGCTGACAGAAACTGTTTTAGCTTCTCGTGACTGGAATATTGAGCTTGCAGCTCCAGAGCAGCAGGGACAGTCACTGTGCTCCATCTGCACTGTGCAAGTCAGCAGGGCTTTCCCTGGGCCACACCTGTGTGTGCTCTGCACTCTCTGCTCCTGGCCAGTGGCACAGCCAGGCTCCTGCTTAGACAGCCCCTTTGTCTGCTTATTCTTATTCCTTACTCAGGCTCTTACTAAAAGAAGATTCCCATGTCCCAGTCCTAAAATCAAACTGGGAGACCTACTTGGCATATCCCTCATGCCTTTTGATGAAGCATGGTGACTATTTCCTATCCAGCACTCACATTTCTGCTGAGTATCTCTATGAAAGCAAAGTTTGCCTTACTAGAAGGGAGACTGAAGTTTAAATAACCTCATCCAAGCACTGCTAGAGGGGAGTTACAAGTGGAAAGGGTGGCAGTTGCACATGTCCTTAACTGACAGAGATGCTTAAGCACATGCTTTAGTTAATGACACAAAGAATCCAGCAAACTTTCCATCCTAAGTGGTGTTGTCAGCTCTCTCCACTGTTTTGCTGCTCTCTTGCTGCTCCCATTGAGCCTCTGCCACTTGCTGAAGTTGCTGAAGCCCAAGTTTTGCACCCTCAGCACTGCCCAGGCCTTTGGAAGAGCTCAGCTTCCCCCTGTGCTCCATTTCAGCTGAGCACCCTGCTCCTGGCAGAGGCTGTGCTGTGGCTCCTGCCACTTGAGCACACTCTGGAACTGGTACTTACACAGAGGCCAGGGTGTCTCCCCTGCTCCTGAGGGGTGTGCAGGGCCAGCAGTAGTGGGGAAGTCTTGCAAGTGGGAGCAAAACCAATTTCCTCTGAAGGGCCCATTTCACCAGGAACCCAATTCCAGTTTGCTTGAGCAGCTCCTGACACAACCCACACCCCAGAGGCCAGTCTGGGACAGGGGCACTAACCAGAACACATCAATCAGTGCTATCACCATGCCTGAACTCCAAATGCATTCCCAGCCCTGCAGGGCCAGAGGAAGGGAGACTCAACCATGGGCACATCTCCCTGACTCTCAGACCTTGAGCTGCTCAGTGAACAAGGCTGGGACTGTGCTTGTGTCAAAGTGCACTCCTGGTATCAGACACACTAAACCCAGCCTAAAGAGGTGACAGCTCTGTGCCATTGTCTGCATCAGGGAGCTCCCGGCTCTCTCCAGGGCTCTGTCCCAGCCTCCCACCATGCCTAAGCCAGGCTTCCCACCCAGCTCTCATCACCTGGACCACTGCCTCCCTCCAAACTCTTGCAGGAGGCTCCACCCCAGGCAGACTCCATGGAAGGCCAGTGAGTGCAGTCCCCACAGACACACAGTGCCCACAGGCCACATCCACCACCAGTGATTTAAAAGGTCAGCCCACATCTCCTACCACCTTGGCTCCCCATCCTGCTCACCATTAACACCTCTCAGGCTCCAACAGGAATCCAGCTTGCAACTTCTAACCTGATAAAATCCAACCAACAATGATGCATTTGCTGCTGTGATGACTGTGAGCTTCAAGCAGCTGCATGGTTATCGAGCCTCCCAAATTACACAACACTTATGGGTGCTTACATTAAAATTACCTTGCAATCTCTGGATTGCCAGGCAACACTTATCCTTCAGCATGCACAAACATTGCACTTTTCCTCTTAATTATATAATAATTGCCATGCATTTACCCAGCAGTTCAGAGAGAATACCATTTTTGACTTTCATTTGCTAATAAAATAAGTGGTTACTCAGTGGTCCAAAACAAAGCATCCTATTGTTCCTGTTGCTGGGAGTGCTTGGGCATCCTATAATTTATTGTTGAGTTTCACTCTCTCTGTTTAAGACTACCCACACTTTGCTGGGTTTTTTTTTCCTGTGTACTAAACTCAAAGTTTCCTCTGAGCAGGAACTGTTCCTGCAGCAGCATCCAGCACAGCAGAGCTTGGATCTCCCAGCTGAGGCACACAGGCTCTGCTGCAATCTGAATGCTAATGGGAATATAAAAAGCTGCATCTTCATCCTTCAAGCTCTACTCAGAGACAGTCTTGAGATTCCCATTCATATTGTACCAACTTTCTGGGGTGACCTGACTAATTTTGGCAGCACCTGGAAGCTTCTGGACTGTCAGATTTGCAAACACTGATTTTATTCCCTGCTGGTTTTAGACAAAAAATGAGGTGGTGCTGCATTTCAATGTGGAGAGGGACTGAGACTCTGCAAACCATGTTCCTCTGCCTCAGCAAGGCCCATCATGCTCAGAGACTTGTTCTCTCTCAGTGGTTGAGAGTGAGTAATTCCTTTTGGTTTAAACTGGCTACCTGATTATTTTGTTTGCTATCCATTAGGTATTGTGTTTTGAGAGACAGAAAAGATTCCTTTCCTGTCCAGCACTTCCCTGACACTTAGGGTTTTATAAGCCCCTGCCATAGCATCCCTTCCCAAGAGAATTTTCCAGTCTTAAGAGCTTTGGTCATACCTCTGTACATAAGATATTCCAGGACCATCCTGATCATCCTTCTTGAGCCTCAGTTCTAGGGAGCTCTGGTTCTGAGACAGGCTGAGCCAAGTTGCACATAATATTCAGGATTCTCCCTGTCTGTACCTAAGAGCTCTTAGAGATCCAAATAACTGCACAATAACATTTTCTACTTTCTTCTTTCTTTCATTCCAAATAATTCCCCAAATCTTGTCAGCCTTGTTGAAGCCTTCTAGCCTTGTTGAATGTCACTAAGTAATGGGCTGGCATTTTCAAGAGAACTATCCAGAACAAAGCCTGAGTGAGAAGAGATCATTTAGAGCCCATCACATTGTATGTATTTTCAGTGTTGTTTCTCTCTCTCATGCATTACCCTGCAGTCAGCAACATGAATTTTTATCTGTTCTTTTATCATGCCATCACTTGCTATCATGGCATTTTCCTGCCAGTCTTCCCAGTCAGTTCTAACAACTATCCTGAATAACTCAGTGCCATCTCAATCTCTCTTATTGTTCTCTACCCTTTTCCTGGTCATTTAGGAATACACTGAACAACCCAGCCCACATTATGGATTCCTGTTTAACTGTACTGGTGACTTTTCTCAGTTGTGAAAGCTGTATTTCAACTTTCTTGATTGTCTAGTTATTAACACACAAGAGCCCATCCAACCTAAGAGATTTAGGAACTGCTTTATGAGCTATTGTTAATGGATCTAATCAAAAGCTATTTGGCAATTGAAACACAAGGTAATAACAGGATCACCTTATCTACATATTTGCTGTCTCCTCTGGAAAACAATCAGACCTGCAAGGTGAGAGTGTCCTCTGCAAAAGCTGTACTGCTTTCCTCCCCAAATTCACCATGGGCAATTCTTCAGTGTGTCAGAGTACAGAGGAAGCAGCCAGAGCTGAGAGCACTGAACTCAGAGTGTGTTTGCAAGGAGCACACCAGGATCCAACAGGCCCAGAGCCAAGCTCAGCTCACCAGCAGCTGAGGTACAGAAGCACTAAGTGCTTTCAGGATGGCAGCACACAGACCCTTCCACCTTGTGTCTTTAATTCAGGGACCCCTCTTTGCTCAGCCCTGCCAGGTTTGTGCCAGCAGGGACAAGTCAATGCCAATGGGGCCAGAAAAATCCCTGCTGTCATTCACAGACCTCTCGTGGCCTCCCTGTACCCTGCAGAACAGGCACTCAGCAGGGAATCTGGCCTCAGTCACATGGGGACAAGATGTCACCAAGAAAGGTGACAATAATCAAACAGGCTACAAAGAGGAACCCTGCTTGGAGCCTGGGCAGAGCTGGGAACACACTCGATCCACCACCTCCCTGTGAGGGCACAGCAGTGCTGGGCTCTCCTCACCCCACAGCCCTGAGTGACAGGGAGTCACTCAGATGGGCTCTGCACAGGGGGAGGACAAGGACAGACATCCTCCCTGTGCTGCTCACCAGCTCTGCCATGGCCAGTGCTTGCCCTGCTTAGCCAGAGACAGGGATTTGTACCAGCTGAACCTGACTGACTGAATCCATGACACTGCAAACATCCATTTTCTGGTTCTGCTATTGCTTTCAAAGAGTCTCCAAAAAGAAATAAATGGAAGAAAAAAGAGAGGCACTATTTGCCTAAGGTCCTTTCTAAGGGTTCTGTGACACTTCCTGGGTAGAGCCAAGCTGAGTGGGGCCAGGTCCAGCAGCAGCCCCATCACAGGCAATCCAAGGGGACCTCTCTGGCTCATCCAACAGCCCCCAGGGCCAAGATGCCCCTCCCCAGCTGAGCAGAGGTGTTGGACTAAGCCCTTTTCTGACCCAGAGATGGGACAACTGAGAGACATTTTAAAAACTTTTATTCTATTTTCAGTCTCATGAGAAGGGTGAGACAATACAGATATTCTAATTCATACTATCATAATTAGAAGCTAACTATTTCTTAATTACACTGTAAGTGTTTCTTGGTCTATCAGCTTTAGCCACACCATGCTGTAAATGCTTTAAAGCCAATCATCTAAAACTGGGTCCAACCACAATGCATCTTTCACAGTTCTATTTCTCCAAAGTATCCAGTCTTATTTGCAAGGCCATCCTTTGAAACTTGTTTCTAGTTCCATTTCTCTCTCAGCAATGTCTGTTCTATTCCATGGCATTTCTAAGTCAGCATTTCCTATCTCAAGGTTTGCATACAGATGCACAATGTGTGGGCCTTCTGTCAGGCCTGGAGAATTTTCTGTACATCTATTTCCAACACAGGGGCCCGAGGCAGACCCTCTGCAGGGCCCTGCAGGGCTGGGGTACTCACAGTACTCGATGCCCAGGACGATGTCTCGGAAGTAGAGCCGAGCCTGCTCCTCGCTGAAGGGCTGCTCACTGGGCACCTCCATGACAGGCCTGTTGGGGACAGGGACAGCCACTCAGTGCTCTGCACAAGGGCAGGGACACCCCTGGCTGGAGGAGTTTGTTCTCCATCACCACGTCCCAGCACTGAGGGCCAGGCTCCCAAAAGGCTCTGGGTGCTGTGCCACAGGATGGAGGGGTGCCCATTCTTTCTGGAGGTGGTGATGCTTTGGTTACTGAGCTTGGCTAGTGATGGCTGGCTTTGCATAAGTCCCTGAGCCAGCATGAGCCACAGAGCCCGCATCATCATCAGGATTAACTGCTGATGTCTGCACAAAGTAAGACAAACACTACTCACTGACAGTCACAATGGGAGAAGAACAAAGCTGGACCTGCCTTTGGCTTCCTGCTGAAGCTGCTCATGGCTGCGAGCACCAGCATTGCCATGAGATCCCAGTCAGCAGTGGGGACAGTGCCTGTTGTTGTGCACTGCATGTCCTGCCTGCTGGGGCTCAGTCTGACACAGCATCATTGTGCAGCTGGTCTCCACTGAGGCAGAATCTAGCCATGAACCACTGGCTCAAAGGTTAAATGGGAATATTTTCTGTGCATTGTGCTAAACTGCTTTAAAAGCCTATTTAGCTGCTCAGGGTTCAGCCAGCACCAGAGCTCAGCCATTCAGCCCTGAACAGCCAAGGTTACCTGCTCAGCTTCTCCTCTCCTTTCCTTTGAATGCTGCCACTGCTGAGGCAAGCACAGTCTCCTCTACAAGCCCCTCTTCTGCCTGTGCCTGCTGAAAGCTGAGGGCAAAGAGGCTGTAAGAGCTAGTCAGAGTCTGCTGTTCCCCTGTGGATGAATGGCTGGAGCTAAGGAGCTAAGCTAACCTCACTGCACTGGGGGCTAACCCTGCCTGTGCTCAGCAGCTTGGCTTTGCATGTGGACATACCTCCCCTGACTGGAGCTGGATTTGACTGAGTGCTCCTGGGACACCATCCTGGCAAGCCCAACCCTGCCAGAGAACAGCCCATTGCCAAAACCAGGCTCTGTGGCTGTTCCCCTCAGCACCCAGCAGCAAATCCTTCCTGCAGCATTTCCCTCTTCTCCCTGGCTGCCCATTTGATTGATGACCTCTATCTCCCATTTGCGTTTTCCTGCCGCTGCCTTCCCTCCCTCTTTTATGCACATTTCTCTGTTGCTGAAACCAGGGAGAAGTAATGTGAGAGCAGGGCTGGCAGAGCCACTAATGGAGTCTAATTGCCTCCTGCCAGAGGCAGCCAGGCTGCACTTGGATGAGCCACAGGTTCCCCAGCCTCAGGTGGTTACAGGAGCTCCCTGTCCTACAGGTCAGGCATCAGCCTGATCACCAGGGAGACTGGGGAGCCTCCTGCCAGCAACCCACTGGAGCTGGCACCTTGTTCATGGGGCCAGAAAGAAAAACAACCCTCTGGGAATCTCCTCCATCCTGGGCACAGAAATCATGGCCTCACTGGGACTGCAGAGCTCCAGAATCAGTGCAGGTGTAGCAAAGAGCAGTGAGGAACCTCTTACCACCTCATCCCTTCTACTGTGCAGAAGAAATGTGCCAACAGAACAGCCTCCCACGAGAGGTTAGTGCTGAGAGCAAAGTGAGGCAGCAGGTGGCAAGTAAATCCTGATGCCACCACACACCCCTTGTATCAGAGGAAGCCACAATGTGGCTGGAACCCAGCAGAATGTTCCTATTCAAACCTTCTCTTCCAGCCACCTGATGAGGAATTGTCATAGAATTTGTTTTCCACATCAGAGTCTGGCACCAGGACATGTCTTCCCAGCCCATTTCTATTCACATCATTCCAGGCTGGAGCAGTGCAAAGCTGGGTTTTGCCTCCCCTGCAGACAGGGTTTGCCCCACTGGACATATCAAACCTCCATTTCACATGGGAACCTGATGATGAACTCCAAAATTTCCAACAGAAGGGGTCCCAGGAGGGCTACTTACCCTTTCCTCATGAGGTCAAACACTGCAAGAAAAGGAAATAAACCATGAATGAATGAGAAGAGCAGCCTGGGCTTATTTCTTATTCATCACCTACAAAAACACATCCATTCCCATACCTGCAAAATCAATTTATCTCCACTCATTTCTCTTCCCTTACTCATGACAAGGACACCAGAGGATATAAAATGAAAATATTCATCTCTTCAGCTCAGACAAATATCCCCCCTTCTGGCAGCTCTGTACAGGCAGACAGTGGGTGCTAATTTATCAACCACTGCTGCTGCTCTGGGTGTCAGCCCTGGTTGATTTGAGCCCTGTTGTACCTCCAAGGGAGGGTGTTTGGTGTGATATTTCCACTAAATCGCTGATAGCAAAGGAGATGCTGTAAGAACATGCTGCTCCATTTCTGCTGTGTCAATCAGCAGCACAGCTACAGCTTTGTCAGATCCAAACACTCCCTGGCAGGAGCCACTGAAGAGGATTTGCTGGTGTGAGTTGAGGTTTGCAGAGCACATGAGTTTGTGTGTCTGATTAGGAGGTTGGGGAGAAGTGTTTTTGTCATCCTGCTCTGCCCTGTTCTGCAAACAGGAGAAGGATCTGCTTTTATCTAGAGTAGGAGAGCTCTTTCCCCATGAATTACATGGGGCTTTCTTGCACCTCCCAAAAAATCTGAGCAGATCCCCTCCCCAGAGCACTGCGGTGTGGGATCCTCTGAAGGTACAAACACACAGAGCAGCCTGAATTGGCTCACCTTGCCCTCCAGGAGCTGCAGCTTGTGGAATCATTTCATTATCCAACCACCCTGTACCTTTGCAGGCTGCTCAGTGCCTGCTGACATCCCACCCCAGTGACACACAGCCAAGTGCTCACAGCACTGCCTGATCCCAGCAGTCACAGGCAAGGAGCAAACAGCACTTCCCTTCCTCTAGATCTGCTCTGCAGTGGGGGGCATTTTTGGAAGGAGAAAGGTGCAGTTATCATCAGCTGGGGCAGCAGCAGGAGGGTGCAAACCCACTGGCAGGAGGGTCAGCTCTGAGCAGTGCTACCCCTGCCAAGGGAACTGCAGAGGCAGGAGCTTGATGTGCCTGAACTTCAGGGGATCCCAGGCAGAGGAAAGGGGTGATGGAACATGGACAACAGGGACATGGCCACTGCTTGTCACTCAGGGACCAGCACAACCTCCAATAGGACCAGGAGTCTGCCCACCTGTCCTGCTGCTGTTGCTGCTATTTCTGGGATGGTTCTCTCACTCCACAGATAGAGCTTGGTTTAGATTTGAGTTTTTTCGCCTCTGCAGCTTTCTACCTCATCTCTCCCCTTTCCTCCATCCCCAGGAGTCCAGGCCTTCAAACAACAGCCTCAATCACCCTTCCCACCACGAGTGCCATCACTTTGAGATGCTGCCAGATGCCACTGGGGCTTCAGCCCAAAGGGAGAAGTGGCCTTTCAAAGGCAAATTGCTTCATTTGCTAGGCAGAGTCCTCCTTCAGGCAGCTTCAGAAGTGCCCCATAATTATTTCATGAGGAGCAGGCTTTGAACCTGCTTCATCAGGAAACAGTTTGGGGAAGCAGAGATGTAAAAGGGTCAGTCATCCCCTCCTCCAGCCTATCTCAGAGGGCACCTCAGGGCCTCCCAGGCCTGTCCCTCAGTGTTTTACCCAAGTGGGGGTTAAGGATGGCTGGCACTTGCAGAGTTTGGAGGAGAGGAAGACAAAATGGGTGGAATTCCCTCACCCTCTGCATAAACACCCAGTCAGGCATGGCTTCCCCACCAAAGGTGGGAGTGCTGCTCCCTTAGGAGGTCCTGAGGCTCACCAGGGTGGTCAGAGTCTCTGCAGGGGTCACAGGGAACACTCCCAGGCAAGACTGGAGTGACTCTGGAGTCACTACCACTATCCACAGCCTACAGAAGTTCCACAGCAGGAGGACAAGGAAACCATCCTGCACCCTTCCCTTCCCTCCTGGCTCTGGGACTGCAATCAGCTCTACAGAGGGGAGGGCAGAGCAGCTGTCAGGCCTTTTCAGTGTCCCCATGGCAAAGAGATGTGCACAGCTGTACTGACACAAGGTTGCCTTACCCTACTGCACGGGGCCTTTCCATCCCAGCTGCATTTACAGGCGTTTAAACTTGGCAGAAAAAAACAAATCTGCTGAGGTTGGCACAAGTTTCCTCCCGTATTGACCCCGAGTCCTGGCACGTGTCACTTGCATCACTAGGCCCAAGCCCAGATGGTTCTGTTAGCTTATGAGACTCACATACCCATGTACAAGTTGTCCTCTGCAGGATCATCAAGGACCTGAGAGATCACAGAGATAAAAGGGGAAAGAGGAAAAAAAAGTGAAAAACGGCAAGAAAAAAGGTTTTTAAGCAAGTAACACTGCCAGTACACTGTGCTGAGCTGCAGAACACTGAGAGCAATTTAGGCTAATATTTAGAGAGTCCTGCAGAGAATTTGGAAGGGTTTTGGAGGATAGGTTTTCTGCGGGGGGGGGTTTTGGAGGACAGATTTTCCTGACTTCAAAAAAATCTGGGCTTCTGCCTGTATTTGGAGAAACAGCCTACCAATAAAGGCACTGCTTGTCCTAAACTGACCTCAGTCAATAATGAAAATGGCACTGAAGCCTTGCACTTGTGCACCTTCCCAGGCTTGTCTGCACACAAGTTTCAGTCATCAAAGCTCACTGCTATTTCTACCAGCACAGTGAGCTGCCTTCTCCTGGGCACCAGCCCAGAGCTTAGGGTGAGAGTGCAGTTTGTCCTACACAGTCAGTAAGACTTTGCTTGGAATCAACAGCCTAAATTTCTGAACATCTATTTTAAACCAATTCTGCCTGAGGTAGGAGCAGTTAAAAAAAATTCTCTTGTTGCAATACAAACCAGATTTGTTTCAGTATAACTTAGGGTGGAGAAGCAGCTCACCTCTATCAGCTTAACGATATTGATGTGGTCCAGCTTCTTGAGGATGGCTATTTCCTGATAGACTCTGTCCAGGGGTGCCATGGGCTTGGGCTGCTCTCCAGAGGATGCTTTTGACCCTCTGGGAGGAGGCCGACCTGCAAGTGTGACAGCACAGTGAAGAACTCCTCATTGGCAGCAGCCCCTGCACACAGGATGAGCAGCCATTGGCCCTCTGCACACACCTCCAGCTCTTCTGGAAGATCTCATCACCTTGTTCTCATCCCAAAGCTCTCCCACCTGGAACTGAGCTCACCAAGTGCCATTCAGACCAGCTGCTCCCAGACGGGTCTGGGGCATCCCATGGCCCAGCCTGCAGCCAGGTGCTCTCCCAGGGGTGAGGAAAGGAGGGGAACACCCTGCCCAACCTCCAGTGCTTAATTAGGCTTCATAAATGGTGAACATGGAAGAGTCACCACTTCAAAGAGACTCACAAAAATCAGAGCCAGGAATCTCATTACTGAGCGTGATGAATTTCCCTGAGGCTGTATCTGCCCCCTCACCACCCCCTTTTAACCAGCTCCCAGCCACATGGGCAGCTGTCACAGGAGGCCACGTTCTGCACTCCTTGCAGACAATCTTTCTACAGAGATTTGGCTGAGGACAAGAGGCAGACCTCTAAATGTGAGATACCCACGTGGAAATCCATACTGCTTCAAGAGCTTCTTTTTGGAAAGGACTTTCATAGCCTGGAGGAAGGAGAAAAAGCAGTGTTAAAACTGAACAAGAGCCAAAAAGCTGATTGCTGTGACCTGGAGTATGCTGGGCATCAGGGACTGGCTCAGGGCTGCTGCTCACCCTAGAGAAGGGTCCTGGTCAGTGGTGGCCACACCAGACAGACACTGACCCAGGCTTTCCTGAAAGCACTGCTAACCATTCGTTCCATTCATCTTTCCCCATGAAAAATTTTCATTTATTTTCAAATGGACAAAGAAAAAGGAGCCCAATTTCTGCATCTGGGGCAAAAGCCTGAGGGAAGAGGTGGATTCCTCTGGCTGACCACTGTTTTGGATGATGTTATGGCCATGCTCCAGCTCAGAGCCACTTCAAGGCTGCTTCATCTTATGTTTTGTCTTGTCAGGGGGTATAAGAAGGAAACTGAACCCAGGCAGCTGAGGCATGGGAAGGGGTCAGGGCAATTCTTCCTGCCACCCAGCTGGCATTATCATAGTGGCAAAAGGCAGTCTGAGTTTAATAAACAGTTTTTGTGCCTCCATCTGCTCTGTGCATTAATAACCTTTTGGAGGACCACTCAAACCCCCCAAGTGGCCCAGCAGATGAATATTTAATGAGAGACCAGCTCATGGTACAATTTGCTTGGGCAAACTGTCTGTGCTTCCAGGAGCTGGGATGGTCACTCACTCCTTCCCCATGCCTAAGGGGTTACTCCTATTAATAGAGCATCCAATATGTAATTCACACTGGAGTGACCCCTACAAAATCTAACTAACCAAGAAGCCCTGCAGGACACAGTCAAACTCCCAGGAATTTTGCATCACTACCACAGAGGCAGGGTCTCTGCCCACTACCTGTTTTTAACACACATACCAGGACCAGGTCACCAAACCCATTCCAGTGAGCTCCTTCCCAAGCTGTTGTTCCTGGCATTGATGGCACCACGTGCCCAAGCATCCCCACCTCCCATCAGTGCTCCCACTGCAGCCAGGGTCATGGCTTGCTGAAAGGATTGTTATTTTATTGTTATTTTTGGTCCTGATCCAGTGAAATCCTCTGGATTTGCACCCGTGTAATTGAGAAGAGACACTGTGCAGTGTTTCAATCCTGCCTGACAGCTCCAAACCAACTGTTAGAAATGATGGTGTTGAGAGACAGACTCAGAAGTGCTTATCTTTGACTTAGCACAGCTCTGTGTCCAATACAGGCAGCCAAATGAGTCATGGTCTGCTGAAAGAGGATCCAAGATGTGCACAACCACCTCCAAATACGGCCAGGACCAAGCCTGGAGGACTTCCCACGCTTCCCATTTTATCTCTCCATAATGAAAATTTATGAGGAAAATCAAAGGAATTGGTACATCCATTCCTCTTTCAACCATTGCCAACCCAGGAGGAGAACTCTCCTCTTGCTCCAATCCCATCTTGAGTCCTTGCTGCCTTCTGGCAAGGAGCTTCAGAAAAAGCACAAAATAGAAGATGCAATTTGCTGCTGAAATCTCCCAAGTTTGGGAGCTTGGGGGCCTCAGCCTGTCTGCCTGAACTATCACCACTAGCCATGCCCTTCCCAGGAGAAGCTGGAAGGCACAGAAAGGAGCAATAGCTAAGACAAGACTTGCTCTTGGGGGCAGAAATGGAGGGAACAGGAGCTACTGCTGTCACCCAAACACCTTGAAGGACACTTGAGGGGCAGTGGGGGGTTACTGCATCATAGGAGAGTTGACTGCAAAGCAGCACCACTGCTGGAAAGAAGCACCAGGATGTGCTTACGCCAGTTTTGAAGCACCAGTATCTGCTACTGCACAAGCAGGGCTGGGTCAGAAGAGAGGAGCTGTCCCACTGTGCTGACAAACTCAAACAGGGACAAAAAGCAAAGTACATCATGCAACAGGCCAGAACCACTTAATTATCACAAGAGCAGAGAGGAGGGCACGTGGCTGTGAAGCCTCTCTGTAATTACAGTGAGCTGGCAGGACCAGGCTGCCTCCTGAGTCGTGGCTGCTGTAATGGGAGCATCTCGGGGATGCTTCAGCAAACCTCTCCTTCCGGGCTAGTGCATGACAGAGCCAAAGGCATTTGTACTCACAGGCAGAGCTAATTACCCAGATAATGCCTTTCTGATAAAGAACCAGCTCAGAGCCAAGGATTTTCCCTGTGCACAGGCAAGTGTTGCTTCAGTCTTCTCAGGAAGAGAGGGAGCCTGGAGATTTCCTCCACATATCCTCGTCCCCACTGCTCCCACGTGGACACGGGGCTTGACATTTCCCTTTGAGAAACAGCAGGAACTGTGTGCTTTTCTCTGCTGTATGTTTATTATCTGAGTTTACTGCTCTCTTCCTATCAGCCCTACAGCTGGAAGCCACAGGGAAGCTGCCTAAGGGAAAGGAGATCCCAGGCTTATGGGGAGGAGGAATGCCTGTGACACAGCAGCTTTCACAGCAGTGGGACCACAAGCTGTGGGTAATGACAAGGGCAAGAAGGCCATTAGTTTTGGGAGGGAAGGGTGACAAAATGATTGAGCCAAGTGAACTTATCACCTGTCCTTGGTGATGCTCTCACAGTGCTCAGAATGTAATTTTATTTGCTAAGGGAGAGACTTGAACTGCAAGGGCAGAAGCCTGTGCACAGTCCCTACCTACAGCTCCCAGGGGAGTGGGATGCTGCTCAAAGATCCCTACCAACCACCTAAATCCTCTGCTAGTGCCTGAGGGCACTCTGTGGGAATGCTGAACAGACCAGAGAGTGTTTCCAGCCCTTCCTCACCTGTCCTGCCTAACAACAACATCCCTCAGACAAAAGCAGCTGAGAGGGAAGCTCTGCTGAGAAAGAGGAGCGTTATGAACTGAAAGAAAATCCTAAACCAGACAGGCTTAGCTGCCCTGGCCTTAAAATCCTGCTCCTGGCTTTGTCACCTGTTGGAACCTAGGGCAAGGAGAATGTTTCTCTGTCTGCCCTGGGGGGTCCTGATCCCCAGGGGAGCACTGACTTTGACCCTCGTTCATGGAGAAAATTTCCTAGACTGCAAGATAGACTAGAATCCACAAACATGTGAAATAGATTATAGAGAGTAGTGCAGGTCTATCACTTAGTAAGAAATTTAAGTTTTAAGATTTTTAGTATGTTGTAGTTAGGAACAAGATCTGAGTTTCTTTTTCTTCCTTCTTCTTCATAGGTTTAGGTGGCATCTTGTAACCGAGTAGAAAAATCTGCATTGCGGGCTCTAAAGAGTCAGGTATTAAGTTAGAAGAGAAAATAATTTAAGTCAGTTTTTAATTAAGTAGTTTAGTTTTAAATTAGACTTAAAATACCTTAAAACACAAAGTTGTTAGCCATTTCTGTCCTGTTTTCCTGCATGCAAAGTCTGGAGTGCAGACCTTTTGTCCCACCAGCAGAATTCCATCATCAGGCTGTGCCACCACAGCAGGGATGCTGTCCTGGAGCTCGCCTGTCCCCAGCTCCTCCCGAGGATCCTGTGTTACCCAGGGTGCCCCAGTCCCTCAAAGCCCTCAGCTGAAGAGCACAGGGTGTTAGACTCAGCCAGAGATCAGCTCCCTGCTCCCCACTGCTCTGGAGTGCAGCTGGCAGTGGTGCAGCAGCTGTTACTGAGCCAGAGGATGGGAAATGCAGGAGCTGTGCCTTCCCTTTCTGCCTGGATGGCACCAAAGGGGGTTCTCCAGGGGCTGGAAAGTTCAAGGCTTGCTGCTGGCCACCTTCTCAGCAGCAGCCCTTTGTTCAGCCACTCCTTTCATAAACTTGGAAGGAATTTCTCCCCATCACTGAGACTTGGTAGGAAAGAGCCCTCCATGCAAAGATTGTTAGGTACAAACAGAGGCAGAGAGCACAATCACACAAATCTTGTTTCTTAGGAAACAAGATTAAAAAAGAAGGATGAAAAAAAGAAAAATCCACTGACAATCTAAATTCTGTTGCCTTGTTCCAGCAGTAGCATAACAAATGCCCATCATAACCACTTTTCTTTGCAAGCTGATTTAGAGATTGAAAATAGGAGGAAGACATGACCTGAGGCATCAAAGAATCAAATTCCATCAGCACAATGATTCCAATCTAGATCTCTGCTTGGACACATTTGCCTTTGCTTTTTATTTGCTGCTTTTCCACAGAACTTGGCCTTCGATTTTTCCCTTAGTCATTGTCAAAGCATCTCCTTCAAAGTGAGACACTGAAACCTTTCCAGTGTAAAGAGTTCCTTGGCAGAGCCCCACAGAAGCTGCTGTAACAGCTTCATGTGCCCCAGGAGCAGCAGGGTCCTCTGCTCTGGCAGCCAGCTCTGCTTTCCAGTGGGGTCTCCTCCTTGGAGGGAGCACTGGCTCACAAACCTGGCGCAGAAATTCCAGTTTCCATGGTCTAACACATTCCCTGCATCCAGTGATGTGAGCCAGGACACTTCACAGCCCTCCCAGGCACTGTGGTGTTCACAGCAACCAAGGGCAAGGCTCTTAGAAGCACTCCCTCATCTTTAATGGAAGGTAAAAAACCCACAAAGTAAACACACCCCATCTACATTTTTTCCCAAATGTGGTGGTTGAATTTTTTTTCTTGAGAGTTTTTCCTAATTCTAGGCCAGATTTGAAACTCATTAAAGCAGCAGCAATCTTTCCTTTGGCTTTGACAGGAGCTCTATTCAGTCCTTGCTCCCTATAAACTCTGCCTTTTTGAAGGGACCTAGCAAAAGGTCCCACACCTCAGCAAGAATCAGGAGCCACACTCTGAATTATACCCCTAAATAATTTTTTTTTCTTATTTCTTTACAATTTTGGTCCTTGTTATTGCAGCACATTTGCTTAAAGACAATAAAGAAGGCAGCAACACCCTGGCCTCATGCTGGACCACTGCAAATGAAAATCAGTTATAGAAGCAGAATATCATCGAATGATTTGGGTTGGAAGGGACCTTAAAGATCATCAGTTCCATCTCCCTGCCATGGGTAAGGACACCTTCCACTAGAGCAGAGTGCTCCAAGCCCCATCCAACCTGGCCTTGCTCACTAAAGGCCAACCAAGGGCTGATTTCCTCCAATTGCTTCTTGCTGCTTTTCACCACTGAGACAAAAAACACCATCCAGAGCTAAATCTGGGGGAAAACAAACACACAGAAAAGGCCATTCCCAGCTATTAGAACCCCTGTTGCTTCTATTAACTGCTGGTAAGAGTGATTAGGTACCCCGGGTGCACTGCTGAGGAGCAGGGATGGGAAGGATGGGTAGGGCAGGATGGAAGCTGTCTCAGCTCTGGGAGAGCTCCAGGGTCAGGCAGGTGGAGAGCTAAGCAACCATTAGCCAGTTGTGGAATCGACTGTTTCTCTGAAGCTTTGAAAAGTCTGCCAGCTCCTGAGCTGGCTTCATGTTTTGGAAAGGCAGAGGTGTCTCCACCACGGCTTGCCCTCCAGAAAACAAGCACAGGTAGCTGGGAGGATGAGGGTGCCAGGCACGGGGCTGCCCTGGGGAAGGGGACAGCTTCCCCTGCCCTGCCAAGAGGGGAACAAGGACATGGGACACAGAGAGGCCCATCCCTCCAAACACCTCCCAGGATCACCTTCCCAGCCCAGGATCCAGCTCACCCCAAAGGAGGATGGGGTGAGGCAAAGAGCACATCCCTGCAGGGCTGGCACTGAGGGGGTCTTTGTGCCCTGCCTGCCCTCAGGTGAGGCTCAAACAGCCCCCAGGCACGGTGCCCCTCCCGGGCTGCAGCACCTTTAGAGTGTTTGCTTAGATTAGAAACCAAGATTAAGTGGGGATTAACTAACACACACCAGGATAACTTGCACACAGGCTTTCACTTTTGGTTTTGATTTGACCAGCTAAATCGACATCCATGGGGTTAATCTGCATCCAAAACAGGGACAGGAATGCAGCAGGCAATGCTACCCTAAACCCAGCTCTCCCCTGCTGAGCTGTAACAGATGCCCTGCCCACCACTGGGCACCTCAATGGCATTTCCTGAACAAAAAGGCAGTGCCAAAATATAAGGATTACAATTTTCAAAGGAAAAGTGTTTTCAGCTGGAAATAAACATGATTTATGGATGTGGTGCATCCCCATTCTGTGCTACTGGTGCTGGCATGCCTGTGCTGGTGGGACAGATGGATGAGGGAAGCCAGGGCTGGCACCATCACTCTCTGCACAACAAACCATCCTGCTGCAGGGCATGGCAGGGAGGATTTGGAGGGCAGCAGAGAAAAGGAGCCACTGGAAATAGCTTTGGTGCAGCTGTGAATCAGCTTGGAAAGGATGGGAGATGGAAAGAATTGTGGCTCCTTTCCTTGGCCAGCTCCAGGGCACCTTGTCCAGATTTTTATCTCATCTCTTCCACCCTGCATTTCAAGACATTCCTGCTGCAGTTCCATGCCTGCTGGAAGCACAGAAAGGCTGAGGAATACCCACAGGCACCCAATTCCCACCTGACCATTTTAACCTGGTGTGTCACTTAGACATACATAATAAAGAGTCAGGGAGGAAAAACTATCTGGGGAGCAGTGGGGAATGAGCATGCTTTATGTTCCACAACACATTCTCATTCCCCTTTGTGCCAGGGCCAGCAGGGACAAGCAGCAGCACACGAGGCTGTCTGGCTGCTCTGCTGGGCCCATTTTTATCCACATGCAGGAGCAACAGCAGGACACTCTCACCAAATGCAGCGTGGAGCAGCAGGGCTCTGTTGGGTTGAGGTTAAACAGCACTGCAACCACACAGCTCTGCTCAGCAGATTCCTGCCCTGGGATCCACCAGAAACTGCTGGAAGCTCTTTCAAGAAGCCTCCAGGCACAACCACACATAGCAAGGAAGTTTTCCTTCCTTCCAGCTCCTGCTCTCAGCCTGAACAAAACAAGCCACAGGGCAAAAAGCTGTGGGCACAAGGCACAAGCTGAGGGACAGGAGCACATCTGCAGGCAGATTTTGCAGGAATTCCAGCTGGGATGGCTGGGACTCAGCTCCCTCTGAAAGGGGAGGTCCAGAGCAGGAGCCTTTTGGAATATGAAACTCTCCAACTCTGGCTTTGTTAAACACCAAGATTTGTCTTCAGTTTTGCAGCTCACACCTCATGCCCTGACAGTGAGCCTGGTTCAGTGTCCCCCTGGCATCCCCCACGGGGTAAGGATGAGCCTGGCACTGCCCAGCCACACCACACTGCTCAGCATTTCTCTGAAAAACGCCCCCTTTTCTTACAAAACACTCCTGCTCCTTCCAGGCCAGGCTTCCAATGCACAGCAGGTGCTGAATACCACCACCCACATGCCTCTAATTTCAGGTGACCTGCTTCATAGCTAGAAGATGCCAAGGCAGATCAGCAGCCTGCTTCTGCAGCCTGCCTGTTACATAAGGCACCCAGCCGGTGCCTCCCGCGCCGCGGCTCCGTGCCCAGAGGGAGCCTCAGCTCCTGCAAGGCACCCAAACCACGAGGGTGACAGCAGCCAGGTAGAGAGCAGCCAGTCCCAGGGGCACAGCAGCAGCCAAGGGGAGCAGAGCAGAGGCACACTTACGTAGTACTTGTCATCGTTCTCGTTGTAGGCCAGTTTCACCACACCGTAGGAGCCCTAAAAACAAACAGGAATTGCACAGTCAGTTCAGCAGCTTCACCTCATCCTCTTGCTGCTCCAGGCTGGTGGATCACAGCTGGGAAAAAAACAACTCCCAAGGCCCCAGAACATGCTGACCCCTGGGCAGTTTGCAGGTGGTGTGACCCTACAGCAAAGCTGTATGTTTTGGCAGCTCTGTTGGGGCCACTGGAGGATTATCCATGTCTGGAGGAGTTGAGTACCAGCCCACCACCTCTTGCCCTGAGCCAAAGCCACCATGTCTGTCTGAACTCACACAGGGGTGGGGAGCAGAGAGAAAAATTTTCTTGGTGCAAATTTGGAAATTCTGCATGAACTCTTCCTTCCCTGTTCCACCAACCACATGCTGCCCAGGGACTGCTGCTGTACCCACAGCTCCAGGGACAGCCTGAAGCCAAGCTCCATCCAAACTGCTGTTTCTTCCAAGTCCCAATAAACACTCATTTTATGCAAGTAAGACATGATCAGGTATTAACTCTGACAGATATCTATTGAATAAATGAGTGGGATGAACACCAGAGCCTTCAAAATACTTCTCTTGACTTCACTGAGAGTTGAAATAAGGTTCTGGTCTCTGAGGAGACTAACAAGCCATCTGGCTGATCCAGAAGCACAGCAGACCCTCTACCAAGCTCACAGTCCCCACCTGCTTGCTGTGACCCACAGGGAAGGAGGCAGGGACAAATCCACCTGAGAGAAGGCTTCACACTCTCCTTAAATCATACAAAAGTCATAGGTGGGTCTGAAGCTGTGTATGAGTTTGGGGGGGCACCTGCAGCCTTATTGCCCTGCCAGCAGCCAAATGCACAGCCCATGGCACAGATGGTGGGGGTGCCATTCCACAGCCTGGGGCCTCTCATTTTGGAGGCATTTGGGCTAATTAAACTTCTGGTGAAGGTGTCTGCAGCTCAGGGTGCAGCCTCCTCTGACTGCAGTGTTCCAGCTGCAGAGGCAGACACAGCTTCCAGACAGCACCACTGCTTGTGGAGCCATCTGCAACGGTGGCACATGGCCAGATGTGCAAGTGTCTGAGCTGCTCACCAGCCCAGACCTCTAAATAACTTTACAGGAATCTCTTTTGAATCATTCTGCAGCTTTTAAACATGCACTAGAATTAAACATTTCACGTGACGTAAAAACTTTAACTAGTCCTGATGGGGACCAAACACCTGCCCTGATCATCTTTTTGGGTTATTTTTTCCTTGTTTTGTTGTACTAATGTATCAAAGGCTCTTAGTGTTACATTTGGCAAGGAAACACCCCTGAAAGGGAGCCAGCTTAACCACCTTCTGAGGGAGGAAAAATAAATCTAGATTTCAAAGGAAGTAACTACATTGTGACCTTGAACAAAACTTGCTCAAACTAATATGGAAAATACTCTCAAAAACAACAAAAAAAAAATCCCCCAAACCAAACACAGCTTGCAAGGAGCCTTGGCCAGTGATGTCCCTTGGGCTGGCAGAGCCTTTCCAGCCCTACTCACGTGTGTGACACAGGCTGGTGTGACCAACATGCGCCCCAGTACTCACCTTGCCTATTTCACTCTGCAGCTTGTACTGGTTTAATTGCACACAGTCCTGCAGATCAAAAGGAGAACATAATTAGAGTATTGGTAAAGGAAATGACTGAGTTTGAATCAGGTTCCAGTAGTGGCAGAGTGCTAAATAATTAAAGACTTAATCTCACTTAAACTGGTGTATGTTACACTATAAGCACTGCTTTTTTACTTTTTTTTTTTGACAACCCAAGACAAAACAATTATGGGCTGAATTCTGATTCTGATTGTGCTGGTGTAAAACCACCCCAGTTCCCAGCATTGCCCTAGGTTCAGCCCAGCAGCCGCTGGCCTATTTGCATTAACTGTCTCTGCTGGACTGTGCTCAGAACCACGCTGGAAAATCCCTGTGCCAGCTTCCCTGGGCTTTCACAGCCTGGCAGCTGCCAGCATCCACTCCAGGGTCACAGCACGAGCCTGTGCCCTTCCCAACATCAGCCTGGCAAACCCAGGGCCAATCTGGCTGTGCCTGCAGCAGAGGAACCCTCACCTGGATCGTGGGCTGCTCCTCCAGGAGAGCACACAGAGCCAAGCTCCTCTGCTGTGCAACACAAACAGTGCATTCCCTTCAGCTGACGCATATTTGCTAAAATAAACCACCCCAGAGCAGGTCTGATCTCTGCTGGTGAGGAATCCAGCCCTGAAACCCCTGAAACAGGGTGGGGATGTGGTGATGGGGTGCTGAGCTCTTCCTCAGACAAGGGTTGGCAAAGGGGGAAAACAAGGTGGAACAGAAGATGTATGCAGCCACCTGGTGTTAACCCCACCCTTCCTTTGGAGCTGTACACCTTGCTGCAGAGCCTAGCTCTGGGCAGAGCTGAGAGCCCCTGCTGGCATCTCTGCAGTGCTGGCACCAGGCAGAGTGGGCTGCACTGGAGTTTGCCTTGGTCCTCACTGAACACAGCACTGAGCTGCATGGCAGGGCAGGGAAGAGCCTCCACCTTGGAGAGGTGAGGAAAAGGAGGAGTTTGTGGGCTGAGCCTTAGATGGGATGCACTTCCCAAGCCCTCATTATTGAACATTTCTCCACAAGACTGCCAAGCACTAAAGCAGGCTGGAAATCCACAGCCAGCCTCTGCACTTCTTTGGGAACAAAGCTGATAGAAAACATGCAGACAGGTAGATCAGCCTTCCCATAAACCTCAAAATAGCCCTGCCATCTACAGAAGCAGCACCACAAGATAAAAGCAGTGCCAGATGCCTTCAGTCCATTTGTAAGAACAGGGGTGTGAGAGTCCCTGCCCCAGGCAGCATTTCCACCAACAGCAACACTCCTCTGCCTCTCAGGACTCAGCACAGGTGTGGGAGATGATAATTTTGACTCTTCTCAATCACCAACCAGAAAACATTCCTGATGTTGCTAACTCAAGAGATCATCACAATAAAAGGAAGGGGGGACTGATGACTCTTAAAGCCCACAAGCCGTGGCTTGTCAGGAATACACAGAATGGTTTAAATCTTGATCTTGCTGCCAGGGAAGGAAGTTTTTTCCACCTCCCTGACAGGGAAGAGCAGCCAACTGTGAGTAATGGGGCCATAGAAGTGTATTAACTCTGCTGCTAGCAAAGCACACATCTTTCCAAAGGTAAAAACCAATCCATCAGAACTAGGAGCACCAAGAGAGGAGAAAGCATGACCCAGCAAAAGCCAAATGTAAGGCATGAGGGCCTGAAAGGATGCCCCTCCCCAAAGGAGGGGCAGCATGCAGGAACCCAGGACATGGACACAAGGAGGATAAATTCCCCTGCAAACCCTGTGCCAGCAGATTCACTTCCCAGTGTGAGGCTGGGCTTTGCATTGTGGTGATTTTCACAACTTCAGCAGGAACATTTTTCTGATGATGTCTCCTGTCCTGGTTTCTCTGTGCTCAGCTTTGCACCCCTCGCCTGGTCCTGTGAAAACTGCAGTGCTGCAGAGTGTGAAACACCCACTGGAGCAGCTGGGACAGGCAGGAAAAGTGACCATTCCTCCAAGAAAGCCTCCAACCACCTCACATCTCCTGCTCTTCAAACCAGGTCTTGCTAGGAGGCCTCCTCCCCGAGCAGGGATCACTTGCAGGAGTAGATACAGCCTTTCACACACAGCCATCAACCCTTTGCTCTGCACTCAGGATCTTGTTCAAGCCAAGGGGGCATCTCTAAAGCACCAAATGCTGCTTCTTCTTGCTCACAGACTGCCAAGGAAGCCGTGGTGGCATCTTCTCCCTCCCTCCAGGAGGAGCAGAGCCCTTTGTGTGGGTTGCAGTCCATCCATCCATCCATCTGTCCATCCATCCATCCATCCCTCCATCCATACCTCACAAAGCAGGAGGAGGGGCTGTGCCTTATCCCTGTGTCCAGGCCACCAATTCCTTTGACTCTGACCTTCCACCACCCCTTACCTCTGGGCAGAAATCACCATTCTTATCCCCCACCAGACTGAGCACCTGAAGCATTTCCCTGGTGCTTCACTGCTGCTAGATGGAGCTTGTGACACCAGAACCCCCATTTTTGGGGACAGTTTTTTGAAAGGGGTGGATAAACACTGGGAGGGAACACCCAGAAGGTTCCAAGGGAAAGGCAATGACCAGATGTGCAGCACAGCCTCCCTGAGTTCACACTCACTGTCCCCACCTGGCCCACACCCCACTGCTCTCCACTCAGGTCATTCCTGGTGGGAAGCACCATCACTTCAGCTTCTGCAGTGCTTCCAGCACTTGAGCTGAACACAGCAAAAATCAAACTGGATTATAGGTGCTTTCTATGGTTTTTCCTCTTGCTGAGAAGACCATAATTCACTGCTGAAGTGACTCCTGCCACGTGCTGCTGCAGACTGGAAAGGTTGTTGTTCTGTTATTTGGTTCTCCTGCAGGAAGTGGGATAATTGTCCTATTCCTTTATCAGAGAAAAACACCTATCTGTGGGCCAAGTGTTTCTTTAAGATAACATTGTACAATTCTCCTGATTTCATCATGCTGATGCATTTGCAACTGCTGATAAATACAAATAGAGCAGAACCTTAATGAGATCCTTTAATGAAAAGCTGTCACCAAATTAGACTGAGCCAGTCCAAGTGTGCAATAATTGTTTCACCTTAAAAAACAAGATGCCCTCTGTGTTAACAAGTCCAAGGTATTAGTCAAGAGAGGAAGGGAGGGAAATCAATGCCACAGAAAACAAAAATAGGTCAAAAAATCATAAAGCACAGTGCAGTCCAGGCCCAGGCCCAGTTCCAGAAATCCACTGTGCCCACCACTGGGTGACAAAAACCCTGAGAAACTGAGAATTCAGCCTTTGCTGTCCCAGGGGAGATGCAGGGATGGGAAGGGAGAACCACAGCTGATTTCCGAAATCAGACCTTTCTGAAAACAGACTGCCTACATACATATAATGGAGAATACATATATAATGGAGAATTTTGTCCCTTACACAAAGCCAAACCCCCACATTTGAAAAGAATTTTCAGCAATTCAGAGATACATCTGAAAGAGAAGCATGGAAGAAAAATGAGGAAACACTGTTTTAAACTCATCCTGCCTAGAAGGAGAAGTAAAGGCAGTTCTGAAAATAGGCAAAAATGAAAATAAAAGCCAGAAAATGGGTATTGAGAGCAGCAATGAATTCAAATTAGAAAGTTGTTCAGGGACAGAGAAGGATAGACAGGAAGCCCAGACCTCGTGGTGGTAAGGAAATAAACAGATTTTGAAACAGCATCTGAAAAGAAGTGCAAGAAGAAAGCCCAGCCCTGCTGCACTGCCCTGGCCATGGCTGGGCAGAGAGCTCAGCACTGGGGCTCACCCACCTGAGACCCCAGAGCTGATGCAGGAGCCTGGGACTCGTGGGACCAAGGCAGACCCTTCCAGCCCCCCTCCAGCTGCAGCTTTGGCCTTTCTCCTCCTCTCAAGCCTTACCCTCAGACAAGCTGGAAATGCAACTTTAAATAAAGGTTAATTAATCCAAGGAAAATAAATTAGCAACGTGAGGGAGTTTTCTTTGAAGAAATGTTCTCCAAGTATCTTTAATCTTTTCAAGAGCTCTGGTTTGAACACCACAGTAAGGCCTCTAGAAGAAATTCATCTTGGGGACTTGTGGGGCTGGAAGGGGAAGCTCTCAGCCCATGCTGAGTAGGAACTCAGTTCCTGCCTCTGCCCTGGCAACACCTGAGTTTACCTTTGTGCACAGCAAGGAATTCACTTTATGAAGAAAACCAGGCCCTGGAGGAGTGTGAGACCTGGGTCAGCCAAGCACCAAGGCACTGCCTCTCAGCTCTTGACACCAGCTGCTTCAAACCAGTTGGCCAAACAAGCAGGGAGCTATGATAAAGATGAGAAAAAACAAGGAAAGAAGGGACAAAGAAGTAATTTATTTTCCATGCCTCTGGAGTAAGCCATGGACAATCCAGCATAGGAAAATTCCCTTTGTCAGCTTGTTCCCCTCCCTGCATCTGCAGGCCAGGAGCATCTCCAGGGAGGGAGAAGGCACTGGCCTGACTCATCCTCTCCACTCCTGGTGGAGCACACACAGCTGCAGCTGATTACCATAACTGCAGGGACACCTGGAACAGTCTCCTACTGATCCCAGAGGGTGGAGAGAATGTAGACACCAGGGCAGGGGGATCTGGGATTCAGGGAGAGGAAGGGAACATGTGAAAGGGAAAGGAAATTCAATTGGAAGAGACTGGAGAAGGGACTGTATAAAGCAATTAACTGTGCTGGCAGGTCTGGGGAGAAAACCTGAAAAAAGACATATTTTATTCTTCTCCTAGCCACTTGCCAAAGTAAGATTTTCTTGGCTAACTAAAAAGTTGCTTTAAAAGAGTAGAATTAAAAAAAAACCAAACCCAAACCAAACCCACCAGCACTGCACTTTCAAAAGCCTCATTCCAACATGCAGCACCTCTCCCCTCTCACAGACCCAAGACCTGCTGTAATAGATGGGACAAGCTCTGTCAGTCACACAGGGACAAGATTTCAGAGCCTTCCCCTGGTACATACAAACACCAGGGCATCATCTGGGCAGCAAAGCAGAAGCTGCTTTTAGCAGTCTCTGGAAAATCCTCTCCTCTTGCCTTGCTGCCAGCACCGAGCAGGAGCCAGGAATGTCACATCAACAAAGTGGGCCTAAACTCTGGGGCTTGTGCCTCAGCTCTGCAACTTTATGTACCCTTAATAGCTTCAGCTTAATCACTTCTGTGCCACAGCTAAGGGCAAAGCCAGTCCCTTGTCAGAGCAAAGCACTGATAGGCAGCAAGGCAGCAGAAATCCCATCAGGCACTCCTGATCAGGCAGCACTGAGAGAACCTTCCAGGCCATAGGCCATGGATAAGCTAAGAAAGGAGGGGAACAAACAGGGAGCTTTTAACATTACAGATCCATTTTTGATAGAGAAATGCAGAACACAGTAACACTGCTGGGAGAGCAGAACAGGTTACTTCCCTCACAGAGCTAAAACTGCAGACCCAGACTTGTCAGAGGTGGCTGCAGGACACCAGGAGCTGCCAACTCTTTGTCCAAGGGCAGCTGGCTAATTGGTGTCTCTGGGAATAGTGTTTGTGCAAGACAACAAGCCCCAGCCCTGCTGCAGCCCTGCCTGCCCAGGAGCTACCACCTGCCTAAATAACAAAACCAAAAGCTGTGCTCAGAAGGCAGGTGTCTGTGGAATGGTCCCGGTGACAGGACAGCCCCAATTCACTGCCTGATAAATCCTCCCTCAGCTTCAGCTCTTGTACCTCTTGATCCCTGAACAGGAGTTTTCCTCCTGGCCTGTGAACAAATATTAAACCAGCATTAAAAAGCTCAGCAGTATCTCTCTAAGAGAACACAATGTTCTTCCACAATTCACCAGTGAAAGCAGAGCATTCAGCTCTGCAGTATCCCCACTCTGTCTCTGCATAGCACATCTCTCCATTATTTCTCCAGATCAGTCCAGGGTACAGCATCACTGACAGGCAGGCCCTGAGCTGCCATCCTGCTGGAGAGGGAAGCAGACTCAGATGAGATGGCTATCAGCACAACAGGAATTGTGACATGCAGCTGTGCCACTCATCCCAGCTCCTGACAGACAGTGCCTGCACATGGCTACTGATAAAGCCTGAGTGCTCCTGAGCTTCATCTCCAGCTTTGCACAGACTCCAGCTGACCTGGGCAGTGGCCACGAGCTGCAGCAATGGATGTTCTGCTACTGAAAGGCACTGACTGAGGATGCCAGAAACCAAACCAAGGGGAAAGAATCAACTCCCAAATGGCTTTAAGCAGGTGAGAGGCACTGATTGGAAAACAAACGTGCAGCTTGCCTAGAACAAGGAGCCATTTGCAGGCAGGTCAGGGCAGTGCTGGGCCTGGTGACCTGGATCTTGTCAGTGACCCACCAGCCTTGCTGCTCACTGGGGGTCTGCATATCAGAGTGACCACCAGACACCCCCAGCAGCACCATGACTGTGTTTCTCATTACGGGCTGATTTCATCCCCAGTAGGTCCAAAAGCCTCAACATGGAGACCCTGGTAACTTTTAGAATCCCTGGCAGAGAACAGAAGACCTGCTCTCTGGTTCTGGCAGAGTTCCCTGCTGTCTCTCTCAGCTGCACAGCTGGGATCAGGACTGGCAGTGCCTCTCACAGCCACCAACACAACAACCCCTTAACAGCCACTTGGCAGAAGCAGTGGTGACACTGCACCCTGGAGCAGGGCTGTGTGCAGCTGCACACTCCCCTGGCTGTCACACACTGCTCACTCCTGAGTGCCCAGCCTCCAATTTTACCCTGTATCCAAGCATGCATTTTCCTAATCCTTCTGTTCCTTATGGGGCACAGATGCTATCCCTATAAGGTGGGAAAGAGCAGCACAGCTCCTGAGCTCCTGAGCTCTGTGAGGGCAAGCACCCACCCCAGAACGTCCCCAGCTCACCCAGGTTCCCTTCCCACTCTTCCCACAGCCATCCCCCATGAATATGAGTGATGGCTTCCAATAGGCACAGCTGGGCTGCACCACAGCAGTGCTCTCTCAGTGACATCCAAGTGACCATGAAAAAGGCAGCACTGTGTAAAGAGCTGCTTGCTGCAGGAGCAGGGACACAAGGGCTCCACATCTGCATTTCAAACACTGCCCACCCCACCCCCAGGCAGTAACCTTTGCTCCCCAGGATGCAGATGCTGTGGAAGAGGATGGAGTACTTTGAATTTGCTTGCAGATGGGAATGTGCCAGCCACACTTGACTGCAGTTATGTTGAAAGATTTCAGAAAAGCCTCACTCCTGGCACAGTCGCAGCACTGCAGGATGGGAGAGCTGGCACTCAAGTCACGTCCTGCTTCCAAGAACTGGCTCCTTTCCCTCCCTGCCCCCCTTATTAAAGCATATGGCTGCTGTCAAAGAAGCTGCAGTCTCTGCAGTGCACCTTCTGCATGTATCCTCTTACCAGCAGGGGATGCACCACTCGTCCCACAGCTGATGTGGCCTGCACAGCTCCCCAGAGGACAACGGCTGATTTGGTGTGCAGCACCATCCTCTCAGATGTGCAAGGGGAAAACACCCATTTCTCAAAAGGGAAACACCAAGCCACACAGATGTTTAGCTCCAGGTTCCTTGGACCCACACTGGCAGAAGTCTAAACTCCAGTGGTTTGGGTCCCTGTGCTGCTGCAGCATCTAGGTGATGACACTGGGCAGTGTGGTCTGAACACCCCTCTGCTCCCTGCCCTCCCCACCACAGCACATCCAGCACTGGGAATTGCAACCATCACCCACTTCCACCACTGACAGCATGTCACAGCTCCTCCAGGGCAGGTCTGGGACCAGGAGAGCAGCTGCAGAACAGCCACAGCCACCCAGACACGCCTCTGAAGGAGAGTAGGGTCACAGCCTTCCCTTATCACTGCTGTTACAAATGCTTTAAAGAGAAAAAACCCTGGCAGGAGCCAGGCATTTAAGCTCTTTATAAAATTAAATCATGCCTTCAATTATGGCAAAACACAATAGTAGATACATAATCTCCAGAAGTTTAAATCCATAAAATACCATCAGCAAAGCTGCTGTGACTGGTGAATTCCCAAAGGGCACCTACAGCAGGGACACAAGAGCAAAGTCATCTGGCCACAGCCCTTTCTCTGAACAACCTGAAAGACTTCCTGCATGCTACCATGACACAGGGGTCATGGTCCCTTAGCAAGACTATCCCAGGCAGGTGAGGGCTAAAGGAGCCAAATGTCAGGGCCAGGGCTACACCCAGCAGAGCTCTCCAAGCTAGTATCATCCCTGATTCCAGGGATTTTCCCCCCCCTTAGAAACAACGGTGCTTTCAGATCTACTACTCCAGAAGACTGAAGGCTCCATTAGCACCTGAGAAAGACTTACCTTACCTCAACACCTCAGCTGTAGGGAGAACATGCCTACCTCAGAGTCTGATATGGAGACCCGATTGGACTCTATTGTTGGTCTCCTGATTATACGTGGGGATGGCCCTGTGGCATAAGGACCACAACCTGGAGTGTTGCTAGAAGCCAAATAACCTCCTGATGATCTTTCCTGAAGGGACAACTTCCTACTTGATAGACCAGGTCTGGTTAGAGGTCTCTTGGGAACATGCCTCAAGTGAGCATCTTCTGACTGCTGGGAAGGCAGAAATTCATTGATTCCCACATCACTGCTGACTCCATTTCTTTGGATGTCCTTTATGTTATCAGAAAAGACTGTGTCATTTTCTTCAGGGTTGTCTTCACCATTTTGGTCACTTCTGTCTGGGACAACAGACACATCTATGGCTGCCACCCTCTCCACCAGTTCAGTCTGGGTGTCCATGCCTCCATCCAGGACATTTGCTGGAGAGTCCCCCATGGCTGTGCCCAGCTCGTTTGCTCTCAAATGGTCACACAGAGAGCAGTGATGTTAGTGCTCAAAGGCTCCATGAAATACCTGAAAGGAATCACAAACAGAGGTAAACTGAATAGAAATGTTCACTCATCACAAACATAACCAGTCATTTCTGGCTTCTTCCAGCATGCAAGAAAGTGAAGGCAAAACACTGGCAGGCTGTAAACAAGGTACAAACACTCAGATTAAAAGGCAAACCCAGGCATTGAGCTAGACAGGAAAGAGATAAAAATGAGATTTTATCTGATGTGTAAGAAGTGACACAGCTAAAGAGAACTTCTCCTTCTGTAGCCAGACCTGCAGCCAACCAGAGCTTACAATACTGGGAGAAGCATCCCAACAGCTGAGGGCCAAGGGTCAAACTTTTGACCTCTTGAATTCTTATTTATAGGATACAAGAGCTTCTGGCATGTACTGAAACCCAGCAGACATAACAACAACTCCACAGCCATTTAGGGCTCCCCAGTAGTCTCTCTGCTGCCCTGTAGGGCCTTAGAGAGTGTCACAGAATGGCCAAGCCTGGTGACTTCCACACTGCCATGTGCAACATGGGCAGCAAAAGCAGAATTTAAAAGCAAATCCAGTTCCAGGGTCTCCCCTAGCCCTACACAGTTGCAGTCTGTGTGCAAACACATGTTAATCTTGCCGCCCACTGTATATAAAGGCTATAGTAATTTGCAAATCAACAATACTTAATGATTAAAGCATGGTGGAACCAGCTTTTCCTCAGGAAAAGACCTACAGAACACAAAAGTGCAATACAAAGCTAAAACTGCTGCATAAAATCGCTGTTTCCTGGATGCTAATTTCAGTCTCAATTTAAAACAGATTTCAGTCTTCCCAGCACAGTGCAGAGCAGGAAATGATCCTCTGCAGCACATGGCTGTCAACACTTAATCACCTCTGAAGATGCAGCACTGCATCACTTCATCCCTGTGCCCAGCTTCTGGGGATAGTGGAGGAGTACTTGACTCACAGCATCCTAGTCTGCATCCAGTGAATTGCAGAGCAGGCTTAACCCTGAAATATTGCAACCTGTGGTTCTCTGTATTCAAAGCAGGTTGTGCATAAAACCCCTCCAAGCCAGGTGACACGTGCATCTACATTTCATTTACATGAGGACAGGGTGGGGATCCAGCATCAGCCTGGGAACACTCACAGGCCTTGTCAAGGAGCACAGGTTGAGCTGGGCTCAAAGCTGCCCAGCAATGCTCAGTTAAACACACCACAGTGAACTCTGCTGCACAGGGATGACCTCCTGAGTCTCCCCCTGGCAGCCAAGCTCGAGCAACCTTTTATATCAATGAGAAAACCAGATTAAGATCTTGACTGGAGGCTTCTCCCTAAGTCATGTGCCAATCATAGGGAGACAAGCTGGGCACTCGTGTTACAGAAAGGGAATATCCAAATCTAAGATGTTCCTCTCCACATCCCACTGTTCACCTCCACACAGAATCACTGTCTTTTCTGCAGGCTTGCCTGAAACTAATTGACAGAAGTGTCACACACTCAAAACAGCAATGAAATGGTGAGATCAGCTTTAAAAGCTTCTATTAAAACTATATTTAAACATGTCAATCCCAAAGCACAAACCCCCTTTGGAGCCAGGGTGCAGGCACTGGGGGTGGCTCCCAGCAGGGAGGGAAGGGTTCAGTGGGGCTCAGCCCAGCACACACTGCACGTGGTCCCACAAACCCAGGGAAAGCAGCACGAGCCTCCCCTCTGCCAGACCTCCCTGCCCTCCAAAGCCCCAAACCCAGGCTGCAAGCCAGCAGTGATCCTACAAAACTGATTTGTGTGAAGCCCACCAAGAATCTGCTGTCTGCAAAATGCTTTTGGGAAGTTTGGAGAGCTTCTGAGCTAAACAAGGAGCGTCAGGTCAGGGCAACTGCAAGCCTCAGTCACCCCAGTTCCTCTGCAGAGGCTTTCCCTGCACTGCAGAGCCTGGGGAGCAGCACATTTCCCACTGACACACACGGGAGATGCCTGCATGCTTGGCTCTAGGGGAAGGTCATCTCCTCAGCCCCAGGGCAGCACAGTCAGTCCCCAGCCCTGCCTGCAGATCAGGGCTTCCCAGGGCTGCTCTGCACCAGCCACATCCCTGCTGTCAGCAGCCCCTGCCAGGGCTGGGCTGCAGCTCTCCTGGCAGGCTGGTACATCACAGAAATCATTCTAAAGGAAGGCAAGGAGAGAGCAAAAATGCTTCCACCACTTAACCCAACTTGCCCAAAGGATAGGAGGAAACCTCCAGGTCACCCTGTGCTGAAAGCTGTTTCCTCTGCCCACAGAGAAACAAACCACCTTTCCCTGATGCAGCTTTAGCCCCGGGACAGTCACAGCTCACCTCCCTCCCAGGCAGCACCAAGAGGAAAATGAATCTGCAACTGAAGCCTGCAGCTCCTACCCCTTCTTCCCTTCTCCTGCCATGAGGTTTTCCCCCTCTGTGGGAGCAAGGGGAAGAAAGAATCTGCCCATGTTGCTGTGTGGATGGGTGTGAAAGCCCACACACCACCCACCTGGACTGAACATTTGTGAGTCTCATGCTGCTCAGCCAGCAGGAGAACAGGCCAGGAGCACTGGGAAGAGCAGCCCAGCACACAGTGATGCTTGTGTCAGTCACCTGAGCAGCTCCTCAGCACCCAGACCAGGCACCCAGGGTGTCTCCCCCTCAAAAGCCGAAGCAGACTTGCTCAGTTCTAACCCACAGCACAGGCTGCAAAATATATCCTCAGCTAACTGACAACTGAACTAGATAAACTGAAGATAAACCCCATAAATCAGTTCATCCCATCAAAACAAAAACAGACCCATACATTGCTGAAACAAATAATACAGTGCTGCTAAAAGTAGACTTTAAATAAAATAATTGTTCATCTGTAGAGCTGGGCTTTGTTTCAAGTTCTGCTGTTTTGAAGGATTCCTTTTCACTGATAAATCCTCCAAAACTGTATTGGAAAGCAAAGATTTCTGAATAAGCAAATCAGTTATGTGCAGCCCAGCCTCACTGTGCATAAACTCAGTACAGAAGGCAACTATTAATTTCTGCAAGGATAAATCAATGGTGGATTTGCAGTTTTTCAGGCTGTGGCACAACCACACCTTGCTGTGATAGGAAATCCCAGCAAAACAGAAATTCTATCACCACCATCTCCCAGCTCCTGCACAGCTTTGCTGTCCCTGCTGATCCCCCACAACACTGAACACCTGCTGTAGAGCAGAGGATAACGCTGCAGACACGAACCAAAGCTGCAAACAAGCTTATATGAGCAAAATTAATTTACTTACAGATATCTTATTTACCATTTCTCCCTGTAGCTACTCCTCTGCTGCAGGCAGATTGCCACTTCAACCATGATTTTCACAATATATTTATCAAATGGCTACATATGTTTCCCAGACTGGCACTGAGCAGAGAATGGTACAAAAAACCCTTTTGAAAGGAATATGATCCCAGAGAAAACCTCTCTGTATTTTATGTGGGAGTGGGAGATGAGCAGATGCAATTCATTTTGCTGCTCAATAAAGTATTCCAAATCATTGTTTGAAAAATAAAAAAAATGTAAATGTAGCTTACTGCCTGCTCCATCCTCTTGGCTAACCAGAAATGTTCCTGTCAGGAAGGATGGGGAGGCTGAAGGGCCCTGAGCCACAGCAAACCCAGCTTCATTTCCCAAATTTGCTAGAGACTGCAGAAAAGTGACTTTATGTCTTTGTTGCAGTTCCAGGTTAAGAGGAATGATGCTGCTTCTCCTTTGTGTCCCTGAGAACACACGTGCCCTGTGCTGAGGCCATTGCAGGAAAAGAATCCCAGTGAATAATTACTGTAGTGAACAGAAAGGGTTCAGGCAGATTCTGCTGCTGCTCAGTGAGAGGCTGCAAGTGCTCATGGCTGGCATCCCCCATCAGGGATGTCACCCTGAGAGCCTCCCTGCAGGCACGTCCTGACCACACAGACCCACAGGCACTGCCACAGAGAGAGCTCCCAAAGATCACAGCAGCTTCACTCAGTGCTTTACTATCCACCAGCAAGGTCAGGGATCAGGCCAGGTTCTCCAAGCAGTGCAATGATCCATGCACCAGGACTGGCTGCCTGCAGAGGGGATGGCACAGAATTCACACAGAATTCACACACAGAATCACTGGGTTGGAAGAGACTTTCAAGATCATCAAGTCCAACCCAGCCCCAACACCTCAACTAAACCCTGGCACCCAGTGCCACATCCAGGGATGGTGACTCCACCACCTCCCTGGGCAGCCATTCCAGAACTTTATAGTAAAACAGGCAAGCCCAATGCAGGAATGATGATGATTGACATCTGACTCCAAGGCTTCAGAATGCTGAACACTTGCTTTATTAAAACTATACTGTATTACATTAATATACTATTTAAAGAGATATTATATTACATACTTACTATATCTTGCTTACTTACTGTCAACTAACTAACAAAACCCGTGACTCTCTGCTGAGAGTCCTGACACAGCTGGATCCCATTGGTCCATGAACCCAAACACCACCACCAGAATCCAATCAAGCAATCACCTCAGGTAAACAACCTCCAAACACATTCCACATGGGGAAAACACAGGAGCAGAGATAAGAATTGTTTTCTCTTCTTCTCTCTGTGCTTCTCCAGGAAAAAACCCTGAAAGAGAGAATTATGTCTCTCTGTTCAGACAATGTGAATGCCACAGTACTTTATCACTAGCTTTCTGTTAAAAACGTTTTCCTAATATCCAACCTATATTTCCCTTGATGCAGCTTAAGACTGTCATCCCCATCATCAGCATCTGTCAGCTCAGGTGAGACTCCCCAGGAACCCCCTCCTGCCTGGGGCAGAGTGGCAGCACACCCAGCCCTGTCCTGTGTGTGTTTCCTTCAGACATTGCCCCCAGCAGCACGGCCACGATGAAGGATCTGCTCTGACTGCTGTCAACAGCAGCAGAAACTCCCTGGAAGGAGAGCAGCAGCACATCCTGGGCTGGGCTGCCAGGTCTTGGACAGCTCCTCAAATGACATTTTAGAAATATCAGGTCAGCAAGTCCCTTCCAGAGCCAAAGCTGTCTCCTCACACCAAGCAACACAGATTAGGAGTATTTCCATCCTGGAGTGTCTCCTGTGCTCCCAGTTCTGCAGGACTTCCTCGAGCACTGCTACCCTGATGTGAGGGAGATAATTCCACACCCCCCACCCTGACCCCATCAACTTTTCATACATGTGGGAGGCACTTGCCCCAACCCCATTCCAATACCTTTGATCTGGAAAAGTTTGAGGGGAACTTGGGTCCCACAGCCATGCACTGGCGCAACATCTGAGCTGCCACAAACCCCACAAGCAGTTTGCAACACATGCAACTTCAGATATAATGCACCAGGCATTTATGGGTCTCACTGCTATGGTGGGAGAGCAGCCAGAGGGTTCATTTTTCCTGCAGTAATTAAATTCAGAGCATGCTGGCATACATTTCAGCTCTGTCCACCCCTGGCACACCAAGCAGGGCACCTGAGGGTGAGATTGCCTCTGCCCATCTCCACTCACACTGCTGCTGCCAGGAATCAGGCCTTGGAGGGGCAAATGAGTTTCTTGGCATCTGTGAAAACCAGTTCCAGACATTGCTGGCCAAGAGGCACCCCAAACCAAGAGGCAGAGGACAATAAGAAGCTGCATCTCTGTGAAGCTGAAAAGAAACAAATCCCTGCAGTCTTTGCAGAGATAATGAAGGCAGGTGTACACTGCTCATTTGGACTGTGTCCTCCCTGGGAAGGGGCAGTAATCACTTTGGGTACTAATTTCTGACTAGAAGCAGAAGACATTAACACAACCTAAATGATAAAGAAGAACATACTGCTGGTGCTTTTTGCACACACCCCATATGTTCGCTTTGTCCTAGGGCTCACAAGGCTCTTGTTTCAGGGCACAGACAAGCACATCTTGCTGAGAAATCACTCAATCCTGCTGTAATCATCCAGTCCCTCTTCTCTCCACAGCTCCTGGCAGTGAGCCTGGCTGTTGTGCCAAAGCTGAAAATCAGATCTGAAGCGAGGTGCTTTGATGACTTGTGTGAAGCTCCTTGCACAGCTTTAACAGGAATCAGGGAATGAGAAAGAACAGCAGCTTTTGCAATTCAAGCACCGTGTGAGAAGTCTGAAAGGCAAGTTCAGACCCCTGCTCCTGCCAGACTTCAATGACAACAAACATCTCCAGACCACAGTCTGGAAAATGCAGCATTCTACCTCCTCCTCCTCAGCCCTGTTCAAGGCAGAGGGATTTTGGGGCCAGTTCTGCCCCTGAGCTACAGACAACAAGCAATCCAAGGTGCCCAACTCTGTGCTTGCCCTGCTCTCCTCTCTACTCCCTGAGAGGCCCTACCTGAAGGCAAAATCTGGGAGTTTGACCTGCTAAAGGATTGAGGCTTTCATGACCCTGGATATAAGGTATAGATGCACATGTGAGACACAGGCTGAGCTCAGCAGTGATCTCCTGATATTATCATGTAAAAACCAGAAGCTACACACCATGAAGGCCATGTAACCACTTTTAAGAGCAATTAATACCACATTTAAAATAAGTTTTGAAACTAGCCAGGATGCTGAACCAAGATCTCCAGTCTACCAACCTACAATTCAAGAGATAACAATCACCTTGTGCACAGTCCCGAGCCTGGAAAGTTTTACAAAAGATTTCCCAACTGCATTATATTTCATCCCTCCATGTTCTAATTATATGGTTAAATACATTTGCATAATCAGATGCAATTACACTAATTGCATATATAAGCAATAATCAACCAAAAATTACTCTGAAGAAAAAAGTTTCTACTTAAGGAAATTTCTGTAACAAGAAAACACTGAGGAATGCCAAGTCTATCTAAGTGAGAGTGATATTAACATTAAACACTCCAGATAATGCAGGTGAAACAGGAGCCCTGCCAGAGCATTATCTGAGTGCAGCTCTGTTGGCACATTTTAACCATGTCTTTGGTGGGGACAACACCAAAGAACTGAAGAGGAGTTGTGCTCCTTTGTACTCAAGCCCTGGCTACTAATGACTTTGGTAAGACAGGTTTGGCTGCTGTGTTCTATTGTGTTCCATAGTAGAGGTTCAGCAAGACTTGTGGGCATCAGCTCCTGCTGCTAGACAACATTCACTTCTGCTTTAATCTCTTAAAGCTGTTAATTCAGTGTATGAGCACCAGAGCTGCTTTTATTTTGCAAATTACAGCTGGGAAAGCACGAGGAACAGGCAGTGAGAGGCACTCAGCCCACATATCCCACAGTTTTTGCTTTCAGTGATGCCAGGTGCTGTGACTCACCATCTCTGCAACAGCCCAAAGTGACCACAAAGCAGCACATCCCAGCACCCAACTCCTCACCGACTCTGGTGACAGCCTGAGCTCAGATTATAACAAATCCCATTTGCCCTTGTGACAAGGGACACAAAAGCCCTGTGGGGGAAGGACCCTGGCCACTGTGCCAGCCTGATCCCAGCTCCTGACATGGTGGCAGTGAGGGATGGGAGGAGGTTGGTGTGGGCAGAGAGCCCAAGTCCAGTGTGACCACCAGCCTTAGTGGGTGCTTTGCCTCACTTCCAAGTGACCCTAGGGACAGCAACGGGAAGGATTTTGGCATGTCAATATGCACACACAGCCTGGACAACATGGGGACCCCTACTCAGGTGTCAGGGGAGAACAAATACCCATTTCTAAAGCTGCTCTCAGCTGACACCAACTCAGACCTCAGAGCCTGTCTACCCCAACTTCCTCTTCCAGTCACCATCAAGAGTGCAGGAAATACCCCAAATGCAAGCTGCATGCTGCACAGGGAGAGCTGATGCCCACAAATCCAATGGAAAAGCAGCACCTGTAAGAGTGCTTGGTGCTACAGCTTGAGGTGGGCACAGACAACAGCAGCTCACACAGGAGGATCCCATGAGGGTCAGTGCAGGACCTGTGCCACGGAGGGAGCAGCTCCTGGGGCTGAACATGAGCAGGGGAGAGGAGGAGGAGGAAGAGGAGGAAGAAGTGCCATGGCTTGCTGTCACTTGCTGGGCTGAGAGGCAGTGATTCCCAGGAGAGGAGGCAGCCATGGCAGGGAGCACAGCTTGCTGGAGGTGGATTTAAACAGCCAGTGAGGGGGTGCTTCAAAAAATAACTGAGAATGTCAGATTATATGAAAGTTGAAAGACTTAGATTATTTGTAAAATACTAACAAGTAAGGCAGTAGCCAAACTCTACTGATTAATGAGCAAAATAACTGCCTCAGAAGCAGAGAGGCTTTAATATTTAGGCTTCATTGCAATAATGGCTTTCCAAACATCTGTACCATAGCCAGGTAAATGGCAGGTTAAAGAAAAAGAAGGTTTTCAGTTGTTCTAAGAGAAAGAGATTGGTCTCAGGTGAGCCATCTTCTGCTGCAATCTGTAATGAACCTCAAAATTGCCCCAGAAGATGATACAGACTGTATCACTGTTTGTTGTGATAAACAAACTGAAAATGAAGAAATCAAGAGGACGTGAACAGCCTCTCAGTCTGCAAGGGCTAAGTCTAATATTCCCACTGATCCCTTGGGAGCAGAATCAGGCACTCAAACCAAGCTTGTCTCTAAGCCAGTGCAGATACCAGAGCCTTTGGGTGACTTTGCTGGACAGCAGGACCAGGGGAGCAGCAAGCAGCCTGTAGAAAGCACCTCTGTGGCACAGAGAGAAAGAAAAGGGAATAGAAGAGAAACAGAACTGAGAGCAGAATTCACAGCAATGAGCTCATGCACAGATTTGTGTGAACTGCCCTCTGGTTTTAGTGTAAGGTCTGGTTTTCAAGCCTGGTAAGCCCAGCCTGCAGAGAAGGCTCTGGAGGAGCAGGGAGCCTGCCAGCCAGGCAAGCCAGCTCTCAAACACACCAATCTGTCACCCTGAGGAACAGAAACCAAGTGCACACAACAGCTGAGCTTGTGGGACTGCATCCTGCTTCCACAGCAGAGCCCATGAGATGCATTAGTAATTAAATAAATTAGGGAGGAGGGAAGCTGCACACCTGGGGCTGTACAGACAGGCTGCTGCTTTAGCAGCAGTCTCAGCCCAAGCTGCACATTGGCACCCAGATGCTTCCAGGACATCTCTGCCCTCCTCCCCAGTTTGTTCATTTCACCAGCCTATTTCTCAGCTCTGCCTGCCTCCCCTGCACCCACCAGCACCTTCTCTACTGACTGCCATGGCTAACTCTGCTCTCCAGGTGCTCACAAAATTCCTCTTGCTGCTCAATACATAAGAATTCAATGACAGAAAGCAAATCACTGCAGAAAAATGCTGCTCATTCTGCTTAAGAGCAGCATAGTGGGATCTGGGAAAGGACACACACAGATCACCAACACAGCAAAAGAATTCAGCATCATACACCTTTGCCAGGCTTAGATCTCACAGCACAGAGCAGCACTGTTTAAACAATTGTTTAAAAAGCATCCACAACAAGCTGAACAAGCCACCAGGCAGAACAAGTTAGCATTTATCTATGTTAGGTCTTAGAGGTTTATCTCCCTCCCAGATAAGGAGAAAGCTTTCAGCTGCCTTTGAGAGATCTGGAGGTATTTCAGGGGATATATCAAGTTGCTTAGCTCTGTAAGCCAGCTGCAGTGAAAAGTCTTTTCAGCATTTTAAAAACAATAATTTCCACCTGTTCCAGGACTGCAAATCTACAATGAAAGTGTAAGCACAGAACACTGCAGGCTTTCTTCTTCCCAGCAGTTCAAACACGGGCAGAGATTTCTATTCAAGGTGATCTCTGCAAAGAGTTTTAACCAGGGAAATTATCCCAGCACCCATCTCTAAATGTCCCTGGGCTGAAGGGCTTCATCACCTCTGCCAATCTGCATAGCCCCATGCAAGGGGCAAAGCACAGAACTGCACAGGGCAAGGCAAAACCAGTGAACTCTGTATGACAAGACAAATGGACTTCAAATTCAGAGCTCCAAGTATCTGTTCTATTTCCACATGGATAACTTCCATCTTCTGATAATCCTCACGTCTTTAGAAACCCCAGGACTTGAAAACATGTCCTCAGATAACCTGCACAATATCAAAGGCAGCAGAGAGGCTCTGGACAGAGGGAACAGGCTCTGGGGGATGAAGAACAGATCCCACAGGAGTCAGAAGCAGGTACACCACAACAATTACCCTTGTCGTGCACACACAACCCACACTTGGAAATGTAAAGGGTAGTAGGCTTCCCACTTCCTTTGAAGCCTTAAGCTTTAGCCCTTTAAGCCTAAATGCACTTTCAAAGCCCCGAGGTCAATGACTGGAGATTATCCAGGCAAAGGCTGCTGGGGAGAAAGCTGTTCTTTTGAGTCACTGCAATGCTATCCCTGAAATTTAGGCTGATGACAACTCAGCATTTGTCAGAGTGAAAAAGGCTTTACAGCACCAAAGGGCCAGCAATAGTTCCCAGGTACAGCTTTAGTTAACACACAAGAATGAAAATGCCACCCCAGGGCACCCTCATTTCACCCCAGTGAAGGGGCTGAAGCCAGGCTGGGCTTCCAGGCTGTCCTGGGACACCAAAGCAGTGCCCCTGTTCTTGTGGCTCAGGACAAGTGCTGTGCATTGTGCTCGACCAGCTGGGCTCTTTCTCAAGTGTTACAAATGATGCAAAGCCACATCATTTCTGCAAAGCCACAGGAGCAAGGCAAGCTTCTGGTCACCATGTCAGCAGGTGCAGGAGCAGAACAGGGAGTAAATCTGCTGGCAAGGAGTTGTCCAGACAGTTTTTGACAAGCCAGGGTTTAGTCCTGCCTTGCACTGCCCCAGGGAGCTGCAGGAGGTGCTGCCCCAGCTGCAGGGACACAAGAGCCACACGGGGCCATCCCTCTGCACGGTCCAAGCTCCTTCCAGCTTCCCACCTGGGCTGCAGCACCTTCCTCCTGCTTGCAGCAGGCAAAGCCAAAACCTTGAAAACAAGAGAGTTAGAAGCCACCAACCTCCACAGGATTTTTGGGCTCCTCTCTTCCCTGTCCTGGGCTCCACTGCAGCTGATACCACTTCCAAATAAAACCTGAATTTGGCTGTTTGCTGCTAAAATTTTCAAGGCAAACACAATCTAAGAGGAAAGGGTGGTAAGGAAATAGGATCTGTGCAGTTTAATAGGAAGCAAAGACAAGTGGAAGGATGGGATGTGGTTTACAAATGTCATGAGCATCGCTCCCACAGCCTGGCCTGCCCCCTGCCCAGGGAGAGAGCAAAGAAGGAAAACTCTGAAGCCAATTGACTTGGGCACTGGTAGCAATACCTGATCCCAAGAGCTGTATCCCATGTCCTGGAAGACATCCCTGTGGTACAGGTCGGGGTGTTGCTGGCAAATGAATTGCACTGCTCTGGCTACTCAGATATCCTTCTCCAGTTGCTATGGGAAGAAAAATCAAAGAACAAGATTGGTAGCAATGTGAAAAAACTAAGCAATCATGTGTTTAAAAGCCTTGCTGGCTGGCAGCCAGGGTGCTCAGCACCTTCCAGGTTGCATCCCATAACAATTAGTCTCTATGCAGCCACTGAGTTTCCCAACACACTGCTCACCTCTGTGATGGAGATGTTGGCTCCACTCCAGCAAAACACTTAAAAACATTCTTGAACTTTAACTGTGCTCTCAGGACATCAGAAGGGATGATCACCCATGTGCCAAAGCGTGACAACACAGAAAATCTCAGCCTAAAAAATGTGGAAATGTTCATAGGAGTGTCTGGGTAAATGTGTTTCACATGTGATTGAAAGAGAGCTGCCCAGTTCCTGTGGGAGCCATCCCAGGGCTCCTTTCCCAGGAGGAGAGGAGGCCAACAACATTTTCTTCCACATTTCCATTTCCTTAGGCTAGCAGGGCTCTTGTCAAGGCATTATCAGAAATAATTCTCATTGCATTAATCCTCTTAGGAGGGGTTTACCTCCATCCATCTTTCTTCCTTTCACCAGCACACACTGCAACTCAGAAAGCTCTGTCTGGCCAGTGAGGAGAGGTGACTCCCTTGGAGGCAGCTTTTGAACTATCCTCATCTGGAAGGGCTTTTTGTTCAGTAACAACAGCAAAACACTAACATTATTACTATTACCATTATTATTATTATCATAATATTATAATTTATTAAAACCATTCTTTTGCCTTTGAGGCTAGCAACTATAGGTAAATTAGTTAGGTAAATTTTAAAAACATTTTAAAACAAAACCCAAAAAACCCTTCTTCTGCAATTAAGAGACAAAACAAACTAGAAAACTTCTTAAGGAAGTGATAGATTCCTCTTGACTTGAATTATCTGAGAGGAACTGTTGATGAAATCCTCCACACCTGTGACCCAGGAGATCTAGCACAGGCAACTACAGAAAACTGAAAACCTACAAGTCTGTGAATTATTCTCTATTACCTGACAAAAGACACCCATAGGAAAACTATTTTTAGCTTTCCTTTCACCGGTTCTGTTTAACAATAAGATCCAATTCTCCAGCTGTTTTTGAAAATCTTGCCTAATACATTTCCATAGTGCCTGTCACCTGCCATGACCTACCTGTGTTTTACAGACAGTGCCTACTCACCAAGGGCCAAACCCACATCTACACAGAGGAGTTAGGGAGAGGCACTCTTGCTCAGGGTCACCCAGACACCACCTCAGTGGTCAGTGAGAGAATCCCAAATTTCTGATTCCTGAACTCTGCCTATTTCATGCACCTTTGTACTCTTCCTATAATGAACACACCTTTGTAAGAGTAGGTCTATAACAACACTACACCATCATTCCTGACACAAACCAAAACTGGGCTTGTGCTTTCAGACCTGCTTCTGACAGTCAGGGCATCCCCATTTTCAACATCTGAAGCAGAGATAAGAGTTTAGCCACATCCAGCTTAGCAAAGCCTGTGCCTAAGGCAGCAGCAAAGCCCCAGGTCACGCCCTGTGTGACTCTCCCAGCTCAGCTGCAGCCCAGCCACACGAGCCAAGCAGGATGCAGAGATCCCACTGTGCCACTGAGCTCAACTGATCCACCAGGAACCCCCATCAATCAGGAATTGTGTCAGGAATTGCCCAATTTGTTAATGTTGCAGGATGACTGTGAGATCAGAGAGATGAAAGATCAGAAAGAAGATGAAAAATCCAATAGGTTTACTTGTTATATAAAGCTTACAGTGGATTACAAAGGAATTTCCCTAGGCTCTCAGATATGCTATTCACTTACTTACACATGTGCATGCTTCTGAACAATCATAACTCAGTTTCATCAATATTTTGGTAATAGAAAAAATATAATTACATATAGATAAAAGTTGAGAACAAGGTTTTATTTGCATAGCAATGTTAACTGTTTCAGGGGGCAGCTTCCATCTGAGGGTGTTTTTACTCACTGCTGGTGGCACAGGAGTTTGAGAATAGGCTCAGACTTGCACCTACCCACAAAAGGGACTCACTAGGGTAAGCTGAGAACAAAGCTTGAGAAGTCTAATCTAAAGCCTGAGATCACTCTGCCTGACCAGGAAGCAAACAGCAAAATTTAAGTCTCACATTGCTGTGGAATTCAGGCAAATCTCCTGGGATGCACCACACTCACAAGATAGAGCTGTTTCCTCTTCTGTCTGATGAAACATTCCATCAGGTTCTAGATGCTATTAAAAAAATTATCAAAGGCAGGGGTGGAATCTTCAGCTCATCCCCACCCATCCCATTCTGGAAGCACCCAAAAGAGAATCACTTATTCTAAAAGTGACTAAGACATGAGTCATCTGATGAGTAAGCACATTGGCTCTGGAAGTCTTATTCAATCCATGACCATATCCAAGTCATTTCATTACCTAAACCATTTATCCATTTTATACATTAATGCAGTAGCACTCTAAGGCCAGGAAGAAGCTCTTGTTTCCAACACCAGGGTAATTGCAGCTTATCTTGTCTTGCTATGATAGAGCACAGCCAGGAAAGCCTGTAGAGCAAAACCTCATGGCAAGTCTGCATTACACAGCACTCTGAAAGTCAGCTCTGGAGATGCCTCCAGCCTCAGCCAACACTTGAGTGAAGCTGCACTGGCACCAGCCACTTGTGCAGCTCAGCACCCTGCAAAAGCAAACACAGCCCTGCTCCTGGCAGCAGGATGCCAGCAGGGCTCACTGCAGGCTGTGCCAGGACTGCAGCCAAACACTTTCAACCTCCTCCTGTTACTCTCCCAAAAGCTCTCATATGAAGCTGCAAAAGCAGTCAAACCACTAATGAGGCTTAAATATCTCTCCATTCTGGAGGAACATGAGCACCTCACAATGCAAATTTGCTCATCTTCACAAACATCCTGTGGGATACGTTCACGGGCAGGGAACTGTGCTGGGGAGAAGATGTAATCCCCAAAATCCTTCTTAACAGACCCCAACAGATACCTTGATGCCTTTGAAATGCTAGCTTAAGATCCAGCAGGAGATCTGTGGCTGATGGTCCCCTGCCCTCTTCCTAAAATCCTGGTGAGCACATGAGTGAGGTCTGGTCTGTCCTTGGCCCCTCACAGCCCAGCCCCAAGCACAGCAGCAGTGATGCACCCAGCAAACAGCCTGGGCACCCCCAAAATGATGAGTCTGTTCAGCCTGGTTCACAGCCCCCTGCACAACCTTTCTTCAGGGCTGCTGATTTCTCTGTGTTCCATCAGCACAGCACAAACTTACACTTGTAAGTGGAATAACTTCAAAGGACTAATTTAAGTTTTTCCACACCATTCCTCTGACATCACACTATGACCAGTGTCTTGATATTGCATTTCCACAGCTTTAGATTTTCTGAATCTTTCTACAGACTCACAGGAGAACACAGCCAGGGTTTTCACCTGAATGGCCAGCCCTGTGAGCAACTGCCTTTATAGAAACAAGGGTAAAAGCACAGAGATTTCTCACCAGGGGGTGAATTTGCAATTTGCCTCTGCTGGACTATATATTAACAGCTGCCACCACCCACCTGCTTCCTCCATGGAGCCAAGGCTGCTCTGCCTTCGTTATTCCCTTTGGCACTGAGGAAAGCTTTTCATCGCTTTGCTCTAAATCCAGTGACCACAACTCACAAACTGAGGTCAAATAACAGGACTTAATCCCCTAAACACCCAGCCTTGGCTTCACAGCTGCTGTGCTGGTGTGGCAGTGATCTTCCTTGCCTGAAACATTAGACCATGTCTGCCCATGGCTCCTGACCACCTTTCTACATCCCACTTCCCTCCAAGAACTTCAAGTTCACCACAAAATAATCTACTAAAAGGGAAGATGACCCACCTCTGGAAGCCCAGAATGGAAGGAAGCCCACACAACAGGCTGGCCTGAGGATGAAGAGACAAACACAAAGCAACAGCCCAGAAAAAGTTTGATGTTACCACAAAGCAGCAGCTGCCAGCACTGATGAAGAATGATGAAAAGGCTGAAAATCTCCACAAAGGCTCCTTACAGCTGCCTGCAGATGCAGGTACAAGATGAACACAGGATAAGAGGGGTTTCAGCACTGTTACAGCAAACACCTCCGAAGCTGTAGTGGGTTGACACTCACCCCCAGAGGGTTTGGATGGAGGTCCTCAGACTGACAGCTCAGCTGTGACCACAGCCCAGCTGCTCCCAGGATGGCACATGCACTCACACACACCTTCCCAGACACCTGTGCACACAGGATGAAGGGAAGAGCTGCAATCCCACCAGCACATCATCCTCATTGCTCTCCATGGCGATGGAAGGGGATGCACCAACAAAGTCTCCAGGAGAGAGGAAAACCCAACAGCCTCCAAGGAGAGTGCACAGCAACTCTAACACAAATCCACTTCACACTCAGGCAAACACATCCTGTCTCTCATGCTAAAGGCATCCTTCAAAATAAAATTACCACCTCTTCTGCATGCTTGTAGCAACATGAGATCTGTCTGCTCCCTACTGGGATAACTGCTCTGTGTGTCTGCCTCTGCCCAGCCACTCTCCCAAGCACTTGACAGGGCAGCAAGGCTTCACTGGCCTCCTCCAGCTCCCCTGGCCATCACTCACTGGCTGCTGGAGGATTGCAGGCCAGCACGGTGCCATGGCCCTTTGAATTTATCCCTCTGGAACTGGTGAAAAGGGAATTCAAGGACAAGTGGATCCTCAGAGCAGACAAATAGCTGTACCTTGGGGGAAGAGAGAGGCAGGTAGAAAGGAGCTTATTGTTTTCCTTAGTCCCTTTCTCTGGGAGTTCTCTACAGAGGCCTAAGGACAATCTCATCTCTGCAAACCCTTCCCCTCAGCTGTTTGCATGCAGCCCATGGACAAGGCAGGACTGCCCCCAAGGTAACCAGCAACACAGTGCCACAGCTCTTTCCTGGCCACTCAATTCAGAGGGAAGCAAAGAAGCAGCAGGAAAACACCCAGGGTGAAACACTTTATAAAGACCATCAATTACAAGCCCCCCATTTCAAGCTAAGGGTTTCACTCTGCACAAGTCCCAGAGAGGTTACAGACTTCCCCCCCCACCATAAGCACATTGGTGAAGTCAGTAATGAGAGGGCTCCCCTAGGATGGATCTGTGTGCAGCCACCACCACCCTGTCCCACTGCTGGCACTGGATCTGCTCCATGCAGGGCCACTGACTGCAGCCAAGGCAACTTCACTGCCACTCTGTTTTAAACAACCAGAGCTCTCTGAAGTCATTAACTCATATAAACATTTCAGATCTCTTCAGGGAGCTCCATTTTTACAAGCATTCACACATGAAAAGCAAACACTGAGTGCATTCAAGAAGTGGTAGAATCAAGAGAGGAAAAACCTTCTGCTATAAATAGTGGAACATTTCTTGCATTTTGTGCCACACAGTCTTTAAATCCTGTTACCTTCAACATCTGCATCTTCACTTTAAATGTTCTGCTTCCCCATACTGCTGCTGTAATTTTCAGAAAGTCAAAGCAGGCCAGAGCATTTGTGGTCTGCCCAGGGGAAACTTGTCTGGCTAAAAATTTGTGCTCTTTCCCCTGCTTCCCCACCCTTCTCTCCTCTGTTTGCTGTATCTTGATTTTTAGACAACAAATGAGTCAGGGTCTGTCACCAACCCTATCTGTGTACAGCACCAGTGCCATCACCCACTATGAACTATTAAAAATATAGATGCAAAATTCTGCTTGTACAGGGGCTGGCCCAAAGCTCATTGGAAAGACATCTTTCTCCAATGGCATGTGGACCAGAGCCAGCATGAGCAGAAAAGCATGATTTGCAAAGGTGACTGTTTGGAAAATACAGTCATGCCTGATCTCCATCAGAATGTCTTTGCACTTTCCAACAGACCAAAATAAGTGTGTGCACACGTATGTATGTTTTTATCAAGTGTTTTTGGCATAGGAAGCATTTTGATACCATGCTGATGGGTGCATCTTGTAAGCCCTTAAACATAATAGAGATAAGCCTGAAGCCAATTAGGAAAACTATACTGCTGTGCTTACATGATCCACAGCTACTCTGAAAGGGACAAAAATTTAACTCCTATGGAAAAGATCAAAACAAAAACCCAGATCCATTGTTAAACAGATTAATCAGACTCTTGGAAAGCTCATGAGGGATTGGGTTCAATCTCTGCAGCTGTTATTAACATAAGCCCTGTACAGCAGTAACAAAAGACCTGCCTAAGTCCCACTCTGCTGTTTACTTTGCAATGAGACTCTGCTCGGGCTCACAGCATTTAACACACACACTCTTCACTAAGGGGACAGGACAAGAGGAAGGAGTTGGCTGAAGTTTATACTGCAGCAAAACAAAACTCTTAATGGCCCTTTTTATAAGGGTAGGACTTCCAGTATGGAAGAAAACAGAGCCCCAGTGCCAGCAACACCTTTCCTGATCCAGCAGTCTGGGCACAATGCTGTGCAGGGCCCCAGCCCAGGTACAGCAAGAGCCTGTCCTTTCCCAGGGAGATGAAGCCGTGGCAGGGACAGAGGGGAGCCAGGGATGAGGATGTGCAAAGCAAAGAAAAGCACATTGTGCTGGCTGGAGCGAGCCTGGCGTGGATGGAACCATCCAGCTCAGGGCTGGGGAGGCCAGGCACAGCCACAGATGGACTTAGGGCAGGAAGGCTCCTGCTCACCACTGCAGCAAAGGTACAGCCAAGAGAAATGAGCCTCAGCACAGCTCCAGAGTGGTTCCCCAGCTGCAGGGATGGGATGGGCCCTCCCGTGCCAATGGCTCCCAGGAGAGGCTGCAGGGACCTGCTGTGGCAAATGGGTTAATGGCATCCAGAGTGAGGAGTCTCCACAGGAGAGCTGACAGGTAAAGGGAGCAGGGGAATGACAGCCTGCTGGAAACAGCATCCTGCACCCCTCGTTGGGCGTGGATCACGCGCTCCCCAGAAATCCCCAAATTAGAATGAAATACGACGCTGCCGCCTCCGGAACAAAAATTATTCATTCCATAAAAAGCATTTTCATGCATCTCTCTTATGACTCTTCCATTCCTCTCCAGGCCCACTCACTCCTCTCCTGCAGAGCAGTCACTCAAATCACTCAAGTGAAGGAACTTTTCTGATTGCAGCATTCTGCAAACTTTTTTTGTGGAAGGGTTAAATGAGCATATTCCTGCAGGGATGGCCAGTGCCAGAGGAAACAGTGACAGCAAGGGAGAGGGGATTCCTCCCATTGCAACTGAGCATGACATCTATTTTGCTGAAGGCAGAGGGAGTCCTGCCACCCCTTCCACTGTGATTTTATCATACTGTTTTTCAAGATGTGCAGATTAGAACTAAGTATCTCAACACATGCTTCACATGCTTAAGTCTTGTTAGAGCTGAGCAAATGCTTAAGGACATGTATTGCTCCAGGAAGCACTGCTGGATGGGATCTGTGCTTTGCTCACAACCAGGCTTTGCATGAATCCAAGAGGTTTTCCAGGCACAGCTCAGGAACCTGGGCAGGAATAGAGATGTTGGTGCGTGGTCTCATATACAGTAACATTTAACAATGGGTCTAGGGGGCACTTGGAGCCAGCAGGTTGCTGGAGTGTGCCCTGAAAGCCCATGGATTCAGAACCAGTTGCATGACTGGGGCAGGTAAGAGCCACTGGTTTTTCATGCACTTCTCTACTCCAGCCTGGAGTAGGAACCACTGCTGTGGAAGCAGTGAAGAAGCATTGCAAAAGTCCCTGCTGGCTTGGGAGCCAAGTTTAAACTCCTGTCATCACTTCATCAGACAGAGTCAGACACGTTAACCCCACCTTGCTGCTTCTCCACAAACTGGGGCCAGCAAGCTCTCTTGCTGGGGCTGGAGGACTGAGCCATCACCAAGCACCTCCCAGGCCCTGACCTCACTCACTTCCCCTGGTGCTTGCACCACACTGGCTCCTTCCACTGCTCAAACTCCCACTGTCCATAAATCCACTGCAGCACTTGCATCTCCTGAAACACTTAACTGGGACAAAGGCTACATTAGACTCTGCTGAAGCACTGCTTGGTGAAGACTGCAGAGAGCCATAACACCGACCAAAAGGTTTCAAGTGGTAATTAATCAGATACAGTAATAAATAATACATATACTTTCAAGTGTTTACTCATTTCCTGAACGTCTCCCATAAATATCTAAGCAATAAAGCAAACTTTGAACAGTGACACTTGTATCTTTTCCCTTCTGAGCTAACTCCGTGTTATTTACTTAAAATAGAAAATTCTGTAGGAGAAAGACAGGTTGAAAGGTAACAGAATTTTGGAAGTAGCTTGAGCACTCAAATTTGCTCTGAACAAAGAATACTTAATGCAAATATTTAAACTTTTCTCAGTCTTACCTTATTTTATGGACAATGTTTATACACCTGTTTTAATTCTTTCAGTCAGTTGGGCTGCTGTCTACAGCTCTCTTCAGCAAGTGTCACATGTGATGCTCACTGCTCCAGCCTGCACTCCTGCCAGGGCACAGCTGGCCCATGCAGCCTCATGGAAACCAGCACCAAGACAAAATCCTGACCTTGAAAACACAGCCCAACTGTGCTTTCACTGAAGCATAGGAGCTTTGCTTTTAATGTAGACAGAATTTCTACATTAGGCTTTTGAAACAAAGAGTTGTGTTAAAAAGTAATAATCAAGACATTAGTACAGATCTCCCCCAACAAAGGAAACCAGGGCTGAAAACAGCTGGAATGCTCTCCACAGCCTTTGGCATTTGCCTTAAGTGGCTGGAAAAGGTTAGTGTCATTTGGCTCTTAGCAAGGTTTAAATGAGCTTCAGCCCTTTGTGGAGGGCTGACCAGTTTGACAGGGCTTAATTTATAATAGTGAGCCCAGAGCCCTGAAGACACCCCAGGACAGGCAGTCAGGACCAAGAGCTGCTCACCACCACCATGCTCCCAGGGATGCCCCACACTGGCCTCAGTCTCCCCTCCACCACAGCCCAGGGACACTCAGCCAAAATCACCCATCCACCAGGGCTGACCAGACTTCTAAGCTACAAATTTATCAGGAAGGTGCAAAAAACCTACCTTTATATTCCAGCTGGTAGCTAATCCCTTTGACTCTACTGGAGAGGTGCTTTTCATTTCCAAAAGGAGCCAGGAGTTAATGTTCTTGCCAGGGTAGAGCAGCAAAGCCTCTTTTCAGTGTGCAGGGCCCAGGTGACTGTCTCCAGGGGATTAGCTGTTACCACATTTAGTTCAGTAAAGGCTTTAATCTCAGCTCTGTTCACAAAGACTATGAAGACATTCACCAGCTGAATTCCTGGGGACTGACACCTTGAGCAGCTGCAGGGCTTGGAGCACACCCGGGACAGGCATGGAATGGTAATTGGTAGGAGTAGGGAGCTTTTTACCCCTCTCCAGCACAAGAAAGGGCAAGAGACAGCTCTTCTTGGGATAAAGCCACTGTCAGCTGCCAGCCAAGGGATGACAGGAGGGTGAAGGAGCAGGAGGGGTGAGGGAGCCGGGGGCAGAAGAGAGATTTTCAAAGCCCTGCAGGGCAGGCACCAAGTCTCTGTGCTGATGGTCACAGCAGCTGCTGTCAAGGACACGTGGTTGCCAAAACCATGAAATGTATTCCAGAGAGCCTCTGAAAAGTCCACAGGGTGAAACAACTGGACTTGTGCCACCAGCTTTAATCTGGAGCTCAGTGAGGCTCTGCGAGCACGGCGAGCCAGGAGCAGGGCTAAGGGAAGGACTGGTGTCTGCAGTCACCTTGGAGGTTTCAGAGCAGACCACCAGCCAGGCATCCAAGCTCTTCTCAAACCAGTGAGACCTTCCATCTGTGAAGAGGAATCATGTCCTAAAAATCCAGACTTTGTGAACCACAGTTCCCTCTGGCACTGATGAAGCATTTTGATTCCTAACTTGCTGCCTGCTCCAGCCTCTTGAGCAATGGCTCAGGTATTCATTAATGCCAAGGACAAACACTGAAGCTTTGGGACTGCTTCTTAAACTCTTCACCAGAAGAGAGGGAAATTCATATTTTCCCTCTTGCTCATCGAGAAAGCAGGCTGGGGTGGGGCTGGAAAGACTTACAAAGCCCTGGGCTCTCAAGGATAAGAAATTCCCCAGTGGTGCTGCCTCCCCTGCTCCCCCAGCTCGCAGGGGGCTCTGCTGGCATCTTGCACCCCAGCTGGCTGAGCACTCAGTGCCTGCATCGTGCCAACACTGCTGCCTGAACCCTGGAGAGAGCTCTTCTAACTGCAATGTCAAGTGGATGAACAAAGAAATGTCAGAAAACAGGGCTGGAAGGAGAATGCCTGAAGATATCAGTGAATGGGACATCACTGGGCACTTAGAAGAATGACAAAGGCAATTTTCACAAATGGAAGGGTGAAATAAAGGAGAAATGAGAGTGAAGATTGAAAACAATTTCCTACTGTTTGGCATGCTCTAAAATTAGTGCTGTAATAGATCTCATCAGCCAGCATTTATTTTCCATTCTGAAGACAAGAATTCAAATAAGCAGCAAGAGAAGCACTTGCTTAGCTGAACAGTCGACCTCAAACCCAGGCAGCAGCACAAACCAGACTGTTCAAACCCAGCTGGGTCTTGCTTGGGATTTTCAGAAGTGAAAACTCAAGCTGCAGACCCACTTTCCTCGACCACATTACAACCCCACCAGTAGAGAGGTGACTTTCTGGAGCAGGAGGGGACAGGCTGCCCATGGCAGACCTGCTCTGGAGATCTGCTGTGTTCATACAACTGTAGGAGACAACTGAGGGAATCCCAAAGTTACGCTGCCTGGAAAGGACCTGAGGCAACAGGTTACACACCATGCTTTGGGAAACCCCTGCTGTTAATTGTCCTGATTGCTTTCACTCCTGCTCACTTGGCTCTGCCAGCTGAGTCCCAGAGCCCTGAAGGGGCTGGAGGGGACTCCCTGCAGGGATTCCCCAACAGCTCCAGCATTTTCTGTGACTGCCCAGGGACACAGGGCCAGCTCAAACTCTGTCCCCAGAACTGGCACATGGGTCACCAGAGCCCAGGTGGAAATGCTGGCACACATCTGTACCCCAGTTGCTGCTGTGCTGATCTGCACCTCTTGGGGACCAGGCCCACAAGGTCTGGCACAAACAAATCCTACGTGGTTTTGAATTCAAAAAAGCAAACAGCAAATCTCTACAGGCCTCATCTTGCTGCTGCCATAGCTGCACTCCCTCCCCCAAGCACACACATCCATGTAAAGGTATTTTACACACAGAGGGGCTCTGGAGTACCAGGGACACACAGCAGGGCCTGGGGAGCTCTGGGACAGCCCCCAGACTCAGCTGGGAGCAGCAATGGAAGCACTGATGTGATGCACCCACTGCTCTTTCAAAGTTTAAGAACAAATCCCTGATGGCAGAGGAGAACTGGCAGCATCACTCAACTATGAGGTGTCAGAGATATTTCAGGCAGCCATTCCTGAAATATATTCCCATGCAGAAACCCAGAAAAAGTCACCTCCTCACTCCCCCAGCTGCCTCTCTTTGCATTACTGCTAACATGGATGTGACTCACTAGAGCTGGGTTTATATTAAACTCCTGAAACAGATTGTTTGGCTGTTATGTAAATCCAGTAAATGTTAAAACACCAGAATAAATCAGTCAGGCAGTTACCACTGCCAGCTCTCCAGAGACATCCAAGGGACTGATTTTTTTTAAAAGGTAGAGGTGGTAAGAGATGAGGGGGAAACAATAACAACAACAACAATAATAGTAATAACAACAACAACAGTAATAATAATCACAACAGCCAATAATAATAATAATAATAATAATATAACCACAGCCTTTTAGCACTTTTCAGGGAGAGTGTACCAGTGGCTGCAGTGCCCCCACCACCACTGATACCAGTGTCCTGCCCAGCCATATACAGGCAAATCCCCCAACTTCTGCTGTGGTTATGCAGCATCCCCTGCACAGGACACAAACTCTGTGGCAGCAGAAGTGCCTCCTTACCACGCCACCTGAAACAACAATGTGACCTCAGGGGAGGTTAATCTGTATGACTGCACTGATGCTGGGGTTAGGACTTCAGCATATCATGCTTTAAATAAAATAAAATAAAATAATCCCCAAACGAGGCATGAACATTGTTCTTCCCATCCTGTCACTGGGAAGGAGGTTCCTCTTTAGGAGCTGCCTCTCTCCCATGGTGCAGAGGGCATTTGCCACTCAGTCTCCTGCTCACAGTGACACCAGCAAGCCAGCCCAGGAACAGATTTTAAAATTTGCAAACACAAGTGTTTTTACCCGAAACCTGACTCCAGGTTTATAAACAGTCTATGGGCCAAAGGATTAGTCAGAAAAATTATCTGGCAAATAATCTGCAAGAATAAGCAAAACCAGAGCATATCACCATCTGCTCATGGGTAACTCCTAAGGCAGAAATGAGGAGCCTTCAAATTAAAGCCTTCACTTTATATGTGATTGTTGATAACCAGGCCATTGCACTCAAAATGCTCCCATAGCTACATTAGCGACCATAAAAGGAAGCAGGTAGAAATTAGGAGCTCAAATCTTAGTTGCAGTGTAAAGCATGTTGGCTGAGCTGCCACTTGCCTGGGCTACACAGCTCAGACCAAGCCCCTGCTCAGCCTCAAAAGCAGCTGGAGCCTGTGGTCTTGAAAAATGTGAGCCCCTCTGGGATTTCCACACCACTGGCCACATCTGGAGAGGTACATCTGGGCAGGAGACAGTGACCTGCCCAACCCATACACTGGGAGAGCACAATTTCCATTTCCAGCTGCCCTGGAGATGAGACTGCTGAGCAACATTGTCACAGCACTGCAATGAAGAGATCTCCAAGCTGTGTTTAATTAAACATAGTCTGGGAAAGTCTCTGCTTTTGTTAAACACTGCCTCAAAAGAAAAGGGCTGAGTAATCCACCAATGGGGGAAAACACACTCTTTAGCTACAAGGTGTTATTATTATAGGCTTAATATCACAATGGCTTGTTCAGCTTATTAGGCCAGAGCAAACACTCCCAGCCTTGGCAAGACTGATATTACAGCTCTGTGTTTCACACTTACATAAGCACTGCAGGTTTGCATGGAGAGGAGTCTCCTGACTGGAGAGGGAAGGTACTGATTTGCACCAGCTTTCTGTGAAACTGGTCAGACAGACAGGAGAGGAGCTTGTCTGTACTGGGCACCAGCAGGAATGGTGCTGCAAGGACAATGCAACCAGTGGTGGGAACTGCTCTCCCTGACTGGGGCTAGCAGCACCACAGGTGGGTGGCTGCAGCAGCTCCACACACAAGGGCACAGCTCAGGCCAGCAGGGAAACACTCCACAGGTCTCCTGAGCACTAAGGACACTGACCAGCACCACATTAAGGACACTGACCTCACACCTGATTAACCCAGGAGCCCTGGCTTCCTCCTTCTGCAGAACAGAGGTGATCATGGACATCCAGGGAAAAGGTTTTGGAGCAGAGGGTTAAGCAGAGCTTAAGTTACTGCTTCTGAGCCTGCCCTTGGGGACAGCCCACAGCAGCAGCCAGGGACTGGCTCTGCAGCACGGTGGGGTTGGTGATGCATCTCTGCCTCCACACCTGCTCACCTGCCTGCAGGTGCAGCCAACCCCAGGCTGACCCCCCACCTCAAACACCCAAGTTGTTGCAAATAAAAATGGTAAGTATCTGAGACTTTCAAGCCACCATGACATTTAAGCCTCTTTTTTTGAGTATTTGGTGCAGTAGAAGCTTTCACTTCTCAAGTTGAAAAACAAATCCTTTCTCTGTCTTTTATTTGTTAATTAAATGTGTTCATTGTATTCAGATCTCATTTTTTGTGCATAATGTTTTGCCCATCTGTTTGATTAAAAAAGAACCCAACCACCCAGCTTCATTAAGCTAATTGGATGCATTCAGCCTTTGGTTAATATTCTGAAGTAGTTTACAATTATTCTCCCCAGTTATTAAATCTCCTCTGAGGATCTTATTTTCTGTACTAGACTCTTCATTAGCCAGCACTCGAGCTGGACTGTATTTGCCCATTGCTGACCCACACGCAAACATCCCACCAACTCCTTCAATGGTTTGTGATCTGGGACATGGAGATTTGTGCTTAATCTGACACTCCTCAGCTCACCCTGACCTCAAACCATAGCATCTTCCTCCCTCTGGGCAAGAGGGCCCAACACTACAGGAGAACAGTGAAGTATTAAAGAGAGAACTACAAATTCTGTGTCCTGGGGAAGCTCCCAGGTGAAATTTTAAAGGAAAAAACAGTCTCAGAAAGGCTCAGGACCACAGTCCAAGGTGGACCATCCTAGAGGATGAAAAGTGACACCAGCTCTATCAGTGTAGCAATGGCTTGGCCATGTGGCATCATGTGAGTGAGCCAAGTGAGCCTTGCTGGCAGTGCAGTGAAGGGCTCTAAGCTCTATTAGGCTTCAGGTTTCTGTATAATTTGTTGCCAGGCAACCTACCTGCATCCTGGACCTCCAAGGTGTCCCCAAGCTCTCTGCTCCACCACAGAGAACATGCAGTAGCTCTGAGGCTTGATGATTACACACCCCACCATCACTGTCCATTGCTTCTCCAAATAACCCAAATTTTGGCCAGCAGTGCTCTCCCAGCAGCCCAGCCCTGAATCAGAGTAGTCCCTGCTGACCCTCAGAAGCGGTCACAGGACAAGGATTCTCCAGGACCAAGCATCAAGGGCAGGAAAAAGGAAAGAATGGCACCAGAATGATGGCAGGAAAGAGACTGAAGGTGAGAGAAGCAGCATAAGCCACCTTGTCCTGTATGAGCAGAAGTAATGACTGGAGCCCCTCACTTTTCCCTCACCATAACATCTTCCCTCTCTACCTGGACGTCCATTTCCCTGAAAACTTGTACCAAATCCTTGGAGCCCTAATGACTGCAGGACACTTGAGTCCAGGAGGACAAAGGCTCCAGAAGCTGAGGGATTGCAGACTGAGAGACAGGACTGGTAAGACAGAGACACACAGCAGGTATCCAGCTTGAGCTTCACACAAATGAGGGTCTCATTTCAGAAGGAAAACAGATTAAATAAATTAATTTTTTTACAGAAAGCTCTGATTTACATGGTTCTAGTCCTACCCAGCTATAGCTGACACCAAGACCTTCTATGTTGAGAGGGAGCTGCAAGAGATTAAAATTTCCCCACATGTGCATCATGGAACTGTGACTGCTGTTCCTTCCTGAACCAGCACCAAGTTTGAGATGTAGGTCAAGAGCTTCTAGAAAACAAGCCAGCAGATCATTTATAGGAAAAGCCACACTGAGTCAAGCCATGTATCCACCCTGCCCTGATTTCTGTCTCTAACAGTGGCCAGCAGTGGATGTTGGGAGGAGTGCTGCTGCAGAAACTAAGAGCTTAAAAATAGTTATAATAATGAGGAAAAGTTTAGAGTTTGGCCTCCTGACAGCACTTCCTGGCTTTAAGCAGTCACTCAGGGAGCCCTGACAGAACATCTCTGAATTTGTCTACAACTCATCTGAAGCTATTTTTTCAGTCTCGACAACACTGTAGGGAATTGAGCTCTGCAGCATGACAAGCACTGCTCAGGAAGCACAATTTGTGCCACACCTGCCAGACAAACAGGGGAGTTCAGGCATCCCAACACCAATTCCACAGGGTGTCAGAGAGGATAAACCACACACACCCCCAGAGACCACAGCCCAGGGTGAGAAGAAGCCAGCACAGGCACTCTGTCCAGTGCTATAGGGCCAGGTTAGAAAATGACCTCTGCTTCTGCAACCCCAGCCCAGTCTCTATTGTTTGTATTTAAAGGAAACAGCCAGTTTTAATTCTCTTGTTCTAAAAGGTGGTTACACTCACAAGAAATCACTTGGTAGTAATTTAAGGGAAGGAGGAAGAAATTTAGAGGTTGAGGCAGCTGTGATTTGACATGGGCTCACCTGGCACCTGAGGAGAACCTTAATGACATTTCCTTCCAGCCAGCCTGTTCTCCTTGGTTCACACTGTAATTAGCTTTCCCTTTTTGACATCCAGGCAGAAAGCCTAGACCACACTTGAAAATTTGGCCACATTATTGCAACTTTTCAATAGCCTGGCAACAGCATCAATTAATAGAGAGCTCAGTGCCCCATTGTGCTTAATGCTTTAAGAAAGGCAAGCTTTGGCTCAAAGAGCTTAGAATCAAAGCAGGCTTTAAAAATAGAGCTTAAATGTTGTAGTTTAACTTGGCAGGCAGGTAAACACCACACAGCTGCTTGCTCACAGATCCCCCTCCAGGAATGGGGGAGAGAACTGAGGGGAAAAAATGTAAAATTTGTGAGTTGAGATAAAAGCAGTTTAATAGGATATAAAAGAAGAGAAAATAATTAATAACAAATTAATTAGAATATACAAAACAAGTGATGCACAATGCAATTAGTCACACCTGCAGACCTGTCAGGCAGCTCTCCCTCCAGTGGATACACTGCAAGTGAGGTGGGATGATCCCCAGCTTTTGTGGAATCTTATTCAGCTAGAGGAAACAGCTCTGCAGCTCTCCAGAGAGGGGAGGGATGTGGGATCAGGCTTCATTCCCAACAAGCTCTGCCTCCCTCCCTGAACACGTGGCCTTCCCCTGGGGACACAGTCAAAATGAAAGAGGAAGCACCAAGAGCTGGGTCTGAGGTCCTGGGAAACATAAAACAAGCTGCTCTTCTGCATCTCCCATCATCAGCAACATTTCTTTAATTTAGCCTTCAAGGGAAATTACAAGTGCCTAGGACTATCTCAAACTGTTCCCTGAGTGCCACCAGGGAGTAGGTGAGCTCTGCTGCACATGGTCTGAGCTATGCCTGAATCGAGAAATAAGCAGGGCTGGAAAATTAATGTTGTTAGTCAAACCTCAGAGAAGTACTGGCTCTCATCTGGGGTTACTCCAGATGTGCTCCATGTCCTGCATCCTGGGCTTTGGCTGCTTACTCCTCACTGTTCTCCTCACACATGTCCCCAGCAGGGACAGTGACCTTGTCCATCTGTGAAAGGGTCACGGGTCCCAACAGAAAAACACAAGGCTGCAGATTTCCAAAGGGACAATCCCAGTGCTTTGATTCCCTGAATTCCTTTTTTTGTTTTTCAGGCTGAATCCATCTCATGGCACAGACTCCATTCACATTCCTGAATGCCTGTTCAGAGAAACAGGTCAGTAGCCATGGGAGGGGATGCCCCATCCCAGGCAGCCATTTGGGAAGAAGGCAGCAGCCTCTCAGGGAAAGCTGTCTCCCATTAACCCAAGGAATGAGGTGGTGGCTGGTTCCATCTCCCTCCCACAGTGTGATCCAGGTGATCTGTGCAAAGCTGGTAACAGCAGTAGCAGCCCCATATAATTATGTGAGCTACAGATTCCCGTCCTCCAGTAAAGCCACTAACACCCATAAACCCACAAATCCCTTCAGTGGTTTCTTCTTGGGATCAGCCAATGTACCAGACAGCCCAGAGCCAGGAGAAGGATGCACTTGCCTATGAGACACCTGCAGCAGCACACAAATGCACTACAGAAGGGACATCTACCCTGAAATTTGCTCCTCCCACTCCCAAGCTTCCATCTTTTCCTTAAGATTATGCCTGCAGCTAAATGAACACATTACAGTAGAAATTTTACTCTTAATTTGTCCCTTGGGTGTTTTGCTGACCCTACCAAGAACTATATTTAAATGTGCAATTTCCTGGCTAGACTTACTTGCAGTCCCTCCCCCCCAGCTGCCTGTGCAAGTCTGGCCCAGAATCCAATTCACTACTACCACCCTTTAAATCAAAGGAATTACACTCAAACAAGAAAAAAAAAATCAAATATTTTAATTACATCATTATTATATGTCTAAATACTTAAAATTCCAATGCTTTCTGAGAGGTGGTCTCAAAAGGCTAGAAAATGACAAGTTTCCAAAGCACATAAAATTGTAGCCAGAAGAAATAATTTGACAGGAGACTCTGCCCAGACCAAGCAGCAGAGCATGTTTGGTTTGACACACTGCAGAGCTGGATGCAGGACCTGCCTGGCACCATGGAAGGAGCAGCTGCTTCCCAGCACCTGTGAGAGGTATGGGGAACCCAGAGGCTTCCAGCTTCTCCCATGAAGGAGCAGCTGCATTCCATCTGGTATTAATGTCAGGAATCTGCTTTCATCAGCATCAGCACCACCCTCCCCTGTGCCTAGGAGGTGTTCCCACTGCAGCTTCCAAAGGAAAGGAACTGCTTTGCTTCTCTGAGTGCTTGACTAGCTTCAGCTGGTCCCAGTGACATCCAGCAGTGTCCCCAGCAGTCCCAGTTGTGCACAGGAGCAAGGCAAGGAAGATGTGGGTTCCCAAGGCCACAGAGCCCAGGGGCACATCAGAGGGGTGTTTTATTCCTTTCCCTGTCACATCCTTTAAGGCTCCAGGTTTTGCAGGTCAGTTCCCAGCTGTGTGATGCTGTGGCTGCTCAGATTTAACAGTGACCTCAGAGGACCTTCAGAGTCCCTTCTGGACAGGCTTTCCCACCCCTCCAGCTCAGCAGCCTGTGCTCCAGCTCTTGGCTTCCTGCCTGCCTCCAGGAGCTGCTCAGCAGATCCCCCCAAACCCTTTGGCCCTGGTGACTCTCCACAGGACTGTCCAGCCAGGGGATGGGGCTGTGCAGGGCAGCAAGGGCCAGGCACTGAGAGGCTGGAAAACATCAGGAGAGCTGATGTTATTTGGCTCAAACTTCCCAACTACCAGCACTGCTCAGCTTGGGAGATGCCAGGGCCACAGAGAGGTTCAGAGGAGCTCAAGGACTTTGGAATAGCCAAGCTGCTGCTGGAAATGGTGCTTCTCAATGCCAGCAAATAAGGAGTGGCTGGGATGACTTTGCCTCAACTGTCAGGTCCAAACAAGGTTCAGCTCAGTCCATCCCAAACGGTGCAGCCACCTGAACCTGCTCCAGGAAAGCACAGGGGCTTCACTCAGGCCCCTCAGGAGCCACACCTGCCACCAACCCAGGTCACTGCAGAACTAAACAACTCCTGTGTGGGACAGCTCAGCCTCCTGGGCAGTGGAGCAGGAAGGGGTTCAGTGTGAGGCACAGGCTTCTCGCCAAGAAAGCAGAACAACAACTGCAGAGGCACTGAGTGATCCACAGGAGATGACAGTGGAAGGGACAGTGCCAGAGAGGCTCCAGTCAGTTCACATGCATGGTGGGACAGGGATTGCTACAGGAGAGAGCACTGCCAAAATAAATGTATTGAAACACATGATGCCCTTCCTTTTGAGGGGAACAGATAGACCAGGACATGGACAGGGCTGTCAGACACTTTTGCAGAAAGTCATCAGCTAGGAAAACCAAATTCCCCAGGAGATGAGTGACTCTGAGCCATCTTCCCCTTCTTTTGCAGGCAGCTACACTGACAACTTGCAAAAATACTCTGCAGAGCTCCCTAACCAGTTTGATGGTGAAATGTCAGCACATTTCCAGGTTAATAAAAGCTGGGGCATGGGAGGAGAGAGGAAAGGAAGGAGGCTGATTGTCTTAGACAAAGAGATTGGAATGGGTTTTACAGCAGGAGAAGGTTTCAGGGCAAGGAAAAATTTATTCATTCCTAAAGAGCATGGAATATTAAAGACTCTGGGTTTCATTTCCTCCACAAGGCCTTAGTGGAATGAGACTCTCAGCACTTTGCAGCAACCACAAAACATCCTCAATGAATCCAGGTGGTTTTATCCAGCTCACAGCAAAACCTCAAAAATACCTTGGCACTGCAGCCACGGCATCAGCAGGAGCCTGGTGCACCCGAGCAGGGAGCAAGCAAGGGAGAGCCAGGGACCTCCCTGGGGATGAGGGGAGGGGGCTTCTCCTGGGATTCTGGGCAGGCACTGAACCAAAGGCAGCCCAGCAACATGCTGCTTTTGGAGTCAAATAGAAGACATCTCTTTAGGTAACACAGAATGCTCTGGGGATGCAAATCTGTCATTTTTTGACTCAGACCTGGAGGCTTATTTTCCATTACTGTGGCACTTCAGACAGTGTTATCACCTGGGCCTGATGCTGCACAGCGAAAATGCTGGTCCCTGCTGTGAAGTTTATGCTCTTAACACAATAAACAATGAGGCAAGCAGGCAGGTGTTTGGATGAGCACAAGGAAAGCTGTATTGGTTTTGCTCTTTCATTCCTTTGGTGGCTGAGAGGATGTGCCACAGAAGAATCAGTTCCCACAGGTGGGACAATCTCATATTGTCCTCTTGCATCTCTGATAATCATTCTGCACGGAAGACAGATCCAGTGGCATTCAGGTGGAGCACAGACACTTTTCAGCTCCTTGGAAACAGCAAATTCTGAAAATTAACCAAAAATACCATTTCCATTCTGCATTCAGACTTAAATCAATCCATCTGCATTAAGGAATGGACTCCCAGCAATTGCTATGAATAAAGCATGCCTTTCCAGCCTTTCCACCATTCTTCAAGGCAAATTACAAGTACTGCTCACATTAAATTGCATGAGAAAGGACACAGCACCCTGGAAGAGATGCCTGATCTCTCTAACCTGGAAGTGCACATTAATAACACAGCTGAGAACACTGAAATTCATGCCCACTACTACCACAGGACAACCTGAGCCAGAGGACCTTGTTCTCACTGTTACAGCAAATCACACTCTGCTCATACCCCATACCCCAGCCCTGAGGGGACACATTCCTGTTCCCCCTGCACTCAGCAAGGACTGGCCTAACAACCTGAACTTGGACATCTTTCACTTTTCCAGCCCCATCTTTCAGCCTGGGGATGAGGTGCTGACACAGAAGGGCTGAAAGACTCATCTCAGGTCTGTTTTACACTCTGCCTGCTAGCCTCAGATATCATTAACCTTTGTCAGTCAAGCTGCCTGACAGCCACAGAAAGGTCAATCCAGACTTCAGAATCAAAGCACCTCATCAGTGAGAGGTCAGCAGATGACTTTCCTGTCCTCATGCTGCCACTTGAAGCAGGCACATCATTAGCAAGCAGACCCAAACCCTTGGTTCCAGCACAAAGAGTATCCGAGAACAGCACTACCCAGACAGAATTTCCAAAACCAGGTGTCACGAAGTGCCAAAATTAAGACTTGACTCATTTAAGTGGTTGGTTTTCACACGTGTACTGTAATAATTTGTCATAGGAACACTGCACCAGGCCCTCCTGCCTTTCAAGTACCTTGATTTCTTTGGCATAGGGTTACCACCTTCTATACATCACCAGCATCCAAACCCAGTTCTCTCTCCTTCCCTCCCAGTTTTCCACACTGACCTGTAAGCACTGACAAAAGACAGGGGAGGAAGCTCTGAAGCAAGAGAACACACTTCTCCAAGGCAGCACTCAACTCACTGAGAGGCAAAGTCATCCTTTTTCTTTCATGCCACCATCAATCACTGCTCACACGCTGCAGGAAGGAAGCCTCCTTCCCCAGTGGAGCTGTAGTTCATGCTCACATCTCATCCTTGCCAGGCTCCTAATGAGCAGGCAGCTCACACATCTTTCAGCTCCTTGTCACAAACAGTCAAGACTCCATGGGCTGGGCTGGAATGAGGGAGAGGGAGGGTCTGGTAGCAGATACCCAGCATGAAGCAACAGCTACAGACCCTCTTCTAGGCAGGGGTCCCTTTGAGCATCCCAAATTCTCTCTGAGAGACCACATTAGAGCAGCAGAGCAGACTAAGGCCACCAGCAGCATCCAGCACATGAGGAGGTCCAGGGGCAGGAGAAAAACTCTGGCAATGCCTGCGTGCTGCCAGTACCATGGTGAGTAAGCACAAAGGCAAGAGGTAGTTGAGAGTAACTTTGACAGAGCTGGACTCAACAGCAGGACAGCAGGGGAGCTGTGATAATTAGAGCCAGCCTCAGGTAGGTACACACATGCACACACTACTCTGCAAAGCTGTGCTGGCTCATTTTTTTTGCTACTGCTGCCCAATTCTTTCAGCTTTATCTACTGTAGATGTGACAGCCTCTGACTGTGGGCTTCAGAGGGCTGTGCCCATGTTATTTGTGTACAGCAAATCCATCTTCAGCAGCTCTTTTGGGGGTTTAGGACTCACTTCTGTTCTGTAGAATGGAAATCTGAACTACTGTTGGGAGTGGGAGAGGGAAGAAGAGACGGGCACCCACGATAAAGTCTCATGATAGCAAAACAGTCTTTGAGTTAATAAATGCACTCTACAAAAGCAAAGCAGAACCAAGACAAACTATGGAGTGGGTGGTCCCAGCTCTGCTGCACTCACAAGACTGCAAGACAAAATTGTGACCAATCTCTGCAGCAGAGACACAGCTGAGGAACAGGAGGAGAACAGCAGCACCTGCCTGGGAGCAGTGCTCCAGCACAGCACTGAACTGGCACGCACAGGCACCACAGTCCAGGTCAGCGGGGCAGGATGATCTCACATCCCTTGGGACCACTGATTCACACTCTCACCTCAATCCCAATCAGTCACAAATACAACACTAACACATCCTCAGAAAGTGTTATTTAGCCGGGGTTTCCCCAGCACTCAACGCTCTGTACTCACAAGGTCACAAAATCACAGTGTCACTTGGCTGAGAAAAACTATCAGCACACCCCAAAAATATTCATGGGATGTTGCACAGGAACTGCAGGCTTCAGGGATCTGCTCTCTTCCACCTTGGCACAGAGCTCTGTGCTTAATACTGGCCCCTCTGCTCTGCAGCAAGGACTCCCACCAACATCCCAGCTCTGAAAAGGACAGTCCTGACTCATACTGCTGTGAGTGAGTGGAAACCACTGGAGACAGGGAATTGCAGAAGGCAGCAAAAAAAGTGAGGCCATGAATTTGGCTCCACTGCCCTCAGGGAAGCAGTTGCCACTTGGCACCAGGACCAGCAGAAAGGAAAGCTGGATTTGCATGGCTTTTCTGCTTGTCCAAGGCACGCACAGAGACTACAGCCCAGGAACAGGAGAAAGGAGAAGCATGTCTGCATCTCAGAAAGACACATATTCATGTGCTGCTCCAGCACATCACAACCTTGCTGTTTACACTCACACCAGAATAATTAGAGCAGTCACTGTTAAATAGCTAACAACTCCACCATCAATTCTCTGAACAATACTGAAGAATTCATCACAACATTTCACAGTCACTGCTCTGCAGAAACACTGAAATCATCCCAGACACAAGCAGCCTAAATTAATCCCACACAGATTCTAGCAACTATTTCAGCAGTACTCACCCAAAAGTAATGCCTTCCCAGGGCAGCAACCCAAAAGAAACAAGTCCTCAACAAACCACACCTTATGCACAAAGCATGACTCAGCTCATGCACTGGGTGCCATCAAGAAATAAAATACAAGGGTTCATACTTGGCCAGGTTCACTCCCTAAACCAGCAGCTTTGTGGGATATGAAGCTCTCAGCTGCCATGGGACAGCCCTCCCTTTCAGCTGCCAGCCTCAGCCCACGGAGAAGCTGTGTCCTCAAAAGGGTTTGGGCTTTCAGGAGAACTTCCCCATCCAGGGACACCAGCACCTGAAAACAACAAACAAAATTTCTCCAGTGTTAGGTACTTGACAGATATGATATTAGTGCTTCTCTCTCTGTTTCTATCCATATCACTTGTGCCAAAAATATAAAATAAAGTGAGTATCTAATATATAAAATATGTATGACTATATAAAATATGTAATAAAAATGAAGAGTCCAATGAAACATGAAAATCTTTCTAAAAACTTAAACCAGTAGAAGAAGTGACCAACAAATCCAGGCTGCAAATTCCTAAGCAAGTTAGAACTGCATGTTCTGCAGTCCTTGACTGCACCTCAGCATCATGACACAGTCTATAAAACCTTTTTCTGTGATTAAGGACTCAATCTGCAAAGTCACCACCTGTGGCCAAATATACAAGCCTGAGAAACACCCCTGTTTCTGAAGGCTGGAACACATGTACTCACACCTCACCCACCAGCACAAAACAACAGCCACCCTCCCACTCTTGGATGAAAATCACTGTGGCTCCTTCCCACCACACCATCTTTCAGATGAGTATCCTTCTCCAGTTTATCAGTTATTAGGATCTGCTCTCTTTAGAAGGCTTCAGACACTTTCCTCCAACCATGCTAAGCTTAACCACTGTCTTAATTAAAACATGCTTGACCACATGGCATTTTTTGGTACCATTAATTTTCCAGCTGTACCTGACACTTTATCCATGACAAATATCCCTAACCAATCTTCAGACCTGCCTTGATGACTGCATTATGTCAACAATTGCTTTGCACACTTCAATCATTCCCACAGCCAGCTACACGCATTCCTTTTTCAACCACATCTTTTTGGTGGCTGGGTCACCTTCCTCCATGCTGGATGTTTGCTTCTTAAAGCAAGTGACATCCCGTGCCCCCCCCCAAAAAAAGGAAAAAATACTGAAAATCAGAGGAGCAACAATGAAGACAAAGATAAAAGAGGAAGAATTTTCACAAGGTTTACTGAATACCTGGTTTTCCTCAGTGGGGTCTGCTTTGTTACAGTTTAAGACACAAGTCAAGAACATTTTATCTCATACCAACTCTGTACTTGGTTTTTAGGCTGACAGCTCAGGCCTTGCTGTCATCCCAAAGATGAAAGGGTAACTTGCTTCCTTGCTCTTTCTCAGCAAAGGGATGGCTCAGCTTCCTGAGCCTCCCTCTCCACCTGCCAAGCTGCAGCAGAAAGTAGCAGAAAGCATCTGCCAGAGGCTGTGCAGGAGAAATCTCCCCCTACCTCAAGTTAGAGGTAAAAACCCACCCAAAAATCCTGCTTCTCCATCCTCCTTCCCACTCAGGAGAGCCCCTACTATGGCCTGATGCTGCCCAAAGCTGGGCTCTGCTGCTGACTCCACACAAACCATTTCACCTACTTGTACTGCTTCATTCAGCATCCCCACAGGGCTCTCTCACACAGGCAGAACCTGCCTCCCCCTACATCCAGCATTTTTCAGGGCTTTGAGCAACTGAACAGACCCATCAACAGTGCACCTGCCCATCATCCACCTGTGCTTTAGGGCACTAAAGGGTATCCTCTCTCCAGGCATCTTCCCAAGGCAGACTAATTGCATGTATTGATTGCACATCCTACCAAACTGCCTTCCACAGCTCCAGCACTGACAAAACACTCACACCAAGCTCTCCACCCTTCTCCACTAGCTTGGTGTGCCTGGACTGATGCTCTCTGTCCCTTGGCCAGGCAGAAACCTCCTCTGGAGACCAAAGCCAATCTGCCAGAAGCCATCCAGCAATCTCAGCCTTTTTCTGAAGCCTCTTACAAAAGAAGTTTCTCCTTCCCCTGTGCCTAGGTAGCAATGACCCTATAAAGGTTCTTCTAAGGTCAGCATTGACATTGAAGAGAAGATTTGGCTTTCAGACAGAACTGTTCTTTCCACAGTTCATCAGAAAGTGGCACAAATACAGAGTTAAAACATCCTTCAGTAACTTCAGGGAAGAAATATCAGCAAAAAGAGAAGCTCCATTCTGCAAGCAGAGCCTTGGCTGAAGCACAGTGACACAGCACAGTGCTTCACACCCAGCCAAGGTCTAAAACACAGAAGGTTTGTCGTGACCACTGCCTAAATAGGGCTTCTTGCTCCAGCAAAGAGAACACTGCGACACCATCCTTCCAGACATCCCTCTGCTGCAGGCTGAGCACATTCCTACTGCAGCCACCCCACAGGAGCCCAGGAGGGGAAGGGAAATCCCACAACCCCTTCCCAGCAAAAGAAAAGCTGGGCCTTGAAAGTCTAGCTAGTGCAAGGACAATTAATTGTATCAGGCAAAGACATTTAGGGTTTAATGAACACATTAATTAGAGAGCACAGAGCAGCAGCACAGGCTTTGAAAGCCATGGCAGAAATACAGCGTCTTCTGGCTGTGTGGAGTGAAGGGGAAACTCACTGCTCTGAGGCAATGCCAGGACAGGTGAGGTCCCTTTGCAGCTTTGCTCCAGAAGCACCTGAATAGGCAGCTCTGCCCACCTTCTCTGAGCCAAGAGCTGTCCTGAGAGCACTCACACATACCCCACTCCAACCCACAAGAGCCATCCCAAAGTCAAGGAGGAATAGCTGGAGACAGCTCCAGACAGAAGGAACTTCACACCAGTGAACACAGCTTCCCTCAAGGAAAGAAATCTGTTGGGATCTGGTGGCCTGGCACCCACTGTGACTTAAAGCCCAGCCTTCAGACCATATCAACCCATGACACGCCTGAACTCCTTGCTGGAATGATAAGAGCCTGGTGCTTACACTCCTGGTTGCTAAGATCTGACCTTCTCCAGGCAAAAGCCAAGGGAGCAAGCCCAGGAAAGCAAATTTATTGCTCTGCCTGGAGTTTCATCCCATTCACACCAGACAGCCCAGCCCAAGCACAGGGCTCACACAGCAAACCATGCACAGGACATGCTGGAGCACAGCCCCAGCACGCTGGCTTTGGTTTTTCTCTCCAAGCAACTGAGATAGCGGCTCTCTGCTCGCCTTATCCAGTTCTGAAAGCAACACTTCAAAGGCATCCCATGTCAAACTCCAGAACAAACTGAAGCTGCCAGAGATGCCTCACAGGCAGGAAGTTAACACATGATGGGAAGATTAATGTGGAATTGCAGACTATTGTAAACAGAAAAGCAACAACTTCCTATTAAACAAAACCTTTTCCATTAAGTTACAACTACAACAGAACGGTAATTTTACCTTCATCAGAGCAGCTGAAGAAAGTGGCATCATTGCAGAATCAGCAGTTTTCCTTGCTCGCAGCACACAGGCCATTGGGAGCTGCAGGTTATTTGTCCCTCAGAGCCAAGGTAAGCAGAGAGGAAGATAAGCCCCCCTCACGCCAGCCTGGCTGCCAGGTGTGTGCTCCGAGACCCGGCCAGGGCAGGACAGCTCAGGCCACGGCACCGACCCACGAGAAAAGCCAAACTTGAGGAGCTCAGGCTGATCCCAGGGGCAGCAAGGAGGGTTAGGGAGCCGTGACAAAGCTGCACGGAGCTCACCGCACTGCTTACCTCCTTCTCTGCCCCCTCGACAAAAGGGCGAGAGATGGCTGGCACTGGCCGAACTGCTCAAAACCCCAGCTTTCAGAAGGATTTTATTTTTTCCCATTTATTTTTGAGCTCGGTAAAATCATCACCTCCTGAGCTGCAGCTGCCGGGCGCATCCCCGGCCGCGCCGCGGCGGCGACTCCCGCAGCTCGGGGGATGCGGCGGCCGCTCGTGTCCACCCGCGCCGACCACCCGGATCCCACCCGCGTCCCCTCCACCGCCGCCGGGACGCTGCCCGTGGACTGCCCCCGTGGACT
>VXBC01007501.1:100058-169162 GCA_013399945.1 Ploceus nigricollis
TGGGGTGCGGGCTTTTGGGGCTTTTTTGCTAATCAGAGAATCAGTTAAGTTGGGAAAGACCTCTGAGATCGTCGAGTCCAGCCTGTGACAGAACAGAACACTGAGAGCCGCGTCCAGGGAAAATGACTCCCCCATCTCCCTGGGCATCTCGTTCCAATGCCTAATCACCCTTTCTGCGAAGAAATTCTCCCTAAATACTCCCTAATATGTATGATCAGGGAAGGTGGCACTGCCATGGGGGGAGCGGAGGGCCCGCCGGCCCCGAGCGGAGGGACGCAGCGTGAGGAGCCCAGGATTCCGGCACACGGGTGTCCCCTCAGCCAGGCTCTGTCTCTAGAGGAGCAGCACCCAACCCTGACCATACACACTTGCTCAAGTCTTGCAGCAATGAGGAGAAATGCTGCACACCAACTAATCCCACTGCTGTTCTTCAAGGAATTCCTACAAGCAGATGCCCTCTTTGGTTTGACTCATATTTTGGCTTTATTTTTCCCTCCCACTCTCTTTTACCTTCTTGACTTGTAGTGGACTCTACCCCTGAGTCGAGGGGTTCCCACTGCACCCAGCAATGAAATGTTTGCAGTGGGAGTCATGAAGATGTTGATTTTGTGACAAGTGACTCATTGCAGGACTCACTGGGCTCTGCTGTGACTCCACTCACAGTCAGGGTCCCCGCCAGGAATCTTGGATTTAGCCAGAGAGCTAAATGGATTAAATCCACATCCTGACTCAACCCACTGCAGACTGCTGCTCCTTCCTGCTGTGACAACAAGCAGATAGAAATGCCTGTGCCTGCTTCCAATGAGTCTCAAATAATCCTCTGCTTTGGAAACAAATTAATTCCTTACCATGGGTTTCATAACTCAAAATAACATATAATAATGCATCTTGTGGTTTACTACCAACTTTTTCATCTCAAAAAAGCTTCCCCTGTTGTCACTGTGTTGAGAGAAGTACCAAAATGCAATTAAGAGGCACTATTCATTAAAACAGCAAAGTCATCTTATAAGCCTAGCAAAGAGCATAATTTTTTTTTCATTTACTCATTCTGTGGGTATGTTTATTATAGTCAGCCACAGCCTGCTGTTATTTGCTATGTGCATCCAAGTCTTACTTTTCCTGCAGAAATGTGCTTTGTCACCCTGGCTGGTCACAGGCAGCTGAGCAACTCTCTACAGATGAACAGGTTTATTCAGGGCTAATAGCCTTTCACTTCCATCTGAAATATTTGTGCATTCTCTTTGCCAATTTTCAGTCAAAACCACTTGGAATTGAAATGTTATGTGGTTCAAATCTTGACTACTAAAGAGTTGCTGCATTCAGTGAAACTATCCCTGTTAGAAAGCTACAAAGAGCTGTGTTTTCAGCTCATCACAGAGAAAACCCAGCAGAGATCTTCCACGAGCAGGAAGCACTGGGGCAGTGAAGGGCTCTTGGGGCAGGTGAACAGCAGCATGATAACCAGTGAGAAGATGGCAGAGCCTGCTGCATTTTAGGATAACCAAAAACATGTAGATGTGGCACTTAGGGACATGGTTTAGTGTCAGTGTTAGGTTTGTGGTTGGACTTGATGATCTCAGAGGTCTTTTCCAACCAAAATGATTCTGTGATTGTAACAGCACAGCAGAGAGACTCGTCTCCTTGAATGTGTGCTTCCAAAGCTGCTGTTGTCTTCCAGCAGCTCTGGATATTAGCTAATGACACTGATTAGACACCATCTCCAGGCAGCCAGCAGCCTGAGCTCCTGGGCTGTGTGTTTGCCTTGGTGGACTCTCAGGAAAAGTAAGACAAGCCCATGAGCAAAAGCAAAGCCTCCTCCCAGGCCTGAGTGAAAGCCCCAGCAACCTCCTTCTTGGCTGTCTGGGAGTATGTGCCCACGACCCAGGAATGTGCCTGTGCCTGTGCCTGTGCAGGGACTGTGTTCCTGTGGCTCCAGGGCATGAGAGATGCTCTGAAAGACCATTACATGTAAGCCAAAACACTGACCTGTTTCACAGAGGCTTTCAATTCTATCAAGCAAGGCCTTGCTCATGCAGGGCCAACTCAGCTTCTCCTGAGCAATGAGTGAACCTTTCAGCCTCCTGCTCCTCTTGCCTTAATTACTGCTGAGGAGGTTTTGAGGAAGTTTTTTTTTTTGTTTTGTTTTCAGAAATCATTTGGACTGATTCATTTGGCTTTGAGATGTTTATGAGATGCTGGCTGTTTAGAAAAGGCTGATTTTTGTCCCCTAAGGATCTGCCCCCTTTAGCACCAGGCAGTTTAAATCACCAGTGATGTCTGAAGCACAGTTTAGCACCAGTATCAAGGTTTGAAATTATCAACTCTGGCAAAGACTGTGAGCACTTGATTTAATGAAATAACCTGGTTGGCTCAGCTCAGTCAGAACATGCTGTTTCTTCCAGAAAACAAAATAATGTGCCTGAACTTCCCTTTTCATCATACCCAGGTGATTACACTGCAGAACAGTTGTGGCCAGTGGAAAGAGAGTCACAGACAAAGTCTCTGATGCTTAGAGGGCTACAAAAATGTTAAAATAAGACTTTGATATTTCTGTTCAATAAGGATTGAGTATGGTTGGTTGTTAACTGATTTTGCATGTTTTTTGGGTGCGAGGACTGGGAATGTGTTTATTTAACCTGTCCTTGAGTTACAGTCATGAGGGGAAGAGCTTACATTTCCCCAGGCATGTCACTAGTACATTTAGGTAAAAAAAGATTTAAAGCCATCATTTTTTTAGGAAATCTCTTAGTGGTGCTCATAAAGTTGAGCAGGATCTGTGCTTGGTACTGGTAGGCAGAGCCCTGTTAACTGGAGCCATCCTGATTCACCCCAGCTGAGGAGCCCATCAGGTGACCAGGCTGTTGCTATATTCAGAACCCATTTGGACAGTTTTGAATTTTATGCTTTCAAAAATAAGGCAATAAAGCAATTAGAAACAAATAACAGAAGGAGAGAGCACTTCACCAAAGACAGCCAAAGATTATAGTCTGGCATAATTAATACAGGGCTGGCAGGAGGGAAAATGGGCTGTGACAACCACACTGTCCCTAGGAGAGAGGCTGCAGGCTGAGCTGCAGATGTCAAGTGCTCAAATGGCCAAGAAGCTCCTTTTGCCACCCAGCACAGTCTGGCCTGAGAATGCCCAGCTGTGGGACAGAAGGAAATAAAAGCATCCTTCAGAGCTGGGAGGATATGCATGTTCCCGCCAGTCCTTCACTGTGTGTCAGCCAGAGGATTTATCCAACTGAAAACATGCTCCCACAACAAAAGAGAAAGGAAAATAGTGTAACCAGAAAGGCAGGTGCTTTTTTTAGGGAAAAATCCAAGGATGTCCTAAGAGGAGAACTGGGTTAAAAATAACAGGGAGTCTGCTGTGCCAGAGAAAGAATGAGTGGGCTTAAAGATAAGAGAGGCTGCACAGGAAAAGAGTTATCTACTTCTTGAGTGTTACTCATTTTAATTTGCCTTGTTACAGTGTCTGGAAGCACCAGGTGGAAATCAGGGCCTCATTGTGCTGGGAATTGAGCACAAACATAATGATTAAATGTTGCCAGCTCTGCAGAGATTGAAATATAATTCCTCATCTCTGCAGAATCACTAACCAGCATAATTATTGCCAAATAAGTTTTTCTGTGATTGGTCTTCTGGAATATCTGTGCCACTTGATTTTTTTCAAAATAACCCTGCCTGAGGGAGTGAAAAGATATATCTGTCCAACCTAGTAGCCTTTACAGATAACAAAAGCTGTTCAGAAGCAGAAAATTCTCACTACATTTAAATCCATGTTCAAAAATTATTTGCTTGTATCTTGGTTTCTGTTTCTATAAAATGGGAATAGTCACACTGCACTCATTTCTTGCTTTTGTTGTCTAACACCCATGATCAAGGCAAGAGTCCTCTGTCAGATGTTTGGAGCACTGACATCATCACATACAAGGGCTTGTTACTGCTGGTTGTAAAGAATAGGGATTAACTGGATAATATACATTCTTTCTTGTACGTTTTCTAGGAGAGTGCTTGAATTGCTGAAAGTTCCTTTTCTATTAATATTTTTCTATTAGTTAATAACTGTGTAAAAACCAAAATGCAATCAAACAAGGAGTTAAAAAAACCCCACAAACAACCCAACCCTCAACTGGCCATAGCATGAATGGGAAGCAACACAGCACACTGTCATTGAAGGGGTTTTGACATGATGACCAAATCCCTTTGGGATTCTGTAACACTTCATCCTGCTGCTCAGAGGTCAGAGAGCAGCAGGACACGCTGGCCACATCATAACTGCTCCAAATGCAGTTGTTTTCTGGCCACAATGCAAAGAAATTCTTCTGTCTAAGAACAGTAAATTCTCCCCTGATCCTCAGAGTAAGATCAGGTCAAGCCAAGAGGATGGGAATATGATCCTCCTGGTCACTCACACTTCCCCACTGGGACTTGCAACACCAGGTGTCTTAACCAATCAGCATTTCCATTAGTGAGGCTCTAGCTTTTAACTGTTGTGTCCTATCCTGCACTCAGTAACTTTGTGTGAGTTTTGACAAACTGGAAGGCACTGGGATGGGGTGGGAGCTGCAATGCTGAAGCAAAGCATCTGTGCCAAGGAAGGCTCCTTAGGGGGCTGAGCAGAGCAGCCCTTCCTCCTTGGTCTCCAATCTCTGACCACCACCTCCAGCCTCTATGGCAAAAGAAGGCCTGAAACAAATGCCATGGGCTTTGCCTGCCTTTTCATACAGCAGAGGGGACCAGTGTATGTTAAAATCTGACACTTGCTCAGTTTCCTCCAGAAAGCCATTGCTCTGTTTGGCACCCACCTGGCCTGGGCCCCCTGGCTTTAAGGAGGAGCTTGTTTAGGGGAAAGAATTAAAATTGCAATATCTCATTCTGCTGGTTGCAGAAATGATGAATGAAAAGCAAAGCAAAGGATCCCCAAAGATTGTACATTTAAAGAAAACAAGTTAAAGAGATGAAAATAAATCCTTCCATGGTTTTTAAAGCAGCCTTGGGACTTTCAGGGATTCCAGCTCAGAAGTTTAGAATAGCAACTGGAGAGGATCTTTTGCAAGTTGCTTTTTCCTGATTTTATATTCTGCCTTTTAATTTTTCCTAGGAAAGAACAGGGACTTTGTACAAGCAGCTGGAAAGATTAAGCAGGCAGAAACATCCCGCTGCTCTACCTGCAGCCTTGCATTTGTTATTTTAAGTTTTGACCGGAGATTGACCCGGTGTAAGTGGGTGCTAAAGGTTACCTGAACACTCTCGCTTCACTGGCTATGGAAACTGGATTTTCCCCAGTCTCTGTGAAACTGGTCTTGCAGTCCCCTCTGCTGGCGGCAGCTTGCTGGGGAGCTGCACCGTGCCACCACATGGGACCTGCTTGGGCCTCAATGGACGCTGCAGGAGAGCCCCCGGGGCGTGGAGATCCCCCAGCCCCCACTGAACAGGCACCGACTCCTCCAGAGACCAGGAAGCTTTCCCTTACCCTCTCTGCATCCTTAGTATAAGCACCTGGCACCTCTGACACAGGACAGCAGCACAGGAAAGGGTGAAAACCTTAACCATGGATAACCTTGCAAAAACCCACCCTGCCTGTGAAAGCTGAGGCATCCTGCTGAGAGCAAATGATCTTGCCCTGGCTTGATGGTATGGCTTGAAATGTTTGTTGAGCTTATGACCAAATATCACCTGCATCTCTTTAAGGCACATATTCTTGTGTCCATGAGAGCCTGGAGCAGTGCTCCTGCAGGCTCTGGCAGCATTACAGCCCTACAGCTTCTCCACCAACTCTGCCATGGCCGTTGGGATCCACTTTCAAAGCAACCAAAGCATACTTTTCCCTGGGGAGGTAAAAACAGACATTCAGAGAGGGGCTATGCAGAAAGTCAGTGTTGATGTGTCCTGGAGAATGGAACAGAGCCAGCAGCACAGGGCAGGGTCGGCTCTCAGGGATGTGGGGTTTGAGCAGAGCCTGTGATGTGCAGCTGCTTGTGATGGGTAGTGCAAATCTTCCAGCACAGAGGGGAAGTTTAATTCCTGGGTGCAAAGAGCTGGTTTGTGAGGCTGCTGCTGAGAAAGTCTTTCTGACCAGCTGACACTGACCAGCGTGGGCAGTGGAGGCAGAGCTGGCACAGGACAGTGGGTGGCCATGGCCGGCAGTGTGCCAGTGCTCCCTGCCAGGCAGCCTGTCTGAGGAGGAAACCCAAGTGACAACTCTGATAACAGCCCCTGCTCGTGGCTGGAGGCCCAGGGGCCCTGCATGGGAGGGCAGTTTCTGAAAGTATCATCACTAAAGGGATTACTTTTTATGCATAAACCGTCCAGAAACCACTGCAAACACCATGCTCTGGGGCTAGCATAGGCACCATAAAGGGACATAGTAGAAAAACTAAAGGTTTATTTTTTTAATAAAATACATCCTTACAAAATAACCATTTTTCTCCCAGGCAGAGGGCTGGGCATGGTTCCTGCCAGCTCTCCGTCCTTCCCCTTCTCAATTTGGAACTGTCCAACGGTGCTTCTGGGGCAGAAGAGGCAGCTGTGCTCTCCCCAGGGTCTTCAGGTGCAAGTGACCTGGCATGGCCCTGGCACACCAGGCAGGTGCAGTGCGAGCCCTTCTGAAGGGCCTGCAAAGGCAGCAGACCCAGTGCCCTGCAGCAGGGCTGGCAGAGGGCCCCAAGATCCCTTAGTCTGACCCATCCACAGCATCATGGCATGTCCCACTACAGGCCGTGTGCTGGGCCAGCCAGCCCCTGCCTGGCTGCAGGGCACCACCTTCCCATGAGCTGGTGCTGGATGCTGCTTCTGCTGGTCTTGGGGCTGGCCCAGGGAGGTGACGGGATGGCGACCGAGTTTTAAGAGAAGAGGAGGAAGAAGAGGGCTGCAGGTTTGTCAGTCAGTGTGGATTCTGCTGAGAGAGAGGTGCACAGTGATTTCTGGTGTCTTGCTCCCCAGTGCACTTCTTCAAGAGATGCTGCCATCGAAGATGCAATGTCAGTCCCACATCCTGCATCCACTGCTGCCCCGTGCAATTGCTTATGCTGGGAAGTGCTGACCCCACATTAGGCACTACAGCCCACAGCTCAGGTCTCCTCCAAGCCTCCCTGGAGCCCTGCTGCCTTCCTGAACCCTCCTGCCTTCTCACAGACCTTGGAATAGCCCCAAGACCTATAGCATTCATCCCTGACAGATGTATGCTAGCAGGGCTGGGGAAACACCACTCACCTCTCACTGTGTGTTGTCTGGCTTCTCTTCCTTCTTATGCGACTTTGACTGGGGGTTAAATGAGAGAAAACAAAGTTCTTTTACAGACCTGCTGCTTTCTAATGCCAGGGAAAATGTGACTGCAGCAACTCCTAACCCCCAGTGTATACGCATATTTTCAGATTAATTTGGGGGGAACTGTTTTTGTGTCCTTTTAAAGGCCATGAAACATTCCATGGTCATGGAGATGTTCTCAAAGAGCAGAAAAAGAGACTTTTTCTAGTTTGCTAAAGCCCCTGCAAAGATCTGCCCCTGCTTCCCTTAAAGCAATCCAAGTGTTACCAGATATTGGAATATCTGGGGTTAAAGGGAGAGAATAAAGTTATTAACAATGAGCCACACACAACATCTCAGTAATTTTGGAGAGAAGATTCATGGATCCCAGTCTCCAACAGTCCCAAGGGCTCAGGAAGGCGCCTGGTTGCCCCTCAGCGTGGATGTTTGTGTTACAGCGTCATTATTCATGCACACATCCACACACACCCCCGCAAGAGCCTCTACAGGGCAGGCACTCGCTGTTACTTACAGGCTCCTGTTCTGCATATTTGAATTTCTTCTGCTTGTAATAGTCTCGTCCGTGGAGAAAATGCAGCAGGAGCAGGTCACAGAGGACAGAGGCCTTAAATCAAAGTGCAGTTAGGTTTGGAGTTGCCCTCCAAGCTCACCTGGACCACTGTGTACTTCCAGTTTTTCCCAGTTTGCCTCACAATTTAGGGTCACTTCTGCTTCATCCCACAACATGGCAGTTGCTGAAGTCTCCAAATGTCCATTTAGGACAGAAGTGGAGTGTGCTGTGTTCAATAGTGGGTGATTTAAGTCAACAGAAATGAAGTGTTTCCCCTTTAGGTAAGTGCAGAGCACAACACTCTTTGAGCTGTGCCCAAGTCTTTAACAACCATAACCAAATCAGACTCTGGGTTTCTGTCCTGAATGAAATACTGCCAATCAGCTGAAGACCCTCCCTCAATGCCAGCTCTAACTTGAAACTATCAGGATACGAAGACCTGCCAAGAGAGCCAGCCTTCCCTTCATCAGCAGGGCAGAATTCACATCAGCCTGAGACCAGCAGGAATCTATTTTCCTGAGCTGGCAAGGCAGGAGAGCACCTCCTTTCCCCCTCTTGTCCATCCTCTGATTCCCTGAGCAGTAGCCAGTATTTCACTGCAGCTCAAGGACGCTTCCCACGGATGTCACAGGCAAGAAGAATAATTTGAGAGTCTCCATATAGAGGCTGGAAATATCTGAACTTACCACTCCAAAAATACCAATTCCAGAGCCAATTGTGGTCATGGTCGGGATGATGTCAAATTTGCCTGCCTGGATAAAGTCAGAGAAAATAGGTGATAAGTTACAGTCAGCCCAGGGGAAAAAAAAATGGTGCTCTAGCTGTAGCTGGGGCTCAGCAAGAGGGCCTTGCAGCAACCCAAACCACAACCATAGCACATAGAGAAACAGGAGCTGGGAAAGACCTGGTCAAGCAGAACAATATTGTAGATTGGTTTTAGGCTGAAATAAATTGAACTTTTCTTCCTGTATTTTTTAATATAAAAAAACCAACTGAAACCAAGCAACCAAACAAAAGTATATACTTTGAATATTCTCCATGGGAACACAGTAAGGAAAGCCTTCTCTCTCAGTGGGAAGAAAAAGACAAAAAAGAAAAATGCAAATGTTCAGCTTTTGGAAATATCAGTAGAAGGTTTTGAGTTTCCACAGGTCCCCCCCCATTCCCATCACAAAGTTTTTTAGGCAAAACCACTGACCAAGCCACAGCTGAAAGATGTGACCTATAAAACGTTTTCCTCCTGTCTTCCCTTCCCCAGTATTTCCCAAGGGTTCCTGTGAGCAGGCCAGCACCCAAGGAAAGCATTCACACTAGTTTTCCTGATCCCACAGGACCCTGGTGCCGTGCTACAGAGCTGGTACCTTCCCAAGGATATGGCACTGCTGTCCCAGGGATCCAGAGGATCCACCCTTACCTTGCCATTCACCAGAATGTCGAGCCGGATCCCAAACACCTTGTAGAGTGTCCTCTTTTCCATCCCATCTTCTCTGTAGTATTTGGCATATCTGTGCAATTGGATGGCAAGTGTTAATGGTCTGCCAGGGTGTCTAACAGCCCCTGCAGCCCTACAGCATCGGGATCTTGGACAAAGATCTGGGAATGTGCTGTCACAGATGTGCTCCTGACCTTCTCCTTAAACCCCCTGAAGAAGCTGGGCTGTTGGCACCTCTCCTCTCTGTGTCTCAGTTTTCCTGCCTGCAGGTTGGAGTTCCAGCTCCTGCTCATGCTGTTTGATCTATGTCCCCAAGTTCTGTGTGCAGCAGATAGTGAAGCACTAGTGACAGAGTCACACAGAGCAGAGGATAGAGACTGTGAGAACACATGAGATGATCCTACACCATCTCCAGTCTTTCAAGGGGCTTCCCAAAAGCTCGGCCAAGCAGGAGAGCCTGCAAGGGAGAGGAGATGGAAAGGAAATGGGGCCATTTTCAAGCCAAGGGGTGTATTATCACTTTTCTCATGCCGTTTAAAAGAGCACTGGTACTGCTGCCTGGCCCTGCAAAGGTAGTATTTTGAAGGACAGTCTCTGGCCTTCCACCGTCTCTTGAGTGGGAACCTGGAAGCTGTCACCTCTGAACTACACTTGGAAAATTAACAGGTATTTCCTTACCTGAAGTTGAACCCTGGTGAAACATTGCTGTCATCATTGTAAAGGCCATGGAACTGGTAAATGGGTTTGCAGTACCGCAGGGGCCAGTCCAGGTCACAGTTCCAGTCTATGGTGATGCCCACCACTCCACCCTGCAGCCAAAAGGGGAGTCATGAGGTTGCCCTTCCTTGGACCTGGCCCACACAGAGAAATGCTTTCCCTCTTCATACATGTCCTGTCTCCATGCCATGATATGTCCTGGCTCTCCAGGTGCATGGACCCCACTGCTGTCTCAGCCTTCCTGAGCAGCCCTGGCTTTGTGTTCTGTACATAACCCCTTGCAGAGGCTCTTGTTTCTGTCCTGAGTGCTGGATACACAAATAAATTAATGCTCTCTTGTTCCTGATCAGAATCCTGTGCCCAAGGCACGGTCCTGAGAAACAGTGCTCACCACAGATCCCTCCTGGTCCTCATGGGACAGACTTCCCTTGCCTGATTAGTCCCTCCTCCCTCCTGAGCTCACTCCAGGCTGTAAATAGCTGTGCCCCAGAGGCTTGTATTTTTGCACCTTTAATATATAGAATCTTAGAATGGTTTGGGTTGGAAGGGACCATAAAGACCATCTTGTTTCAAACCCTGCCACAGGCAGGGACACCTTCCAATACACCAGTTTTCTCAAGGTCCTGTCCAACCTGGCCAGGAATGGCGCAGCCATAGCTTCTCTGGGCCATCTGATCTAATCCATGCAATAAATGTTCATATGTGCAAGCCTCTGATTTTATTCAATGCCTGGCAAAGTTATCACAAGGTTTTGCAGCACAGAGATAGCAGATACTCCCACACACCAGCCTGAGGAGTGTTAGGCAAAGCTGCATTTTGGAGCCAGGGGAAAGGCTGCAGTTAGCACTGTGCAATGACCAATATTTGACCATCCAGCTGGGATTTCGAAGCTCAATCAGATGGGATTTGGCCACACAGATCTAGTTATTCACTGCTCAAATTAAAACAAACTGAACCCTAGGATTTACTGCCAGTTGGTCAAATCTTCTCAAGAGTTTCCAAGACAAATGTAAATATTAGGCCTTGTCCAAGGAGATTCATAATCTTTATTGCAATCTACATTATGAGATAATTCCGACACTTTTGTTTTCTCAAGAATTCTTGAGGAAACTGAAAATCATCTCAACAGCTGGGGATGATTGCACTGTTGAGTGTCCCTCTCCCATCAACAGCAAGGAGCATAATTTGAAATTGAAGTACCTTAACAGCCAGGAAGGTAAAATTCTGACCCGATTCCTTCACTATGTATCCCAGTTCAAACACGGGACATAAGGAATCAGTGACTTTGTGATAGGTGCATTTCCTCAGGTACTGCTTGGTAACGCTCTCAACCAAGTTGCGCCTGTGAATGAAAAAAGAGTGAGAAAAATTCTCAGTCCACAATAATTTGGGGGGTAAAAAACCTCTGTGAGTCCCTTGCCCAGTCCATGTCACTCTCCCATTCACACGCCACTTGTCCATGGGCTCTGCTAGGCAATGTTCTGAGCTCCAGCAATTCTTCCAGCATCTGGGACACCTCATGGATAGTGAGTGTATCCCACACCTTTTACATTTAGCTGGAGTTTGCTATCTCCTACAGCAAGGGTTAAAAAGAAAGGTCAACTTCTTGCCTTCCACCCCACTCTGCTCTTTTGCCCAAAAACATCCTGTCTGTGAAGCTTATGGTTTTGTAAGACTTGTGCCTTGCTCAAACTGATCCCATTGCTGATGCTCAGCAGTAAATTATCAGCAGCAACCAAAGGCAGGAAGTTTCCCCACAGCAGCCAGTCCGGCCACATTCACTGCCAGGACCTGCTCCCTCTCTGTGTCCTCTTCAGCCTGTCCTCGCTTGGGCCACCTCTCCTTGCAGCTGGGGGGGATCTCCTCTCCCAGCCACCTCTTGGGAAATGTGAGGTCAGCCAGGACTTTGCCAAGCATGCTGGCTGCCAGGATATTTAACCTTGGCTGCAGCACAGGGACAAGATCAGCTTAGAGAGAAGAATCTGCTGTCTACAGCACAAATAGCTTCTGTTAATTTGTTCCAAATCAGATATATGGTCAGTGCCATCACAAATCCTCTTATGAGTGTGCCTTCAGCCAACAGCATTTCTCCCAGTGCTGCCAGGACCACCCTTTCCTGAAACAGGTGGGATCTGTGATGTTAAGGGGGACTCTGGGGCACCAAGCCTATCCTGGCCATGTGTTATTTTAATTTTGTCTTCAGAGCAGAAAAATGAAAAATCGGAGTAACTGATTTGCAGCTTGTGAGGGTAACTCAGGAAAGGTTAAATCCAGAAATCTTTCCAGTAAATACAGCTACCAGCTGAGGTGGGACAGATTTGGGAGGGAAATGTCTCAGTTCCTATGGGCTAAAATGGGGTTCAGTGCAGCAGTTAGAGTAGTCCTGGGATCACTGATGAGGTAGGCAATCCTCCATACCAAGCATCCAGTTACACCCATCCAGCTGAACCCATGGTTTCCTCTGAGGGACACAGCTGGAGGAACCAACCAGGAGCCATCCCCCCAAACCTCTCCTTACCTGGACACCTTGAACTTGGGGAAGGTGATACTGTTCTTGATGAACAAGGTGAACTTCTCTGCTTCTGACAGCAGAGCAGGGCTGAAAAACACAAGTGTAGACATGTGTCCATCACTTGGCTCTCCAGGCTCTAGAGAAAGCTCCATTTGGTGGAAATTCACCCAAACTGAGACAAGCAGACCCAGAAAACTGGTGGTCTCATCCCTTCCCTTTCTGGTCTTTCACAACGCAGGCTGTCCTGGCCACATCCCATAGAGCCCCAACTTGGTCTGCTTCACACCAAGTGCAGCTGGGGTGGGAAAGAGGGCAACAACATCATTCCTTACCTGGGAACATGGTAATCAACTTCAACAGGGCACCAGCCAAAGATCTCACAGGTCTTCACAGTGCTGTTGAAGCGTACACACTTGCCAGTCATGAGCCCTGTGGGGGAGACAGCTGCTCGCACCCTTGGATCCTGTGAAATCTCAGCCTCACGCTGGGATGGATGGGATCTGGTTGGGGCTTCAGCTCTGCCAAGGGCATTCAAGACACAAAATGCTCAGGCCTTTGGCACCTTTCTAAAACAGGAAATTAATTGTGGCCTATCAGCTCAGGGCAGTGGTTTCTCACACCCCTGCTGTACAGGGGAGCAGCTGGGGACTTTTGTTGTTAAAACACACCTAAGAAAATGCTGAGCTGATAAGAGGACAACAGTTTGGGGGAAATGGCTTAGTCCTGATTAACCTTTTGTTAGATGAGCTGTTTGCAGCTCAGGTATCTTTCAAAAGAGCAGAGCTGGACCAGCCTACGTGGGACCTTCCAACCAGCATGTCAGAGGTTTTCCTGTTCAAAGCAGGTCCCCCAGCCAGGTGACACCCCAGCCAGGCAGCTTTTCTCAGTGCTGTCTCACCAGAAACACCAGGACCATGTGCCATACCTTGTCCCTGACGGCTGTATTTCCCTTTGCTGCAGTCGCTGTCCTGTGTGCACAGCCCGGCATCTGGCAGCTGTTTGGAGAAAGCAGCCACCTCTTAGCACCCCAGCCTGCAGCTTCAATCCCCCTGTCCCTCCTGCCTAACCAGACAGCACTTTTCTTGAGGGATACACTGCTCAGCTGCAGCCAGAGCCTTGTTCATACACTGCTTCCCAACCAAGGCTGTCCAGATAAAGCAGGAAAAAAGGGGCGATTTATTCACTCCAGGCAGATGCTTCCATTTAAGCCTCAGATCTGCTCTGCTTGATCATCTCAAAGGGAGAAAACTTAAATGGATGCCACCTGTTTTTCAGCAGAATAAAACTCTTCACATAGCACACAGGAGTCAGGAACAATAATATGGGGCCAGGCCCTGGCTTTTACTAAACCTCTCAATGTCAGAAGAAGTCTTTCCCCAGTGATACCACTACGATCCCCCTGAATTACAGAAGCTTAGTCCACTGAAGGAAGCTGGTGTGTTTACCTCTGGGCAGGTTCCTTGTTTCTGTCCAGGAGTGACAATGAAGTTGGTCATCACCACGAATGAGTTGTCCCCCTGTGGAGACACAGCCAATGAGCTCACAGCCAGCACAGGGTCTCCTCTGTGAGGAGCCTCTCCCTGGGTGGGGACCTGCAGTGCCACCAGCCCCAGGGTGGCTGGTGTCCTCCAGGGACAGTGGAGGACCCCGCTTGCTGCCTTGCTCCAGAGGCACTGGAGGAGCCTCAATCCTTTTGGAGGCAGCCTCAAATGTGCCTCTTCAGCCACAGGGGGTCCCAAGTACCAAATGCTCCCCAGGAAGAACCTGGGCAGAGGTTTGTGACAGGAGTAACCTCCTTTCCACCACAGGGACACCCTGTTATAGTTAGCCCCATGGAAAGCCTATGCCAAGGACCCATCTGCACCCCAGCACATGAGAAAAAGCAGCCACTGGGACAAAAGCAAATCCCTAACCCACCCACTGTGACTCCTTACCTGGGGTGGGAAAACATAGTCCACCACATCCCAGATGTGAGGACCCAGGACACTCTCGTTGGTCAGTGTCAGCCCTTTCAACTTCACTGAGACCGAGCTGACGATGCTGTCCTGAGACTGGTAGCCCTTCTCATAGAGGAACACCCACCTGGACAGGGAAAGGTGGCAGGGTGAGCATGGCCACCAGCACTCCTCCAGTGGCTCAATTCTCAGCACAGACCTGTGGACTGGGGCTTTTTCTACCAAGTCTCACTTGGGGAATCATTTGCCAAGTTTCTTCCTGCTGGACAAGGGACATGGTGGTTAAATTTCCTACCCTTTGCCTGATGCATGTGGTAGTTGCAGGACTCGACCTTCATGCCAGGATGGTGTGATCTGGGGACTGGGACACATTTTGTGGCTGAGGGTGTGTGTTGGCAGGTGGAGCACAGTAGCCATCAGTCATTTAGGGTTAAAGCCTATGGCAGGTTTGCAGCTTGCTGGTCTCAATGACCTACCCCAACACTCCTGATCTCCTGATCCACTGCAGTGGAACTCTCCAAAACCCAATGCCTCCAAGGCCAACACAGAGCTGAGTCTGGACATGGTTCTCATCCCGAGGCACTGTTCCCCATCTGGCAAAGGGAATGTGGAGCAATGGCCCTGTGTGCAAGAGGGCTGCAGGAGCAGGGTTAGGGACACTGCTGCGGCCAGAACAGGGCTCTGCCTGCCTTTCCCAGCCCATCACACAGTCATTAGGGCAGGCTCCTGACACTATTTAACCTACAGCGTAAACAAGCTGCCGCTGGATTAACTCTGACTCAGGGACACTATAAACATGGGCAAGCAACCATTTCGGGTAGTGCTCCCAGCGCCGCGGAGCATTCTCGGCACTAAAAAAGGAGCGATCTGGATTTTGTCCCCACTGCCGCAGGCATCGGTCCCGCTGGCTGTGACAGAGGCAGCTACCCATGGGATAGCCCATGACACCAGCCTGGTGTATCAGCCTCGCCTCTGACACCTGGCTGATGGGCAGAGGGGGAAATGGGAATCCCAGGTGCTGTCTGGAGGTTTTCTGTTTGGTGCTGGACCTTGTGGGGACTTCTTGGGGAGGGAGCTTTTTAGCTTGCAGCCACATCAGCATCCCGGGACTGAGGGCAAGAGGACCTCAGGCATAGCATCTGCTCCAGTGCCTGGGGATGGGAGCAGAAATTCAGCACTGCTGCCACCCCAGTTGGGACACCCAGCTCCACCATCCTCCTCCAAGGCAGAAGACCATACTGGGTTACACTGGTTACAGTGGACATCTTCTCTGATGCCCTCAGGGCTGCAGGAGGTTGTGAACTGGGCAGCAGCAGGGGCAAAACGTTTCCCTAGATCAGCCTCCAGCACAGACTCTGCTGCTGACCTTATCCCCCTCTGGCAGAGCTGACTACGGGCACGCAGGGCTGGGCAACCCCACCTCCCCTGTGGCAAAGCCGAGGTCATGACAAACAAAACCATTTCCCATGAGGCTGTAAATGCTGCAGCAAGTCCTGCCCAGGTTGTAAAAGTCCCTTGGTGTCACTCCCTGATGTGGCAGAGCCACCAAGCCCTCTTCCCTTGCTGGCCTCATCCTGTGGCTCAGCCCGCAGCTCCTTGCATGCAAGAATTCAGGAAGCGAAACCCAGAAAGCACCCGGCATCTCCTGGGCAGCAGTGATACCACCTTATCACAGTCATCACAGGAGAAAGAACTGCTCCCCAGGGGTGACACAGGGTCTCACAGGGGGGTTGGCATTCACTGACGGCACTACCATGTTCTTCTAGCAGAGTCATGCATTGGCACACATTTCCATGAGCATCCCACGCCTGCTATGAAGGGAGGACAAAAGCTGGGAGAATGGTAAATAAATACACATTTGGCTGCCAGATTTGCTTTCAAAGGACAGAAAATCTCAGGCATTGTGGCTTGGTGAGGGCAGCGAACTGGGGGCAGTGTTGTGGGCAGAGAACTGGGAGTAGTGCTGTGGGAAGGGAACTGGGGGCAGTGCTGTCAGCAGCGAGGGGAAGCCAGGGGCTGGTGGGGCTGTGGGCAGCTGCAATCATAGGCAGCCCCTTGCTAGAGGAGCCTGATCTCAACAAACCAGGAAAAACTTGGGAATTACAGCAACTTCATGCCAGATTCCTCTCCTCTGCCACTGGCTGTCACCCCCTGGCTGGTTCTCTTCCTGCTCCCTCCTGGTTGCCTGTCTCAGTTTAGCCAAGTTGCTTAAGCCACGTTTCCTTAGTTGCTCTGCACAACCATCTGTGCCAGTTCCCCATCCACAGGAGCAGCTGCCCCCAGCCACATTTGGGACTGGAGCCCTGGGACTTCACAGGCTCAGTCCTTAGGAAAAACAAAGCTGCTCCCAGTTACACCAGTGCAAAATTCTTTGCAACAGAGCATCCTTGAGACCTCAGTTGCAGTTTTGCATGAGGATTACCCTTGAGAGCCAAAGTGCTGGTGAGCAGGGTGGGACCAATATGGGGGTTCCACACAGATCCCCTGGGAAGGTTTCTACCCTTTTAGGGAGTCTGTGCTAAAAGGAGGGATGGGCATCTCTGCTCCCCACAGCGACTTGCTTGCACTGAGGCCTGGGAGCCACTGCCTTTCCTTTGCATGAGACTCTGCACCCCAAAAATTCCTAGGTTTTCCAATTTACAGCCAGACACCCTCTTTCCTTTCAAACATCCTGCCCTGGGGCCCTTCCCCATGAAAGGGTGCTGGTCTCCTGCTAGGGCTGATCCCACAGCAGCCATGGGGCCACAGCAAAGGCTTACCAACCATCACATCCCACACTGAGGGGACAGGCACAGAGTAACTGTAGCAGGACCGGCAGCCCCAGGGCGCCTGAGGACACACATCCTCACCCAGTTCTGATCCTGCCTGCTCCACTCACTGCCTTTTTTAAGCAGTTGTCCTTGCTTTTGGAGCTGCCTCCCAGAAGCAAATAAGACCAGGAATTTTGGAGCCAAGCTGTGTCTCGGCCGCAGCGTCAGAGCAGTGAACAGGGAGATTTATGGCCCTGTCATGAGCCACTTGGGTCTCACAAATCACTGCACTGGCCCCAGATGCCTCTTATTTAATATAAATGAAAATAAAAATAACAACAGATTCTCAGGCCACCGTCCAGCAGCTGGAGCAGGATCTGGATTCTCTTCAGTGAGAAGACGGGGCCCCGGTGTGCGGAGCAGGGCTGGGCAGGGATGAGCCTCCAGCCGGGACATACAGTAGCTTCTGGGGAGGATATGGGGACTAAGCAGCCATCTAAAAGAGCCATGGTGGGACATGGGCTGCACGGGAGCAGCCACAACCAGAGGGATGCGAAGCCATTAGCAATAACCCCCCTGCGCTGGGATATAGGGGATATAGAAGCCCCTCTCTCTCTCCATTGCTTTTTACTCCAGTGGCAAAGCATTAATTGCAGGGAAAGCAGGTGCTGGAGAGCCTTACCCGATGATGTACGCCAGGACGATGAGCTGGATCAGCCGGAAGGTCAGTCCCACCTTCTTGTTCCTCACCAGCACCATCCGAGGGGTGTCATACTCGAAGAGGAAAGAGGACACCCTGTCCATGCACTTCTGCCCCATGGCTGTGCCAGGGCTGTGCCGCTGCCTCCCGGCTCTTCACTGCGCCGTGGGTTGGGCCGTGCCCGCCGCCGCTCCGGCAGCTCCTCTGTTTGCAGATTAAAAAAACAAAATGAGAATGCTATCGGCGTGGCTCTGTGCACATCTGGGCTGTCGGGTTTCCTCCTCTGCGCAGGGATGAGGCTTCCTCTTCCTATAAGCTCTGGGCTGGGAACAGCGGGTGCCCTACATGGTCTGGGGGTGGGACAGGGTGTGGGAGGGTGCAGGGCCACCCGGTTGCCAAGCCCACATGCCACCAGGACGAAGCCATCTGCCTGTGAGCGATGCTCCCTCGCCCGGCAGGAGCCTTCCCTGGGGACAGAGAGGCTGCAGGCAGGGCTTGGGATGAGCAGAGACCGTGAGGCATTCCTGGGAGCAGCAGTGGGATGGAAGAGATTGTGCGGGTCCTGGGAGATATTTTAGGGATTAGGATTGGGGTATCATTCTTTCCTACCACAACAGCCACCTCAGGCTGTGTGTCCTGAGCCCGAGTCCTGCTCTGTCTCCCAAAATCTGCCCCAGCAAAAGGGTCGGGAAAGAGAAGGGGGAGCACCAGAAAGCCCAGCCCAGCAATTCGGAGCTGACCCATGGAGCAGAAGGGTGCCCAGCTTGGCCCCCTCCCATGGTGAGGCCAGACAGCTGGGGCTTGGCTCCTTCCCAGCACTTGCACTGGACTGGGCTGGGTGCATTTGGAAGCATTTCCAGCATTTCCTGAATGGCCCAGACGTGAGCAGGGCCAGGCGAGCCGGGGTCACTGCGAGCGATGCTCTGCAGGGTGGTGCAGACACCACTTTAAACAAATATCACTGAGAAAGGGACTGGATTTGAAAGTGCTAGACTTTGAAATTTGAAATTTGGGGGCCAACAGCTGGTGTGGTGCGCTTTGAAGAGGGTTGGCTCATTGCTGAGGAAAGCACAGAGGCTGTGGATGGGGGACCCTGGGCCCTCAGTGCATCCCACTGGGCAGCTCCAGGGCACACTCTGTGCTGGGGAGCACTGAGGCTGAGGAGGGAGCACTGGGTTTGTGTTTTTGGGGGAAAGAGAGGATGTTTTCCCTAGAAATCCCAGCACCCAGCTGCTTCAGCACTCCAGGCAGGGACAGGCTCCACGAGCTTCAGTTCATCTGCTGCCTCCCTTGGCCTCAAAGGAGACACTGGCTCTCTGCAGCCACCGAGCCTGGCATAAAGGCCCTCTCTGCAGGAGGAATAAGTTTTGAAAGTATGGAAAATCTTAACCTGCTGGGATAAATCTTTCCTTTCAGGAATTTTTCTTTTAACATCATCGTCTCTCAAGTTCACTTGCCGACTGCTCACTGTCATATTTACCTTTCGACTCAACATATTACAGACCTGACAACTGTGAAATAAGTGGAAAAAACCAAATATCTTTGCTGGGCAATAAGGAAAACTGGGGAAAAAGCAACTGAATAATTCATCCGAATCTTTTGGGCATACCATGAAGCCTGGGAATCAAAATCAGATGATCCCACGTTGCAAGTGACGTGATGCGATCCCAATGCCCTGGTCCTCAGCAACATGGAAAGCTGTCAGACAAGGAGCCAAAAGCAAATACAAAATGCTGATGTTAATCATACAGATTGAAGGCTGATACTGCTATTGAGTGGAGCAGACAAACCTTATAAGCTTAGATATCTGTGAGGAGAGAAGCAAATAACTTACTGTATGAAACGAGGCCTTTTAGGGAAGGCTGCTCACCCTTGCCAAGGCCATGGGGATAATGAAAATAGGACAGCTAAATTTAACAGCAAAATGACTTGTAAAAGAGTCACTTCTAACCTCCTCTCTGGTACTTGGAGTCAATAAAATGGTTATAGCATGGATTTAGCTAAAATACTTTCCATTGGGAGATAATAGGCATCTGCCATTTCATAATCTCTTGGAGCCATGCTGCAGCTGGCGAGTGGGGCTGGACCCGTCTGGAGTGATGTGGAGAGCAGAAGAGCCCAGCCTGGAGCACCAACAGAGCCTGAATCTTTTCCTGGGCTGATACCAGCACCCAGCATGCGCACCCACTTGGCCACAGCATCCAAATGCTTGAAAAAACCACAGCCTAAACACTTGTGGGCTCACATCTCTCCCACACCCACGCCATCCCTGGGATTGCCACTCCTTAAATTACTTTATCACAGGGAATTTAGTAAGTTTGCACAGGGATTGCTCACCTGTGTGGCCCTGCAATGGTGCCAAGAAGGCGCCAACACACCTTCCTGCCTCTGCCAGGTGGTTTTCGAGGGACAGTGCCCTGCTTGGGCTGTTCAGTTGTTGACTGACCTGCCCAGACAGGGCAGTCACTGGCCAGAGATGCTGAGATCATGGGAGTGTGATGCTTTCAGCTGTGGTGCAGGCACTGGGCTGTCCTGAGGCCAGGTTGGGATGTCTGTTTGCTGTGATAATAAATGCATTATTCTAACACCCAAATGAAAAATAAAGATAGAATTAAGAGGAAGAAGTTTTTATCAGCCTGCTGTGTAAGGTGCAGCCTGGGGAGTGTCCCATGACCCTCTGCACTAATTCCCACACATAGCTGGGACCTTGGGGATGGTTTTATCCTAGGTTCCCACAGACACTAACTGGTGTGGTGCTGTCAATGCACTCACAGCCATCTCCTCTGAATAATTTTTGTATCTCTTGGCTGCTTCCAAGCAGAGCAGGCAGGAGGTGCTGGGGGTGCTCTGCCTGGAGTAACGGGGAGCAGGGGCTGCTGGAGGAGGAGTGGCAGCTCGAGTTCACCTGCAGCAGGTCCTGGGCACTGAGGATGGCTTTGCCCAGGGCACAGAAGGTGCTGAACTGGATTTGACCTGAGCAGCATGAAAACAAAGGACCAAGTGGGGCAACACAGGGACACAGAGAGTAGAACTGGAAATGTTCAAGGCCAGGTTGGATGAGACCTTGAGCAACCTGGTCTAGTGGAAGGGGTCCCTGACCATTGGAGGGGGTTTGGATGAGATGATTTTTAAGGCCCCTTCCAACCCAAATCATTCTGTGATTCTATGACTCTGAAACCAAATTGAGATAAGGAAAATGAGCCCATCTAGCCCCGCTGCCCACAGGAGGGGAAAATGGAAGCAGAAACAGCAAATGAGGCTCTAAATCCCCTGTGTTAGTGTCTGACATTGCAAAGACCTAGGGCCAGATTTCCCAAACACTCTCCTGGGTCAGCTGGCATTGACTGATCTCCAGTGCCAGGCTTTGGCCTCATCCAGCATCTCCTGCTCCAGCTGGGCCAGATGCCAAGGGCATTGAAGGCTGGTGACCCTGCAAGGGTATCCCTGGCAGTGTTGTGCAGGGGTAGCACAGGAGTCCATCCGTGGCTGTGAAAGGAACTCCTTCCCCCTGCCCATGAAACACACCCAGCCTGTGCTTGGGGCTGAGAGAAAAATGAAAAATCTGGTATTTTTAAGGGAGACATTTGGAAATGCAAGTGCATCCTTGCTTTGAGCTGGGACAGGAACTGCTGGAGCACAAAGAGTGTCCTGAAAACCTCTGCATGGGGCTCAAGCCCACCCACAGCCAGGGAAGCACCACTGTGAAAAGCATAAAAGCTACCAGGTATTTCCAGGCTCTCAGACACTGATAGGGGGAAAAGAAAATAGAAAAATAATAGATGAAGCTTATTACACAACCCAGACTCGTGCTTGGCAGCATCTAGCACAGAGCTCTGAATTTCAGCACAAAAATGTGCAGCACGCTGCAGATCCATGGATGGGGAGGAGTAACACAGAGGCAAGATTTAAAATATGATGGTGGGTGCAGAGGGGACCTGCTGTGGTCGAGGTTGCCAAGAAGAGCCCCTGAGAGCTGGTGGCTTTTCCCAGTAATTTTGGCTGCCACAGCCCCCTTGCCCTCACCAGTTGCAGGAGGTGCTTACACTGCACCACTGGCAATGGGAAGGGGAGGGTGGAAAAAAATTGGCAGATGAGAGCAAGCAAGGTCCTACAAAACAGCATGTTCAGTTTTCTTTCCAATTTTAACTTGTCCTTGACCTCTCTTCACTCCTTCCCAGCAGGCCTGGCTCGGCTCTGTACTTGTCCCGTGCTACAACGCTACAAACACAAAATGTTTTTGGTGGTACTCACCCCTCAAAAGTGGCATTTCCATCCCCACTTGCTGGACAACACATCTCCCTGGAAATACTTCAGTTTAGCTGATGCCAAAGCAAACATGAACCCGAGGTGCTGGGGGTACCAAAAGGTGTCAGTGGCCCTGTGGCCGTTGTGGCCTCCAGAAATGTGGATGCACATCCAGTGTGGAGGCTGGACCTGTGCCATGGGATACTGGGACCCCTGGGGTTTTTTGGTAGGGTGACACTTGTTTTCTGAATCATGCCTTCTCAAAAGACAAGCATGCCCCAGGTGATGGTACCCAGGGGTCCAGGGACTGACACAACATCAGCTGGGGAATTTGGGGTGTTTTTGCCTTCACCGTGTCCTGAGACAGCATTTCTGGTATGGGGGACTGGCTCGAGGGTCACCTCCAGCCATGGCAGTGGTGTGCTTGCTCTGACATCAGTCTGCACCAGCAAAGAGGAGGCCAAGCAATGGCCCTTTCCCCAAAACAACATGTGCCAGGGTATCCCATGTCCCTCTTTGTAACCCCCTGTGGGTTACAAAGCTTTTGGCTTACCTTGTGCACCACCTTTGTCCTGCTCACAGCACTGGGAAGGAACATATGAGGCCACATCCCAGCGAAAAAACACCAAGGGTAGATGTTGCCATGAACACAGATTTGCTCCAAAACAGGACCTGCAGCTGGATCAGGATTTTCTGCTTCAAACATCACCATGGGCAGAGCTCTGGGTGATGCAAAGATGGAAATTCATGGCTCCAAGCCCTATGCCATCCCCCCAGAGGAGGCCAAGTTATTTAATTATTATTTATTTCACAATTATTTCTTGTAGAGGTTATTGCAGGGCTTATTTAAACCTCCCCTCCCAACTGGGGGAGATAAGGTGATGACTATTCTGGATACAGTCAAAATTAGCACTGTTATTTGTATTCTTGTGCCCCAAGAGTGAATTTTAAAATTCCCAACAGTCGTATTATGCCACTCCGCTCATTTTGCCTTTGTCATCCCATGCCAGGCACAAGCTCAGCTCCATTTCTAGTTTGGCTCCTCTGAAAACCCACAAGAAATCCTGATCTGGTGAGCACAGCTCCTTTTACGGCTGAAGAATGCCCTCAGGCACTCCCGTATGGCTCCATGGGCTCCCAAATGTCCCCCAAATCAGCCACAAACGGGACAAGAAAAGCACAAAAAAAAAAAAGAAAGGTAAAACAACATGAACGAAATAGACAAAAACCCCCAGTCATCCAGTAAAATTGCTTTTATTTCTGTAATTTTCTAAGTATAAAACAAATCAGCCCAATATTGTGTGAACAGAGTGGATTGTATGGATGTGACCACAAGGAGCCTTCCCACATCTTCCCGGCACACCTGGCTATTTACAGTCAGACAAAGGACACGGTTTAGGAAGCAGTAATTTAGTGGAAAAATATCTCTCATATAATAAAATAGGAAACCTCATTTCTTTCAGTTCTATCCCTCAGATAACACCCTCCCACCCCCCAAGATATAACAATTTACCTTTTATTATGAAGCACAATCTCAGAGAATTCTACATTTGGCTGTTCAGGCACCTCATATAAAAAATCAGCATATTCCCAGACTGAAGCCACTGAGGGCACCTGCTGGCAGTTCAGTGGTTGCCCTCCTCTTGGTCCCAAGTGCCCATCGCTCCAGGCACACACAGATTTTGGCTCATTTAATGCCCCACTCACACCAAAAGCTGAATGGCACCACAAGAACAGGTCCAAGGAGCACAGTTTACCCTGTATCTCCTCACTGCAGCCCTGCAAATCCTAACCCCAGCTGTGCCACACAAGATCTGCATGGGGTAAAGCCCTCTCCTTGGTTGGTACTCCCAGGCTGTCTCCCCTGACAGAAAATGCCACTGCAGAAGTGGGAGGAAAAAGAGCCCAGATGGGACTGAATCTCTGGCATCATTTATACAAAGTGATGGCCATGCCAGGTATGGTACAAAAATCACAGTAAGTCTTAGGAGTTGGTAGTGGGGACTCGGGTGTGTTTGAGTTTAGGAGTGATATAATGCCAAGGTCACTGAACCTCATGAACATCTCCCAGCCAGGGCCCCTGCACAGCTCAAATCATTATTTGATGAGTTTTGGTGAAGCAGGACCCTGTCTGGGAAGCAGTATTATCAACCTGATGTACAAAAGAAGGACCAAAAATTAACGCTGAGTTTTCCTCTTGCTCCCCCTTCTGCCATCCACACCATGAGCAGAAACTCCAACTCAATCCCAGATCTGATGCTCTTACAGGAACAAATTCCCCCAGCCCCTCCACAGAGCCTGTCCCTCCTACTGCCCTCCCCAGTGCCTGGTGGTGCCATCCAGCCCTGGCTGAGCAGAGCATCACCAGAAACACACACACACAGAATGTTCACAGTGCCAAAACCCCAAACACACAAACACAAACCTCATCCAGACCTGGGCCACACAACACAAATAAAATGAAGGATGCAGCACTTTGCTCTTTTTCCTTTTCCAACATGGGATCCCCATGGGATCACACACCACAGGGGGAAGAGCTCATCCAGCAATGACACAACACCCTGAAACAGCACAAAGGACTTTCCACAGCTCATCCCCCTGGTGCTCACCCAGGAACACAGGACCTTTCCCTCCCCCCTTGGCTGTACCCCAGCACGGTGCCTGGCCCCTGAGGAAGGAGTATAAAGTGCTCATGGATAATCATAATCCCATGCTGCCATCCAGCACGTCCTACGCCCTGCATCTTGTGGAGGATCTGTCACAGCAGCCCACCAATGCTAAAGGTCTTGCTGGAAAGACCTGAGTTTTATTTATAGACTTAGAATATGCCAGGCAGCACCATCAAAATAAAACCAAAAAGGAAATAATTTCTAACCTCTGTTGCCAAGAAAAGCAAGGATTCCAGAGGTTTTCCCCTAAACTGCTTTTTAAAAAAAGCTTTAGGGCAAAACAGCCACCCAGTGTCCATCTCCCTTGTATTGCACAGTCAGATGCCTTGGTAAGACACAAGAGCCTATCCCAAAGTGATGGTCTTGGCTCTGGGATCTCCAAGTTTATATAAGAACTTGTTCCAGCCTGTAAAAGCTCCCAGCATGCTGCTGCTGGCACACATGCAATAAATAACTACTCTGTGATTTATCCTGACCTTTCACTGAACAATAAAGGAAAAAATACTTACATCTATGGATATTTTTTTACTTCATTACAATGTTTGAAGTATAAGCCTCTGTAATCAAAAATATGGAGTGAAACCTGTACTCCAGTAATTAAAGGATGGGGGGAGAGACAAGAGATGTGGTCAACTATTCAGAAGGGGAAATGGGGACGTGTCACAATGGTCCCTCCTAGCAAGGGGGCCACCTGCTCCAGGCAGCTCTAGTGCAGATTACCTGGGCTATTTTCTAGACAGATCGGAAGGCTCACAATAGAAATAAAATGCAATTTGCTGCTGCTGGAAAGAACAAGCTGGGACACAGCTCTGGTTTCTTGCCCACGATGGCTCAGGCTTTGGTAACTCACAATTGTGACTCAATGATTGCATGAACAGACTGACACTGCCTGGGCTTTTACACAAGAAACTCCTCCACATCACACACATTGGGGTTAAATTCGTAACCCTCCACCAGACATTAAGTCCAGGGAAAGCAGTGTAACTCAGGTGGTGGATGGACCAAGCAGGTTCCTGTAGGCACAAGGGACCAGGGAGATGCCACTGGGCAGCTGCAGGCCCTGCTGGACCCTCTGAACAGGGCTGGGATGCTCTGAATCCAGTCCAGCCTCTGAATCCAGCCCAGCTTCTCCCAAACTGGTTGCTAGCCTCAGAGAAACAGAGAAGCTGCTTCCCCTGATGACACTGAGCTGGAACTGGACTAAATTCCCACTCGCTGTTTTTCTGCACAGAGCGATGGAGATGGACTCAATCATCTTGGATGTCTTACCCAGCTTTAACAATTCTTTAGTTCTATGACCTGTACTAAAATAAGGTGAAATCGTCCCTTTTGAGGAAGGGCAAATCACATGTCTACAGCATTAGTCTTACTGAAGCCTTATTTTGAAGGCTTATACAGTACCTGGGTCATGTCCTGGTCCTCTACACGAGGGTGGGTCTCATCCATGGTGAAAATTTTTGAAGAGGAATTGGTTATCCCATGGGATCAACTGATTAAATCATTTAGACAGAACACATTTGAAAAATAAAACTTCTTCAAGACAAAGTATAGTAAGATTTAAAAAAATCAGCAACAATCTTCTAACCACAGAGTATCTATAAAGATCTTTTTAAAGAGCTCCATATTAAAATTCCTTGAATACATTATATATTAAATACAGTAACATCATTTCATGCAAGGTTTTCTGTACAATAAATCAGCTCAGTAGTATAACAATTCTGTACATTCCCATTGGTCTGGGGGCTCTGCTCATCTTCAATGCTGGTGATGGAGAAAAGAAAGGAGGGATGATATTTGGCACCTACTGTACGGAAGGAGAGATGCTCTTGCCCAGATGATACAAAAAAACACTGGAAGCTTTTAAGAGACAAAAAGTAGAAGAAAAAACCCAACAGCAAAGGAGCAAATGCTATCCCAGACCCTGGCTCTAGTGCTGTTGCTGGAATGTTAAGAGAAAGGAAAGATACAGGCTCTGGCTAACTAAATATCATCAGGATGGATCCTAGGGGACCATGAGGAAAACAGGAGGGAGGATTTGGAGAGCTGGAGAAGAAACCAACCACTATCAGCTTTTCAGCTGACACAGCTCAATGGAGAAAGATAAATTTAATGGATCCCAAAATCCACTCCTGGTCTACAAATCCTCACTGAAGACTGTCTCACTCCTGCTGTGGAAAAAATCCCCAGAGGGCAAGATAAAGTTGGTGCCTTACAAAAAGGGATGCCACAACAAACACCACTCACGGAGAAAGACCACGTTATGTACAAGCATACATTCATTCCCATGATCCCTTGGCAGGGATGCCCTGTGCAAGTCAGTGATGTTCTCCAAAGCAGAGCACATCAAGTCATGGATGTGCTCCTAAACACTTAAGCTCTACTACTGCTAGGGAAATAGTTAAAAATTCACTGAGGAAAGAAAGTGTGACCAGGAAGGAGTGCTAGACATAAGGAATGCAAGGTGGGCATCCCCTTGCTTTTCTTTACATGGCTGCCCCTACAAGGAGAAGGACTGCCTTATATAGTGCAGATGGGATCTAGCAAGATGCCAGATGGAGAACAGACAAGACTTCATCGTGCTTTGGTGCTGCATGAGCCTGAGAAGGTGCTGGGCCTTCCATAATGCAGGGATCAAACAGGACAGCATGACAAACAGGGAGAACTTTGCCTTCCACCACATGCACCTGACCTCGACATATAAACACACATCCATGAGATTCACACCGATGTTGGACACACACTCTGAAGCTACCCCCAGCTGCTGCAGCCACCGGAGCAGAGCACAGCAGCAGCAACACTGTGGACATTATCAAGGCTCAACAACCCCAACACAAAGCCCCCTCTCCTCTCTCCCTGCCCTCACTCACTGCCAAGCCCTTCCCAGCCCCTGAAGCTGCCTTGTGCATCCCATCCCACTGGGGGATGTGGCCTCAAATCCAGCCTTCCTGCCTTAATCTCTCATGAAGGCCACCTTGCCCGTGCTCACTCAGTCAGGGTGAAAATTGCAAAGAGGGTCTCAAATTTGGCAAGAACAAATCCCAAGGAACCAGGTTACAATGATTCAGATCCACACAGCTCCATCCCCAAACTCTACGCCAGCTGTCCAGTAATTGCACTCATATGTACAGGAAAAAGAAAGCTACAGAACAAAACGAAAATCAGTATTTTTTCTTTTCGACAATTCACCCGCATTTGTCTGATAGTCGGACACATGCATGTCCTGCTGGCTTTAGCGATGGTCACGCATGCAAGACTTCAGTCTGAGTTACAAGTTAGGGATCCTCTAGTTCAGAGTCGCCCTCGCCTCGTTCATTTCTTGTCCTCTTCTCCTGAAACAAAGGGCAAAAAAGAGAAGGAGAAGTATTGGTGAGGGTTCAGAAGCAAACCAGCTCCATGTTTTTGTTACCAAGAGTGGTTGCTCCTGGGTTGATCCCAGAAGGAACCTGAGATCCTGTCTGCACACAGCTGGCCTGACTGTAGCTGTGGCAGCTCAGGCTGCGTGAGGAGGAGGAGGATGCTGGTCCCTGGGTGAGGAAGGTCTCTGCAAGAGTTAGGAAAAGGGATGAGTTCACAGGATTCACAGAATGACTGGGTTGGAAGAGACTTTCAAGATCATCAAGTCCAACCCATGCCCTAACACCTCCTCAACTAAACCCTGGCACCCAGTGCCACATCCAGGCTTTGTTAAACACACCCAGGGATGGTGACTCCACCACCTCCTGGGCAGCCATTCCAGAACTTTATCACTCTTTCTGTGAAAAACTTTTTCCTAATATCCAACCTGAGGTGGAGCCGTGAGGGAAGGTGAGTGGGCAGGATCCCTCCTTACTGCTCCTAATGAGGCATTATGCAGGGAAAAGCAGTGGCTCAGAGAGGGGGAGGCTCACTGCATCCTCCCACCCACCCCAGAGCCCCAGCCCTGCTGCAGCCAGACACACGGATCCTGCTCCATGGGCTGACACCACTTACACACACTACCCATGTACCTACACCCGTAAATACCTTCAAAACAATGAGCAAGGACCAAGCTACTCATCACAGCCACTGTCCCAGGGCTGCCCTCCTACCTTCTCCCTCCCTCCAGATGCATAGGGTTGGACAGGGAAGGTAACAGGCAACGCATGGCCTGTAGGAAAGTGATGGCATCCAGCTTGAACTCCATGTGAGCAGCCTCAAAATCCCTGCCAGAATTTGACTTACAGCAACTAGATCCCAAATTTTCAAGCAGTTGACAGGAGTGTCCCTGATTCCTGAGGCAGCAGCTGCCCTCCAGCCTGGGGTAGCTTAGTTTACCCAGAACACATCTTTTTCCTTAAAAAAAACCCACCCAGAAGCAGCACTTGCTAAGGAGAGTTAGAAAAATCCCTTATCGTGAATCTTCTGACTGTATTTCTCTATCTTTCATCACTGCACACACCACGAAATACATCTCACTGGGGACTGCTGCTCCTGTGCTCTTGATAAATAAGGGTCCTGCCCGGGGTTACCCGCGAGGCCCCGCGCCTGCTGCCAACCCTGGTGCCGACAGCTTTCAGGGGAATTAATAAATAACAGGCAAGACAGAGGGAAAAGGCTTTTTTGCAACTTCTGCCAAAGTTTTTTCCAGTGCTGGCTGCAGAGCCCAGCCCTTGTGTCCTGGGATAAAATGGTTTGCTGTGATGGCAGCATCCCTCTGGATGACACTGCAGGTTTTGGTGTAAGGGAGGGATGCTGGCAACTGCACTGTACTAAACATCATTGCAATAATCAGAATTAATCTCCTCCCCATTGCAGCAGCATCTCTTCCCTCTCCTCCAGCAGCTGAACAGTCCCCACCAGGTGACACACCAGTGGTAAGTTGCCAACCATGGCACTTCCCCATAACACATCGCCCCATGGTTGTGCAAACAGGGAGGAGGATGCCATGGCATGTGGCAGGCAGGGACAGGAAGGGGACATGGCTGCAGTGTTTAACCACAGTGGATGCTCTTCAAAAAGTTGCTCTCAGGTCCCTAAAGTAACACAGTCCTGGCATGGAGTGAGTCAGACGTTTCCATGAGCCCTGCAACCAGCCAAGGGTCCAGCTCCCACATATGCAGGTCCCTGCATGCCAGTGTCTGTCTGTCCTTCCCTCACACTGGTGACAGGAGCAGGGGGGATGCAGGACCTCTTTGCAGGGATGATGGGATGGTCACAGTCCCTCTGGATGCTGCCTCACACCAGGGGTGTCACAGCCCTTCAGCACTTGCAAACCAGCAGCTGAACAATGTGAGCTCAGCTCCTCCAAGGTCTGCTCTCCCTCGGACAGCTGAGGCTTTTGAGGAGGTTTTCCCTTACTGCTTTTGACTTTCCTTAACAGGCTCCTGTAAAAGGTGCTGCTGGAGGGATGCAGGCTCCCACTGCCAGCCCAGCTCACCTCCTTCACCAAGGGAAACGCTGCAGCCCTTGTAGCTCTGAGAACTGCACATCTCCCCCATCACACCAAGGCACCCTGAGCTTCAGCCGAGACCCTGGACCCCAGGAGAAAACCAAAAGGGAAATTGTTCCCCCATCCCTTTGCAAAGGGCAGCAACACTGGCAGCTTCCCTCTGCTCTTCCATTTCTAAAGCATGACACATGGAGACATACGAAAAAACAGGAGAGAGAGGGAAATAAAAACAAAAAGCAAGGCAGCAGAGCTGTAAAATCCCGTGTGGATATTCCAGCACTGGAAGGTGCAGCACTGCTCTCCTGCAGAGCATCCCACAGCTCAAGGGAATACTTGGCCCACAGGGACACATTCCTCTGCCAGCACCCAGCCAAGGTAGCTCCACACACAGATTACCCTACAAGGGCAGGCCACGGCCGCCGGCGCTCGCTCCCCGCTCTGCCGTGCCAGGGAGAGGGATGCCTGCCTCCTCTGCAGGAACACGGGCAGCTGCTGCAGCTCCTGTGCTCCTGGGAGACTTTCAGGAGCTTCCCTTGTACCCAGGTGCAGGTGCATGGGGGAAAATGAAGGTGAACAGCTCCTTTTTGCTATATGCTGGAGGGTTTTTTGTGATGGGACATGGAGATTTTGGTCTCTGCAAATTTTGGGCTGTCTCAGATGCAGAGCTCCATCTGCCCCTGGCAGGGAGTGTGATGCACTTGTCACTGCACTGCCACCTCTGCCAGCCACTCTCCTCTGGGGAGATGCTGAAGCCTGAAGCTGATGCCAGCTTTGCAGAGAAGGGGCCAAAGCTCCCTCGGTGGTGGAGATGTTCACCCCAGGGAACAACCTCACCTGCACATCAGCTGCAGTGGCAGGAGACTGCAGGGCACTGTGCTGCCCATGGGAGAGGGAACAGGAACAGGGTGCCACCATCATGCACCTCCTGCAAAAGGACCTGGGGACTGCTGTCCTCACTGGGCACAAGGACAAACAGCTGCCTGAATGCTAATCTGCCACAAATGACACCAAGTCAATTCCTGTGCATCCAAACTCCTGATTTGCAGTGGCCCTGCTGCTGTCAGGGCAGGCATGTAGCTGTGGTGCAGAAAACATTTGCTTTGTGATTTTGCCCCTGCTTTTAGCACAGCACAGGTGAGAAATGGTGATGCTCAGCACCCAGACAGGGCCTGCTGTTGAACGTGCTGAGAACAAGCACGGCAGCAACTCCAGCACCTGTGAGGGGTTTGCTTTGAGATGGTGGACATGAGGAGGTGCAGGAGGGGAGCAGGGTGGCCTCAGCAGTGGGCTGATGGTGCACAGAGGAACATGAGCACTGGGGTTATCTCAGTGTCCTCCCTATATTTGGTACTTCTTGAGAACCACTTAGAAAAGAGACAAAGAGACTTCTGCAAGGCCTTGGCACAGATGCCTGGAAATCTTCCTCCTGCATGCCGCAGGATTCTGAAAGAGCAAACACTTGAATGCATAGAGCATGGAAAATATTAAAGATATTACAGCAAGAGATACCTGAGGGTGGTGAGCCCTTGTGAGCCTGCCAGTGTGTGACAGACCCCTGAGAACATCTCCATGCTCCTGACCAGAACATCTGCAGCTCACACAAAGCCAACCTCAGCCCTGCACATCCTCTCACTCTCACATTCACATCACCTCCCAAAACTGAGACAGCAGAAACCTCAGAGGGGCCAGAGAGGAATGAAGACAGCCAGATATTCAAAGGATGTAAGATGAAAGGCTGGATGTGAGCAGCATGATGGGGAGAGGAATGTAAAGCACTGAGACCACAGTGAGAACTGAAGAGTCTCAGCTTTCTGCCACTTCAAGGACAAGGAAAATCCAGCGTAATGAAAACACAACTTATCTAAATCTCATCAAAGGAGAAACTTTTCCATGCAATTCCTGAATCAGCAGAACTCACAGCTATATATTTGCATTCCTCAGCTGAACACCCTTGGCCATCCCTTGGAAGGTCCCATGCTGGAGACCATTCCCAAGCACTGTCTTGCAGAGACCAAATGCCAGCCTGGCTCCTGGCCAAAACTGCCATCAAACAGCTACTTCACAGGCTTGTTAGGCCTTATTTTGAAGCAAAACACAGAGACCACTGTGGGAAAGATCCTGTCTGGGTACAGTCTCTTGGCTCTGTTATTGTATCTCTGTTCTATATCTAAGCCATGTTCACCCAGACACATTCCAAGCAGGTCCCCACCACACACAAGCAAGACTGCAGGAAGCACAGGGACACAGCATTCAGGGATAAGACACGTGAGGAAGCCAACCCTTGCTCTGGAGTCTTGCAGGTATTCAACTGGTGCTCCCCGCTCCACTTGGGTCTTACTGTCCTGAGAATGCCTGGTAAAAAAATCACAAGACCACACATAAAAGTGACTTTTGGAGGTTTTTTCCTTTGCTTTTCAAAGGCCAGAGGAATCAGGAAGATGAAGAGTTTCAATTACTTCTTTCAAGTCTGATGATTTAAGTGTGGTGATTTTGCCACACAGCTGTGACAGAAGAGCTGCATGGGAAACCCTGGATCCATGAGACAGAGCAACCCATGAGCATCAGCAGCATTGTGACTGTGGGGATGAGGGAAGCTCAGAGGACCTGAAACATTGGGAGTGTGCCATGGGAGGAGAAAACTGAGCTGCTGTGCTGCTGTGATGGCACTTGAGAGGATTGTGTGCCTACCAGAAACCTCACTGTGCTTGGAGCTGTGCAGGCAGAGCCAAAGAAAAGCCCTTTATAGAGAAATACAAAGTGAGGGAGAAAGACAGACTCAGCCTCAGACTACAGATGGTGAAGTGAAGACCAAGGGCATGCATGGGATGCAACATTAACCAGCTCTCCTACATCCCAGCCCAGTGCCGTGCTGTAGAATTGTTGCTACAGGCTCGTAATTGTGGGATAAAACAGACCTGAGTGTCTGATGAGAGATGAAACAATTCAATAAAAACAGGCTAGAAACAATTTATATCTGGTTTGTAAACACAGAAGCCTTGCACCTCTGTTTCTCTGAGCAATTGCTGAGTTTCTGCATCAGCTCAACACAGGAGGAAAGGCTGACGTGAGCACCATGCACACCGGGACACACTGATGGAGGGAGATCTGTTTGTGATCATTTCCTGCCTGCAACACTTTCCCATCCCATATTTCCAAGTATTTGCAAAGCCCTGCTCCATGAAAACCAAACACAGCTGTTATGATGCTCCAGAGCCCTCCTTGACAGGGCTGGCCAGACCTGCCTTCAGCCTGGGAAGGCAAGAGTGGCTTTGCACAGATTTTCTGGGTCGTTATTACAGGGCGAAGGGAAAAAGAGGGGTTTGCTATGACACAGGTGGCCCAAGGGGTGAAAAGATGGTTTGAGCAAGGTGATGGTGTGGAAGGAAATCCAGTCCTCCCACTCAGATGGTTCAGCTACCCCCAGAGCTTTCCTGAGCAAGGACAGTGCCTTTCCTGCCCTTCTTCTCCCTGCTATCACTGTCAGGGCAAGCTCACCCCAAAAAATGAATAAATCCTGTTTTCCGGAGAGGGGCCACCCCTGTGGCAGGCACAGCACTGCTCGGCAGCCCTGGGCCTGCAGCCACCACTGGGAAAACCCGTGGGCTTAACTCAGTGCTGAGATATCCCCCACAGCAACATCTTCTGCAAGAAATGAAAGAAAAGATGATATCATCTCTTTGGAGGGCTGCCCAAAGACATGCTGTGATTTACAGCATGGAGCCCAGGAGCACACGGGAACTGCTGCTCCAGTGTCACAGGAGCTGCTTCTCTGGTTGTGCCACGGGCTGCATCCTGAGAGGGGCTGGCCAAGGGCAGCCCCATTAAAACCAGTTCAGAAGGTGTTCAGCTCTCAACTGATCTTAGCATAAAGGCTGCCAACACAAAATAAGGATGGACAGAGAGGGGTGGAAATCTGAGAGGAAAAAAGAAAGGGTTCCTGTTACAAATCAGTGTCTGATTTGTTTTGCTTTATAAGCAAAGGGATCCAGTTCCTGGGGGTTTGAGAGGAGTTGAATTAATAACCTGTGGCAGATTCATCTAATGCTCCAGCTCCAAAGGGAGCATTTCAAGCAGATGTAATTCCCAACTGCTCTTCCAGGCGTGGCACCAGGAAGGAAGGGAGCAGGAGAAGCCCCTTTGCACAGCAAAGGTGGGTGAACATGCAGGTGCAGACATCACACGAGCAGACAAGGTGAGGGAGGCGTCCACAAAGCCACCAGGAACTCCAAGCAAAGTGCCACAGAGCCACCCTAACCCAGGGGGGTGCAGACCATGCTCACCATCCAGGTGGTTGCGGGAAAGGTACTTGAGTCCTTCGTCCAGCAGGATCACAGGCAGGGAGATCTTCAGCACAACCACCCACTGCGGCCAGCTCAGGGGGGTCACCTGGAAGATGAGCTGCAGGGTGGAAAGGATTGGACATGTCACTGGGGAAGCAGGGGGGATATTCTGTTGTTTTAAGGATCACACTGTTGTATGGCAAAGGTTGAGAGAGGGTCATCCCTGGTATAAAGAGGGAGGATCCAGACAGCCCAAACAGGAGGATTTCTTCAAGGTTTGTCATGATACAAGGTGGGTCTTGGCCAGGATGAGTAAAAAATTATGGTCTTCACCTCTCCTGCAGATAGGGAAAGTGAGGCACAATGTAGGATTGTGTGTTTATGTGCTCACAGGTGCTTAGCAGGTGACAAGGGACAATGCAACCTCCTGCTTAGAGCAACACCCTTCACCTTAAGCACATTTGGGCATCAACCAAGGCATCCCCAACCTTGAAACGAAAGGAGACAACTCCTAAAGGACTGAACCACCTTCTGGAGATATCTAGAGCCTTTGCATTGCCCACAGGGAGAACTTTTGACTCTTGGGTCATGGGGCAGAATGACTCCTATTTTCCATGCTGGGCTGAGCCATGGGAGCTGGCCCTGAGGGCACCTTCTGGGAGCAACCATCCCAGGAGTTTCCCAACCTAAAGCTGGCTCCAAGGATGTCCTTGTCCGCAGAAGGCACAGGGAGGTGACAGAGGGCACTTACAGGCATGGGCTTGACATAGAGGATGAGGAAGTGCAGAGCCATGGACATGATGATGGCCCCCAGCAGCCAGATGTTGAGCCACGGTGGCATCCGCAGCAGCGACTGGTTCTCAGAGACACTGTGAAAGTGAGGGGACAACGTTAGCCCCAGAAACCTCCCCGCATCTGCCCATGCTGGGAATTTAATTTCCCTCTAACATGCAAGGCCATATGCTATATCCTTTCTTTTCCAGGCTGCTCATCTTCAGGCTTTGCTGCAAACTGGATGTGGATGTGGATACAACCAGCAATGCATTAGGGCTGATCATTAATGACCAAATCACTAATGAATGCAGATCCAACTCTTCCTTCACTGCTCTCAGCCACAGCACACTGCCTTGGAGGAGTTTCTCTATGGAAAACCCAGTGGTCCCCTGGGAGGATGCTCTGAATGGCTCTGCTGAGCCAAAGCAAAGCCCTTAGCCCACCCACAGACACTCAAAGAGACAAAATCAGTCACGCACAGAGCAAAGAGAGCAGCCCTGTGGCCAGCACACCTGTTGAGAGCATTGCACATTTCGATTGTCACCAGCACAGACAGAGCCATCGTCGTTGGGTATCGCGACTCAAAGATCTCACAGTCAATTCCTTCAAAGACTGGGTTGTCCTCAGTGCACCTCATGAAGTTCCTCTGTCAGCACAGGAAACTGCTGGTAAATACATGGCAGAGCAGCAGGAAAGGCAGGAGAGAGGAGGAAGAGTCGAGTGGTTGGGGGGCACGCGATGAATTGGGTTGCTGTTAAATATCCCATAATTCAGAGCAACCAATAAACTGCCTACAGTGACCCAGCTGCTCTTGGGGTTGGGCTTTAGGGGTATGGCTGGACAGTGGCTTTGAGGCTCTCAGGTGCAGTTAGGAGGGAGTTTGAGCACACATGTATCTCCATCAGAAATCCACCTTGCATTGCACATGCCATTGGGATGTGACAGCACCTGCTTTCCCCCTACCCTGCAGTTTTCATATTAGCTACAGTAATGTAACATGAGAACAGATCCCTTCCAATATGGGATGAAGCACAGAAGCTACTTTCAGCTTCTCTGAATCTTTCTGAATCTGAAACTTTCACTGCCATGCTGGTGGCTGGCAGAAGCAAGGCTGGAAACAGCCTGAGGGAGAGAATTTGCTTCTGTTTTAAATTACTCTCTTCTCCACTAGGAATCTGAGAATGCTACAACCAACACAGAGGAAAGATAGATGAAAGACCCCAACATGTGAATGCACAGCCTCACCCACCTGCTCCAGCTGTCAGCCCGTTCCCCTCCTGACTCACCAGCTGATGGAAGGAGACCTGCGGTCCCTCGGCGTCGTACAGGAACCACCAGGTCGCTGCGCCCACTGTGGCCAGGCCCACGTACACTGTGGCCAAGAGAGACAGCCTTACCCCAGCACCCAGAGAGGGACCCCACCCCAGGACACCCCAGGACACCCTAACAGTGCCCACCCACCCCGGCAGCACTCACCTCCTACGGCCAGGTAGCGGAAGAAGAGCCATCCGGAGATGAGGGGCTCCTTGGGGCTGCGCGGGGGCTTGTCCATGATGTCCAGGTCGGGCGGGTTGAAGCCCAGCGCGGTGGCCGGCAGCCCGTCTGTCACCAGGTTCACCCACAGCAGCTGCACAGGGATCAGGGCCTCAGGCAAGCCCAAGATGGCTGTCAGGAAGATACTGCAGGGAAAAATCAAGAGATATGAAATTAGACAAGCTCTGGGCAGCCAAGGTTCTGTGTCATGCAACGGGGAGAGAGCATCTTGATCCAAAGCACCAAACTGAATATTCACCCCAAGTCCTGCAGACAAACCCACAGCACCTGATAAGGAACCTGAAGCCTAGCACTGAATTTTGCAGCAAAAATTTGTTTCTGCTGCTATTAAAATTTGCTTTGTAGTTCTAACCCAACTATTGATGTTCCCAGGCCACAAAGGTTCCCATTCCCAGCACAAACACCCATGCTGAAATGCAAGGGCAAAGGATGTCCAGGTGATCCCAAGGCTGTGCTGATGTTGCTGAGGACTGGGAGGAATGGGCACGGGCAGGGATAGCTGTGACTGGGTGACAGCAGCCTGTGCACAAATATCTGCACCCAGATCAGGCACTCTCATGAGCTTAAACAGGAGCTTAAACTCTCATGAGCTTTGACAGAACACGTCCTGCAGGATGGCAGGATTGTAAAACTACAAAAAAAAAAAATCTCCCTGCCCTTGGGGAATGAAACATGGTGCCTGGGATTACCAGTTTGGGCACTACATGCTGCTGACTGCAGGTCCCCTGTCCCAGGGGATGTGTCCCCCCACTGCAGCATGGTGCCCGGTGTGGGAGGCTCTCACCAAACGACCTCCCCGACGTTGGAGGAGATGAGATAGCGGATGAACTGCTTCATGTTGCTGTAGATGGCTCTGCCCTCCTCCACGGCTGACACGATGGTGGAGAAGTTGTCGTCAGAGAGCACCATCTCAGCAGCTGACTTGGCAACGGCCGTGCCCGACCCCATGGCGATGCCAATCTCCGCCTTCTTCAGGGCCGGAGCGTCATTGACGCCATCACCTGTCTGCACAAAGCCGTGGTTAGGTGTGCAAGGGATTGAGCAGGGTGGGGAGGAGGGGACAGGGGGTGGCAGGGTGCCCCCGAGGGCTCACCATGGCCGTGATCTCATTGAAGGACTGGAGGTACTCGACGATGCGGGACTTGTGGGCCGGCTCCACGCGGGCGAAGCACCGCGCCTCCCGGCACGCCTGGCGCTGCGCCTCAGGGGGCAGCTCATCGAACTCCCGGCCCGTGTAGGCCTTGCCAGACACGTCCTCGCTCTCGGAGAAGATGCTGATCCGGCGGCAGATGGCCACTGCCGTGCCCTTGTTGTCACCAGTGATCATGATGACGCGGATGCCGGCCTTGCGGCACATCTCGATGGAGGAGGTGACCTCTTTGCGCGGAGGGTCCAGCATCCCCACGCAGCCCACAAAGGTCAGGTTGTTCTGGGCAGGAGGAACACATCCCAGGCCTACATTAACCCCTTGGGATGCATCCACTTCCCCCCTGCTGCTGTGACCGCCCTGGGCTTCACAGGGATTTCCCCTGGGAAGAAACTTCCAAGAGGTTTCCTACCAACTGCCCCATGGATGCACTCTACAGCCCCAATCCAATGGGATGCTCCCATCCCCTCTGCTCCTCCTCACACGCTTTTTCTTTGCTCCCTCCTCCCCATCCCCCACAATGGTCTCCAAGGCCCTCTCAGCAGTCACTCCACAGGAAAACATGCTCAATGAGATGGGGCTTGTTACCCTTCAGATCGGCTCCTGAGGTTTGCAGAGGAGATGAGCCATTACACTGCCCACAGAGAACCCAGAGGGAAAATACTGCTGGGACAGCTGGGAGCACGTGGGGAAACTCTGGGAACAAGGAAGGCAGCTCCTGGCCAAAGCTGCGGGGCCGTACCTCGTAGTGGACGAAGGCGGCGGAGTCGTGCAGCTGCATGGCCTCCCTGCGGACAGGCGAGTCGTGGGTGGCCAGCGCCAGGCAGCGCAGGGTGTCGATGCCCATGCCCCAGTCCCGGATCCTGGCCAGGATCTTGTCCCGCACCGGGGCGGTCAGCGGCACCTTGGCAGTGCCCACGCGGACGTGGGTGCAGCGCTCGATGACGCTTTCCGGGGCACCCTGCGGAGGAGAGCAGGGCTCAGGGGCTGCAGGGAAGCTGGAGGAGCGCAGGAAGTGCCAGAGCGAGGGAAGGCACCAAGTTTGGGCAAAGGCGGAGGGAATCTCCCCAAAATTCCAGCACACATCCCGGCCCTGTGGCTCAGGGCACTAGATGGCAGCCTCCAACCGAGCACACCGGGATCACAGCCCGGAGCACGAACCCGCGCCAGGTCACCAAGAGCAGGATCTGCTGGAGAGCCAACTGACTCCTGCAAAACCTACATATCCTCCCGAAATACTCCCGCCCCACAGACCCCTGCTCCGACCTGCAGGGGATGAGGGCTGTAAATCTGTGAGGGAAAAAATGCAGGATACTCAGCGGATCCTTGTGATGCCTTTGCAATTCAGGAAAACATGTCCTTCAGCATCCCAGCCTCTCACCCCAGCCCTTCTGACCTTACAAAGGACACTGGCATTACTCTTTAATATAAAACTTGCAATCCTTCTATTGCACCTCTTAAAAAGCTTGCCCAGGGCCACAGATCCAGAGGCTTCAGAGGGTCCCAGCCTGACTTGGAGGGCAGAGTTCACCTACCCAGATAATCTCCCAGTGGGAACAACAATATCCAAATCTTCTCAGAGTCAGCGGGGAGAAATTCCACCGCATCTCTTCTCTTGGGAAGAAAATGCCCTATGAAGCATTATTTTATTTCTGGCCACAGTGGAAAACTGGACATCATCCTTTGGGCATTACTGGCATCCGCAGGGTCCAAGCCTTTAATAAAGGCAAGTGCCCAAATTCTGCACGAGGTCAGCTCTCCCTTGCCCCAGCACCAGCACACTCAGCACCTTTTCCTCCCTCTAAAGCATCTCATCCCCTTTCTTCCCTAATCAATATGGCAAAGACTCACACTGACCCCACCAGCCTACCTGCTGGATCCTGGATCCCCAGGCAGCTCAGGGTTTCCTCCAGAACTGCAGGAAATGCTCTGCAGTTCCTCTCACGTTCCCCAGAGTGTGAGAGGAACTGCAGAGCATCACCACTGCCCTGTGCAGCAAGGGCCAGAGGCTGCTGGCTGTGAGGGGGACCCTGCAGGTGCTTCACCCCTACCTTGACAAACATCTTGCTGCCAGCAGAGTTGTTGCCAGGCCCGGTGGGAGTGCAGTACACAGACATGGACTTGCGGTCCCGGGAGAACTCCAGGGTGCACTCCTTCCTCATCAGCTGCTTGATCACCTGCAGGAACAGCACTGGGCTGAGCCAGGACGTGCCACAGACACTGGTGCTCTCCACCTTGGCTGACAACCCTGCTGAGCCCCGGGGTGGGAGGAGAAAGGCAGCCACAGGAGCCAGGAAGGATGGGAGAGAGCTAAAGCTTACAAGCTTTCCTTATCAGAAAAGAGTTAGGAGATTTATTACATCCTGCACAGATCTATCCTGGGGAAAAATGCTGGAACAGAGAGCCCTTTGAGCAAGGGAAGACATTGTAAGATCTAAAGCAGAGGAAATACAGACCCAAAATAAAGTGTGTTTTCACCCAGGAGGACAGGGAGACACTGGAGTAGGGGAATAGCCAGCACAAGATATTTTCATGTCAAAAATAGATGTTTCCAAGGAGCAAATGTCACTGGGGCAGGCAAGGCTCTGGGGAATAAGGTTTGGTTCATGCTGGAGGGTGGCTGCTCAGTGCAAACTGGGCACCTAAAGATAACTCCAAACTCTCTCATCTGCAGCCAGAGCTCAGGCTATCATTTAGAGGGTCTCTCCTGCCTGAGCAGGGGCTGGACTGAGTTGGAGCCTCAGGAATCACCTGCTCCAAAGCTCCATGTAGGCTAGTCCTTAAGGCCCTGGCATCAGCCCCCCAGGGCCACTGCTCCAAAAACAGCTCACCATGAGAGCCTGGAAACTGCATCCTTGTGCCAAATCAGTCCCTCAGATCATTGCAAGTGTTTATTTGCCCAAATATCAGACACCCTAAATCCCTCCTCTCCCTCCCGTCCCCCAGTGCTGTAGCTCACAGAGGTTTCTCCCCACTCACTGAGTTGCAGGCGTTGGCTCTCTCCACCTTGGAGAGTTTGCTGAGGTCTGTGTTGAAGACATTCATCTTCTCCACCAGGCACGTCAGGGCTGTTTCAGTGGCTTCCCCCACCTTCTCATAGACTTTTTTGGACTAGAGGGCAGAAAAAAAGAGCTTAAACTTTAGAGCACATCCTCTCCATGCTGCTGCTGCCCCCAAGGATGCTGTCACATCCCACCACAGCAGAGCATCCCCTTGGGAAGAGCTGAAGCCAGGGAAGGGGATCCCAAAGGACAAACTCTACTGGCTTTGCCCTGAAGCACAGCAAGAGCATCCCCCCACCCTGTCCTGGCCCTGGTGCCCCCACACCTCATTGTAGTCCAGCGAGGAGTCATTGCAGAGGGCACAGATGGTGGCCAGCTCCACCAGCCCGTCGTACTGCCCGCACTGCACCGGCTGCTCGTCCTTCAGGCTGCGGGCAGAAAACAACCCCAACAGCCTCACACCAGCTCAAATACACCTTCCAATACAGTCTGCTCACCCTAAACAGCCCTTCTAGGGGGATATATAGCCTACATATCACTCTTGTAAAAGTGGAAGCAAAAATCCAGTTAAAGCACCAGTGCTGGCAATAAATCCTTGGGTTCACATTTTGTACTTTATTAAATGGGGCAGCACTAAATTGCACTAATACTTTATTAAATGTATTTATTAAATGAGGCAACACTAAATTGCAAATAAAATATCACAGGAGGCAAATAAATCCTGGAAGTGGCCCAGAATAAGGGAGGCTGCAGAGGAGTTCAAAGGAGCAAGCAGGGGCTGCTCACAGGCTGATGATGAAGGTGATGGACCAGAAAAGGGGCAAAGAAATTCATGTTAACACCCACCCCCTCAGGGGTTTCCATTTGCTTTGAATCCAGAGGAGCTGTGGAACCAACAGCAAGTCCCTTCTCCTGCCTGTGATGCTGTTCCACACTCCAGAGGGAACCCAAGGGAGCATGTAGGAACAGCAGAGAGCTTTAACAGCTGCACTGCTGTGACTGCTTCCAAGCAAGTGCTGAACTGTGATCTTTGCTTCCTAAATAGCAGCTCTCTGCTATGGAAAGCAGCAGCCCTGAACCCTCCAGGCAAGCCAGATGCTTCTCCTCTCCTGGTGGTAGGAATGGTAGCAGTGGTTTTGAAGGAAATAAAAAATTATCCTGGTTCCAGCAGAGGTAACTGCAGGTTAGAGCTGTGTAAACCCAGCCGGTCATCTGCTGGCTGGAAAAATAATTTGTCAGGCATTTACTAGGATCAGCTTATTCCACTGTTGGTTCCCAATGGAAAGAACATTTTGGAGCCCTTGTTACAGCTCGGGAGCGGAAAACACGGAGCAGCCAAGAAAATCTGAAAAATCTGTTTGCTGAGGGAAACAAAGCCACGCTGGGCTGTGAGTGGGAAGGGAGATCCACTGCTCCTGCCCAGAGATGCTGCCTGGCCCTGGGCTCTCAGGAAGGGACAGTGAGGAGGGAGCTGCAGACACAGCAAGCATGGCTTTTGCAGCATGGGATCCCCTGGATATTGCTGGGAAGGGATGGGAGGTTACAGCCCCATCGTCAGCAGTCCCTGCATGGTCAGACCCATGTGCTGGGAAAAACATCAACAAAGGTGCTGCTGGCTGGCTGCTGTGTGAGCAAACCCAGGGTCCTGCATGAAATATCCCCCTGCCAAGGCCAGGTTAAAGCAAACAAGCCTTTCAGTGCCACCAGCCCTGAGGGAAGATGTCAATCAACACAATCAACAATCTCTTGGCAAGCCCACACATCCCTCTTAATACACAATACAGGGACAGGGCTAAAGCAAAACTCAAGAGCAACACAGATTGTTGCAGACCAACAGAGTGGCCCTGAATGCAGCCCCCAGAGGACAGGGGACACTGAGCTTCAGAAGTTGGCAGGCAGAAGTTCAGCCCCCGGGTTCTCCTCAATTTTAACTGAAATGCACTGATTGACACCAGCTTATGGCTTGGCTCAGTGTTTAATGGAGATTCCTAGCCAAGGATCAAATTGGCTCTATAAATATTCATGAAATTAAGTCTGTGGCTGAGATGAATTACAGCTGCTCCATGGATGAGCAGAAGGGACCATGCTGACAAATGTGTCTGGGATCACTGAGCAAAGCAAAGGGAGCAGAGAGTGCTCCCACCACCAGCTGAGCTTCTCATCCGCCTTCTTCCCAGACTTTGCCACACTGGGGGACACCACCTCCTTCCAAAGGAAGAGGAATAAACAAAAACAACAGCAGAAAAGCCCATGTGTGTGATAACACTTCAGAGAAAACCCCCAGCTTCCACTCCCTGCCCTCAGCTGCAGCTCTGCAAAGCCCATGTCTGCCCTGAGACACAGCCTGCCATCAGCAGGACTGTGCCCTGGGCACACCAGCCATGGGAGCCATCCCTGCTGTGGGCACAGGGCTCAGGGAGCACTTTCCTTGTGGGGTTTGAGCCATTTGCAAGTCCCCTGGAGCACTGCTTGTGGCTCCTAGACCAAGCTGCCTGCCCTGCATCCTGCTCGGGGCAGGGGCAACAGTCACAGTCAATACCCAAACTGTGCAGGCTCCAGAAACATGGAGAGTCATCTTCTGCTGCAAAAAGCCTCGTTCATCACCATTCCCACATTTGACATCTTCTGTGGTTCACAGGTGGCCTTGTTTTATTGGGATTGCCAACCAAGGGAGAGCCAAGTGTGTGGAAGCCCCTCTGCTGAGTAGTGGGAAGGCAGAGCCAGGGTGAGCACCACCCAAATCAAGTGGGACAGGAGTGGATGTGAGGGACAGGGAAGCAACTGTCCCCATGAACAGCACAGCACAGTAATCACCCAACACTGCAAGCCCAGTGGGTATCCCATGGACAGGACTGCAAACCACCATGGAAACCCCTCCTTTCTCCCCAGCTCATGGGGACCCCCAGCCGTGGCCATGAACATGACCCTCCCATCTTCCCCCAGCTCTGCTGCCAGCCCAGGGCCACCCTGTGTCCCTGGGGAGGGGAGGGGACCCTCACTCACATCTGTCCCTCGGGGGCGTAGGTGGAGCCGGTGATGCTGAACTCGTGCAGGCTGCACTGGGTGCCCTCCACCTTCTCCATGATGAACATCTGCCAGGAGGAGAGGTGGAAACAGAGCGTTAGGCAGCAAATTTTTGGTACAACCCTTGTGTCCAGTCTGGAAACCCACCAGCTGGTTCTGCTCCAGTTATAGCCCTGCTGGCACCAGGCTCAGGCCCATCCCTGGTCAGCCACTCCTCCTGGCTGTCCCCAGATCCTTCCAGCTCTCCTCTGCCTTTTCCATGTTTGCCTCCTCCAGCTCTTTCTTTCCCTAAGAGACGAGAGATGCTGAGCCTGTTCCTAAGAAGGTGCCTGTGTTTTTCTTGGAGCAGAGAAGGAGCTGGGTCAAGGTTTCCACTCGGGCCCTGGAAAGCCTCTGCAGGGCAGGATCTGAGCAGGGGTGGCTGCCCCTGCCACCCCTTCCCTGCCAGCTCTCAGCCACCAGCCTTGTGCCTTACTGGGATCACAGCTCAGCTCAGTAACAAAACCCCAGTGAGCCATAAAAGTCCCCCACACTCTATTTTTAGTGATTTTTGCCTTTCAAAATCCTTCCAGTTTCTCTTTTGCTGCTATAATGAGACAAATCCCTCAAACTCTGAAATAAAATTAAAATTCCTCTCTCCCCAAGCTCTCCCAGTTCCCCCTTGTCTCCCCCTTTGAGGGCAGCATCCCTGGGAACAAGAGCAGGGCCTGACCCCAGCCAAGGAGAGAGTTCAGAGATGCTTGTTTCTGCTTCTCGTTATTAATGACCCACACTGAAGCCAAAAAGCAACATAATAAATAAGTAAATAAATCAATAAAACTGGTTTGGATTTCCCTGGCTGCAGGGAGAAGCCAGGATTTAATTTGGATGCAGAGAAGTGCTGCTCTCCTCAGCTCCATGAATTTGCTGAGTGTCTCCAGAAAGCAGGTGTAGGGAAAACTGTTCCACTCCAACCTGTCTCAAAATAATTGTTTTTTCTCTATTTATTTTCCTCTGGTTATTTGTGTTGCTCCCCAGGAGAGGGAAGCAACAGATGCTGGAGGAATCAGCAGGCATCACTCAGCATCAGAGATGCAACAGCTCCAGTTACCACCCACTGCTCTGCCTTCCACGTTTCCTCTGGCAACAAACAGAGGTTAGCTTGCTATTATTATTAATTATTGCTAATAATACAAGGACACCTCATCAATGCAGCCAGGTTGGCAGGTGTGAGCCTCCCCACACAGGAGGTGTCCCCAGGTATGAGCTTAGGGCCAAGCCAAGCAATAAAGAGCACACTCCCAGCATGTTCAGCACCAGGACACCCCAGTGGGTTTTCTCACCTCCCTGTTCTACAGGTTTAGGCAAATCAAAGGAGCAGATTTAAAGCATACATCTCCTGTGTGAGTAATTCTGAGCCCAAAACAACCTCACCATGGCTTCCAAGCTACTTGCAGATATCCATTAGCCCTATCCTGGGCTAATGCTGATGCCTCAGGTTTTAGCTTTTCTATTTTTCAGATTCTGTACTGCTTCAGTGTGTAGTTCTGAGCTTCATATCAGGGGATGGTGAGCTCTCTGCACAGAGCAGGGAGACAAAACAATTCCTTCTCTAGCTGGGGACCAAGGACAAATGATCCAAATCTCAGGCCCAAGAGCACAAACAACGTGGGCTGAAGAGAGAAAAACAAGCAGGATGGGACTGCATGGGCTGGAGCTGGAATTGGACAACGAACTCCAATGTGCAAATGGAGCAGAACTTCTAAAAGTGAGAGCCCCCGTGAGCAGCCGTGCATTTTGTGACCATTTTGGTTCATCTTGGGTGCAGCCCTGGCTGGGCTCTTGTGCTGCCCAAGGTGGATCCACTGAGGCCTTCTAATAAATCCCTACTTTATTCTTTAGCTCTGTCTAGCCTCTGTTCTAGCAGCCTTCACAAGGCTTCAGTGCCCTCAGCTCCTTTCCCAGGGCCCATCATCAAGGCCTGTCAGCATCCCTGAAAGGTTCTGAAGAAAATAATGAGCCCAAGTGCTGCAGAGGAGGTGTCCCAGGTCCCCTGGAGGCACTGGGCTCCTCTGGCAGTGGGTGTAAACTCAATAAAGAAAGCGAATCCTATTTCCTTTGGTAACAAACCCCCAGAGATGACAGACCCAGAACCTGAGGTAAGGCTCCCAGTCTGAGACAACATCAAAAGCAACATTCAAAGGCTAAGCACCCATCATCTTTTTTTGAGACATCCAATGCCATCAGCCTTCCAGAGAGCCAAAATCTCCTGGCCTCTTCAGAAAATGGACTCCTGAAACACCAACCAGACTCATTTATTAAAAAGCTGAAAGCACCCACCCCAGCCACTGATGGGTTTGCCTGATATGGGCCTGTTTGTTTCCAAATGCCCATGGCTACAAAACAATTATTACTTTCACAATAGCATCTTTCTTATTAAAAAAGGGAAAAGGGAAATAAAAACCCCACAACATTCCAAGCTCTTTATTTTTCCATGCCTTTTAAAAAAAGGTGCTACATAACCCACAGCAACCAGAGGTTATATCAAATTTCCTGCTGCTCCCAGCTTGTGTGACTGGCCAAGCATGGGGGCAGCCAGGGTACTGCAGAGGTGTTTGCAGGGTTTGGTGTGATCAGAGGATCACAGAATGATCTGGCCTGAAAGGGACATTAAAGCTCATCTCATCCCACCCCCCTGCCATGGGCAAGGATAGCCTCCATTATCCCAGGCTGCTCCAAGCTCCATCCAACCTGACCATGGGCACTTCCAGGGATCCAGGGGCAGCCACAGCTGCTCTGGGCACCCTGTGCCAGGGCCTGCCCACCCTCCCAGGGAACAATTTCCTCCTCATATTTAATCTACATCTCCCCTCCTTCATCTTAAAGCCATTGCCCCTTGTCCTGTTACTCCAGGCCCTTGTCCAACGTCCCTCTCCAGCTCTCTTGGAGCCCCTTCAGGCACTGGACAGGGCTCTAGGGTCTCCCTGGAGCCTTCTCTTCTCCAGGCTGAGCAGCCCAGCTCTCTCAGCCTGTCGATGTTTTGTCAGATTTCCAGGCTGAGAAGTGGGCAGGTTTGTGGGCAGTGGAAACAGTCCAGAGGAAATAGCTGTGTCTTAAGCAGTTAAGGGCAGAACTAAAGTTTCCATCACAAAAATAATATAAATAATATTAGGAGGAATAGAAGGAGGTGGGAATACTGCAGCTCAGCTGGGGGCTGCTGACAAGTCAGACTCACAGAGGGGCTGCCCAGCCTCTTGTTCAGTGAACAGCAGCTCCAGCCAGGGGAGCACAGCCAGCAGCACCCCAGGGCTCCCCCCTGCCCTGAACCTTTTAAAGCCATGCCAGTGATTTGGGGGTTTAATGCAACAGAGAGGCTGGAAGTAAAATGTAACTACATGCTCACAAAGAGTGCACCCTTCTCCCAGAGGGTTCCAGCATCTCTCTTCCTCTCCTGTCCCGTGGATCCTGCCCAGCCTGGTGCTGTATCACACAGCTGGATGCTGCTGGTGGGTATTTCTAGGAAGCAAAGGGCACTTGTGGATGCACCATCCCTGGAGCAGCACGTGGCAGCAGCTGTGGGCTGGTGGGGAAGACAGGTGTGAAGGATTTACCTGCACTACTCTGTATTTTCTGTAGTGTCTTTAAAAGAACTACTCATCGAGACAAGGCAGGATTGCTGTCTGGAATTTTAAGAGCTGTAACCATCAGTCACTATTCCATCAACCAACCCACAGATCAGCATCATTTTCCTCCTGCACTGGAAGCAGCCCCAGCCAACAGGCACCCACTGGCAACTGGCACAGCCCCTGGGGACCCCCAGCCATGTCCCCCAGTAATTAGTGACAGGTTTAGACAGAGCACAGTGCTGAGCCAAGGCACAGTGCCCTGGAGACTGCACCAGGGATGGGAGTTTGCACATCCAGGCTCTGCTACAAGCTTTGTGGAAAATAAGCCCCTTTCTGCTCCTGTTCCCCAAAACACCAGCAGCCATCTCAGACAGCCAAATATCACTGATCACCTCCTCCCAGACACGGGGTGCCAGCATCATTCCCCCCACCCCCAAGCCCACATCTCCACTTTGGGTCCTGATTTTCAAATGCCACCTTCCTGGAAAATTAAGGTAGGATGCATAAAAGGCTGCTGCAAGTTTTAGGACAGTGATTTAAACATGTGAGAGCAGAGAGAGCTGTGATGCTTCTATGTCACTTCTCCTCCTTGCCAGTCCCTTCTCCCACTGCTCCCAGCTCCATGGTTATTTAATGGTTGGGAGGAGGCTGCTCCTGGTTCCTCCCTGCCCTGGGCTGGGGGAGATGGTGACCTCAGAGACCCTCAGCTGACCATACAGTGACACAAACCACAGGTTTACTCTGATTTACTAAGTGGGTTTGTGGCTTTGTCACTGTAAGCTGGGGTGGACTTGAGGTCAGAGCAAAAGCACCAAAGTCTCAGCCACCCTGGGTGGGCAGGATCACAAAGTCCCCAGGAAGTCCCCAGCACAAAGCCCCTCATTCTGGGTGGCTTAGGGGGACACAGATTCACCCCTGCTGACCACTGGGTGTGTCCTGGCTCAGCCAGCAACCTGGCCATGAGACCCCAGCACTGGGAGGGACCCAGAGACATGGCACAGCTCTTGAAACCCAGCTGAGGGTTAGAAACCAGACCTGAAGCCTTCCAAGAGTCACTGCAGAGCTCACAGAGCTGATGCCAGCAGTGAGACAGTGAGCAGGCCCTGCAGCCCAGCAGCTGCACTCACCCTGCTCATGGGCAGCTTAATGAAATCACACTCAATTAATACATTTTCCCAGGTTATTAATGGGGTTTTCTGGCTGTTCAGCCCCATGGCTGAGCTGGCTGTTTGGCACAGGAGCATGTCCTGGACACGCCAGCACAAATATTTACCCACCTGCCACTCACAGGGCCCGGCAGGCAGCCCCGTCCTGCCCACGTCAGCACGGGAATCCCTGGCCATTAAACATTAACAGCCCTGCCTCTGGGGCCTGGGGCCAGCCCTGCTCCCAGTACTGTGCCCTGGGAGCCAGGATCCAGCCAAGTGAATTAACAGATATTGGAACAGGATTGTGGGAAGATGGGCTGGAGCATACTTTGACTTTGTAATTGCCTGTTTTTGTTTTTTTTTTGCAAAGTTGCTAAGCTCATTCTGCAAATGACAATTGATGCCAAAACCCTTCTATGCCACTGCCCCACTCTGTTCCTCTCCCTGCCTCAGCACCACCATCCTGACCCCCCTGACTCTGCCACACTACAGGGGATGGTGGCACTTCCTCCCAAGTTCAAAGAGCAAACCCTCTGGTAGGAAGTGGTTTGGGTCACTCCTCCTTCTCCTCCTGCAGTGGGCAGAGCTCAGGAGACCCTCAGCACACGAGGTGCAGCCTCCTTGCTTCCCTGCATCACTGGCTCTGAAAATGGGGCTGGTGGAACCCCCTCCTCATGGAAGACATGGGCAGTTTGGTCCCTACCTTGTTCCAGCCCTGTCTTGTTCTGTATCATTCACAGGGCAGAAATACCAGACATTTTCACTTATCTGCAGTTTGTGCTGAGCTAACCAGTGGCCAAAGTAGTTTGCAACACTGTCACAGCTTCCCACCACACTATCTGTGTGTCAGAGAGGAGGGATGTTGGCCAGGTCCTTTTTTTCCCACAGCAACACATTTTCCAAGGTTCTCCTATAAAAACAACACGCCAAAGGCATGTAAAAAGCTTTCCTGACACTCACGGATTAATGGGAAAACTGAGAAGTACTCAGATGGTCCAGGCTTTCCAAACAAGTCACCTCTCCACACGGCCAGTTATGTGGGAGCAAAACTCTCTGGTAGATGAGGAGCCTTCAAACTCTTCACCAAACCACCCCAGGGCTCCCTCCATCAGAAATGCTTTTCATGGGTCCAGGCTTTGTAATTTTGCATGGTCCAGAATTTCTCACTGGTTAGGTTAAAAACAGGGGGAAAAGAGCAAGAGGGCAGAGGAGGCTGATTGCATCGGCACCTCCAGGAGCTCTGTCTCAGCGCCACATCCCAGCAGGAAGAAACATTCCCTGGAAAGTGACCCCTGAAATGAGACTGCAACACAGCACCTCCACAATGGTGTGCTGGTAAAAGTGAGTTTTCTAATTACACCCAAGTCAAGAGAAGCCCTGATCCTTACTGACCCCTGGGGAACCTCAGGGCTTCCTATGAACCCTCCTCCCTGCTCACCACCACATTGCTACCACGACACAGCTCTGGTGAGGATACAGAACCCATAATCACAGGATGGGGTGCCCTGAAATGTGGGAAATGGATTTATAGAGAGTTCTCAGGGCCTGACAGAAGGCCCACACATTGTGCATCTGTATGCAAACCTTGAGATAAGAAATGCTGACTTAGAAATGCCATGGAATAGGACAGACATTGCTGAGAGAGAAATGGAACTAGAAACAAGTTTCAAAGGATGGCCTTGCAAATAAGACTGGATACTTTGGAGAAATAGAACTGTGAAAGATGCATTGTAGTGGGACCCACAAGGGGTAGTTTTAGATGATTGGCTTTAAAGCATTTACAGCATGGTGTGGCAAAAAGCTGATAGGCCAAGAAACACTTATAATTAGGAAATGGTTGGCTTCTGATTGTGATGGCATGAACTATAACATCTGTATTGTCTCACCCTTCACAAGAGACTGAAAATGGAATAAAAGTTTTTAAAATGTCTCTCAGTTGCCCCATCTCTGGGCCAGAGAAGGGCTTAGTCCACACTCAAGCATCTCCCCTGCCCCTGCTGACGCCGCGCGCGGCTCTCACCCGGCACACAGACATCTGGTTGGTGGTGAGGGTGCCCGTCTTGTCGGAGCAGATCACCGAGGTGCAGCCCAGGGTCTCCACCGAGGGCAGGCTCCTCACGATGGCGTTTTTCCTGGCCATGCGCCGCGTGCCCAGCGCCAGGCAGGTGGTGATGACGGCCGGGAGGCCCTCGGGGATGGCGGCCACCGCCAGCGCCACCGAAATCTTGAAATAGTAAATGGCCCCCCGAAACCAGGAGCCGCCGTGCACGGGGTCGCTAAAGTGGCTGATGTTGATGACCCAGACGGCGATGCACACCAGGAAGATCACTTTGGAGAGCTGCTGGCTGAACTCATCCAGCTTCTGCTGCAAGGGCGTCTTCTCAGGCTCGGTCTCCACCATCTGGTTTCGGATCTTCCCGATCTCAGTGTACACCCCTGTCGCAATAACGATCCCCACGGCCTTCCCAGCTGCAATGTTGGTGCCCTGGGAAGGGAGGAAAGGAGAAGAGGGGAGGGCATGAAACCCCTTGGTTTGAGCAGGGAGATGGGTTGCTCCTTGCGAAAGGAGAACATGAAATCTTGGTTAAGGGGAAAATGGGACATCTTGGGTTTTTATATAAACCCATCCTAAGGAGCAGGAGAGCCCTTCCTGAGAGTTGTAACCCCTGAGGACTTGACTTCTGCCTGAGAAGAACATGAGAAAGGAGGAAACCCAAATTTGCAATAGCTCCAGGCTCAACCACAAACCTCTTCCCCATCCATAATGCATCCTACTTGAAGGAAAAAAAGTGCTCTGAGATTGCCCAAGGTATTTAACGGCCTTATGTGCCACAGCCCAAATGAAATCCAAATGAAGCGGGTTCTTATTTTTATGGATTTGGGGCTCTTTTTATGGATTCAGGTCTTATGCATGCACTCCCTTTTTCTGCTCAGAGATCTCCCATATCCACCAGCCTCTGCACTTTGGAAAACCACAGGAGAGGTGGAGACAGGTGTAAGGGACTTACAGAGAAAAGCATGTTCTTCTTGTCCTGGTTGACAGCCCGGGGATCAGGGATGGGGTCAGCATGTTTGATCACCGACACAGACTCGCCTGCCAAGACAAGAGGGGAGAGATGGACCACCCATGTTCCCTCTCCTGCCTCAGCTCATCCCTGTTCCAAGCCTGCATAACACACACCACAGCTACTAGAGCAGCACTTTGCCACCAAACTACCCAAACATCCACCACGAGGATGTCAAACCCCACAAGTCCCACAGGAAAGCCCCAGGCTTTGTGCTCTGCAAGAAGGAAACCCAAGCACCAGACACGTCTCACCTATGCCGTGACTTTGAGGACCTGGGAAGGTCCAAGCATCATCTAATCTTGCTCTCCCACCCTTTCCCACGCCAGCAAAGCATCAGTTCCAAACTTGGCCTCCAGGCAGACAGCAGAAGGAAGCTGCCTCTGCTCCACGAGGCGCACACGCACCTGTGAGGATGGACTGGTCAACCCGCAGGGTGGTGGAGCGGATCTCGATGATCCGGATGTCTGCTGGCACCTTGTCACCAACTGCAAGGACAAGAGCACAGCAGCTCTGTCAGGTGGCACTGGCAGCACCCAACATCCCGGGAATGGGGACAGCAAACCCCCAGCTGAGACCAACCAACTGCAGGTGCACAGCACCATTCAGCCTGGAGCAATGAGGGGTGCAGCCCCTGGCAAAGGGTCCTGCACTGGGATACCTCATTTCTGCATTTACAGCTTTGGTAAAGCTTAATTTTGTCTGTCTGTAATTTACAAGTCTGCCCCCAGCCAAACCCTGGTGGTGCCCTGTCTGCTGTGCTGCATTCCCTTCCCCACCATGTCCTTGCCTCTCCTCTTCCCTGCAAACTCCTCCTGCACCCTCATCTTGCCTCTTTCCTGCAAAAAAACCAGAACATCCCCATGTTGAAGCAATCTGAACTTCCTAATACCAGTCTTAACCCTGCTTCAGGTTTCTCTGGGCTGACTGGAAGCTGTTAAGAGTGGAAAATCTTCTGTATCCAGACAAACAACTATCCCTGGCTCTCCTGGCATGGCACAGTGGGCACAGGTGAAAGCTGCCCCATCTACTGCCACCCAACACCACCCTCCAAGGCACTAGTGCTTCCTTAAAAAAACATTTTAAGCTGCTTTTCCCGCTGGGTTTCTTCCCCCTGGCTCTTCCTCCTGCTCCCTTATCGGCTGGACACAGCCACGCTCCGAGGCTTTGGAAACACTGAGGCCGAGGGAGCCCTGGCTCCCAGCCCCTCCCATCCCTTACACAACACTGCTGCCTTGGCTGCTAACGACGCTCTCCAATCCCAGCCTTTAACGAGGGCTTCCTCCCGGGGCTCGTTAACCCCCCCAGGGCAGCAGGAGGGGGCTGGCACTGCTCCACCACCCAGCCAGTTCTTCCAGCTGCAGATCCCAATGCTCCAGGATGCAGCAGCAACATCAGCCAGACCCCCCTGCTCCCTGTCACACCTGTCTGGGGGACACTGAGCTGGGGGTGCCAGCACAGACCTCCCCAAAACAGCACAGACCTCCCCAAAACAGCACAGACTCAGACTCTGCATCTTTTCAAAGGGGCTGGAGCATCTCAGAGGAAGCCAAGAGCTCCTCTTCCCCTGGGAAAGGCAGGAGGACCTGAGCTAAACATGAGCTAAACCTGCAGAGAAGACTCCTGCAACATCCAGGGACAGAGAGAGCCCTGGTGCCACAGGGTGGCACTTGCTCCAGAGTGCACAGTGCCTTCTTATCCCACGGCACAGAACAGACCTGGCCTGGCCATTAGCCAGGTCCTGAACGTGTGCTGATCCCCCCAGCACCACAAGTCTCCCTAGAGAAAGAGAGAAAAACAGGAGGCCACTGCCTGGCCATGGCCACTGGCCCTGCCTGAGCACCACAGGGGTCACAGCAACCGATGGAGCTCCCAAAGAGATGCTCTGCCTGTGCTTTTTGGGAAGGGCAAAAGCTGCCTGCACCAGGACTCACCTCCATGGCCTTGTGACAAAAGGGCAAAACTCAGCTGGGTTTGAGCAGCCTGCCAACTTCCACCCACCCCCTCCTTGTCTCAGCGTAACAGGTTTCCTGCTCCCTGCTGCCAAATTCATTGCATTTGCACATGCAAACAGCAGCCAGCCCTCCTGCCTGCGTTGTCACACATCCAGGGCATCACCTGGATGTCCACGGCAGGTTCAAAGCTTTTCCTCCTGGTGTGCTTTCCTATCAGGCACCTGACAGCACCCTCACCACTTTCCATAACCTCCTAAACCCACAATTTGCTAATAATTTGCAAAAGCCCTCCAGAGAGCCCAGCTCTTTCCATTCCACTCGCAATGCTGATTGTGCCATTAAAATTAATATTGGGCTGCTGATGGGCAGGCAGTATGCACTTGATTTGGGGAAAGATGGCAGAATTTAATTAATAATTCATTAATTTAATTAAAGGCCAGGTCAGCAGCTGGACTGCATTGTCAGAGCTGGCTTGGGAGTGTTGCCAGCTCACCCAGCTGAGGATCTGGCTGGCTTGATCCTCCCTCCATTATTTTTTTATTCATCTTCCAGCTGAAGCCCAACTAGAAGACATAAATAACAGCAAGCTGGCTGGGCATGGGAGGGATTGCAGCATGTTTCCACCAGCAGGGCCATGAGGAGGAAAGGAGAGGATTAGTTTTGTGGCTCTTGGGTTTTACGGCATCATTTTAGGAACAAACAAAACAGAATAATTGGTATGAATCCTCCTCAGCTCTGCTGGGGCAGGCAGCAGACCCCCAGGCAAGTTCTGCTGAATGCACAGCTCCAACAAAAGGGCTGGGGGATACAACCCACCCAGAGGAAAAAGCATCCTGCAGCTCATCCCCTCTGCCTGTCACCCTGCCCGGATAAGCAGCCCCAGCTCCCAGGGAAGCCTCCCCACACAGGTGCCTGCAGCAGCACCCAGCACTGGCCCTTCACCCACGCCCTGTCCAGGGATGTGCATGGGAGAGCTGCTTCCAGAAACAGGGAATCTTGGCAGAAAATTAAAAGTTCTCCTAGTTCTTCCAGGAAAAGGGGAAACCCTCCCGAGACACAAAACCTGCGTCAGAAATGGATTTTTTTTCTTTTTTCTGCTGTTATCTACTGCCTGATGCTCAGGCGAAGCCTTGGCAGGCTGAAGAGCCTCTGCTTTGGGGGACCCCCCTGGCCAGTACCACCTCCCCATCTGACTCCATGCCACCCTACCTGCCACCTCCACGATGTCCCCAGGGACGATGTCGCGGGCGCGGATCCGCTGCACCCCGCTGCGGTCGGCGCGGATCACCTTCCCCATCTCAGGCTCGTACTCCTTCAAGGCCTCGATGGCACTCTCTGCATTTCTCTCCTGCAAGCAGACAGGAGCAGAGCTGTTGGTGTTAGAGCTGCTGGTGCCAGCAGGCTCCTTCCCCACCCACTGCAAAGACAGGAAAACCCAAATCCCAGCCCTGGCTTCGGAATCCATTTACACCATGGATGGGACAAGCACCTTCAGCCTCTGCAAAATGACTCCTGCTGGTTTAAAGCACCCCAGATCCTGGACATTGCCTGGACCTTTGGGGATGATCATCTCATTCTTGGTTTGAGAAGCAGTGTATCCCAATCAAGAGCATTTTTCCCCATCCAGCAACCTCACCTCAGATCAAGCTGCAGATAAACAAATGGCCTTATAATGAATAGGTAGAAAAGAGGAGCATCACTGGCTGAAGTGTTTGCTCATCCCCCAGGAGGGACACAGTGAGGTGAGAGCAGCAGCCACTGTGGCTTTCTGGTGGACAGAGCAAAGACCTTCCCTTGGAAAATGCATTTGGCCCTGGCCAGGAGACAAGCAGCTTTTGCCTGGATAAGTGCAAGATAAGCTCCAACCTGCAAGAATTGCCAAAGAAAGACTGAAAGAACGAGCCAAGAGGCAGCCAGCAACTGAGCATATGTGCAGGGGCATGGGGAAGCATGGCCAACATGAAAATTGAACCTTTGGAAAACGAGTTTCCAGGGGCATGCAGCAACCAGAGCTTCAGATGAAGGATCTGAGCCACGTGGAGCAGAGAGCCCGAGGGCAGGCTGTGCCTTACCTGCCACACTCCCACCACAGCGTTGGCAATCAGGATCATGATAATGACAATGGGCTCCACAAACGCCGTCGTGGTCTCCTCTCCTTCTTCAAACCAGGCCAGGATCTGGTGGCAAGAGAAAAGAAGGAGCAAAATGTAGTTCAAACAAGAGCAGCAACATTTTAAGAAAGATGATGGAAACAAGAGCCAGACAAGGTGGTTATTTGCTGGAGAGGAAACAACCTGGAGGTGGCCAGACCCACAGGGCTCGGTGAAAGAGTGGAATTGCCATATCCCACTGCTGGAGCTCCACTCCTCTGCTGGGATAAGCTGAAGCAAAGAACATGTGGGGCTGGAGCAAGCAGCCATGCAATGCCTGAATGAGTGTCTGCACCAGGAAAGCCTCTCTCTTTGTGTTTAGTGCTCCTCTGGGGAGACCATGGCCATGAGCTGATGAATGGAGAGACCACGCAGCACTGCACCCCTCCTGGACAGAAGGTCAGTGAAGCAACACGAATGATCAGTGCAGTAAGAGCAGCTCTGCAGAGCAGGGACTGACCTTGTGGCTTCTACCACCCTGAGCCCCCCTCTCCACCCCACAAAGGCCTCATACCATAGTACAAATGAAGCACACACACAAATATTTCCACTCCATTTAACTGCTCATCGACATGCACTGTGTTAACACAGCAACACCTCTCTGCTCTGTCACAGAGGCACTGGCACAAGGACCCGACCTCTGGCACAGGGCTTCACACCTGCTTTACCTGCATTCACTTCACTGCATGTTGTTTTGGGAATGTATTAAACCCCACAGGGGACCAGCCTTCCCCCTTATCTACCCATGGGTCACATCCTAAAGGAAGAGACAGGAGTCTCAGCTTTGCTATCCTGCTGCCAAATATACAAAAAAATCCCAGCTGTTCTCCAGCACCTTGGTGGGAAACATCTCCTCATGCAGAGATGCTCCCAAGGTAGACTGTGGGCAAAACTGAACTGACAGTTCAGTACTGGTGCACAGCAAACCAGGCTCAAATCATCAGCCTGGAACAGCCCCATGTAAACAGAAGGTAGCCCAGGGAGCTCTTCAATATCACTTTTGGTGCTTTTTGATCAGCATTACTGAAAAATCCTCCAGTCCCCTCTTTAGGCAGATGCAGTGATATTGCCACTATGCCCTGGAAGCCACTGCTCTGCTGCTGCATCTCCTTCATCCCACAGGAACCTGCCCTCTGTTCCTCTTTGCATGTCACCTGAGGCTCAGTGTGCCCCAGAAGGTGCCACCCCAAGCTCTGGGTACTCACAAAGGACAGAAAAGCTGCCATCAAAAGGATGCGGACGAGTAGGTCTTCAAACTGCTCCAGTACCAGCTCCCAGAGGGACTTTCCTGGTGGGAAAACATGAAGCCAAGCACAATCAGTGCTCAAAAAAATCCCCAGAAGGCAGGTAGACCACTGAGGCCCAAAGTCCCACAGAACCACATCCCTGCTTGCTCCAGGGCTGCCCCTTGCCCCTTGGCTGTGGGCATCGGTGAGGACATGCAGCTCTGCAGTGGGGGCTTCTCTCTAAACTGGAATGCTTCCATTTCTGGCACTGCCCTGCTTTCACTGGGTCTGTTTTTAACTACTAAAATCAAATCCTCTGTGTTTTTATCCACAGAGGTACCCTCACCACCACAGGGAAGTTCTAATGTCAGCCCAGCTTTCTCTGGGGTTAAAAACAAGATTAAAAGCCCCCAGAGATTCCCTCTTCCTTGTCCCCAGCACACTCCACCCAGACTCAAGGCATGTACTGCCACCTCCAGCCCCTGACTTACCTTCTTCTGCAGGGAGCTCTGTGGGTATTCATCAACAGCCCAAGGAGCACAACACAGCAACAAATGATAAAAATAAAAAGATCATTAGTGATTTGGACCCAGACTAACAATCCCTTCCCTTATGCCCAGCAGTTCACTCAGTACCCCAAAATGCAATTTTTTCTGCACAAATTCCCACATCAAGGCAGCTTGTCCTCAAACTTCTCAGTCCAACACCAAGCGAGCAGCCCTGGAAACATCATTTCCCTGCCGCAAGTGGCTCCGGCAGCATTTATTCCTACACTCAGCCTGCCTAAAAAAATATTCCTCAGGAGCTGCCCTCTCCAAATCCAAGACACAGAAGTCCAACCATCCCATAAAATGCCCTGCCAGAAACCCAATACAGCCCCACTGGGGACTGTAACTTTCAGACCATATTTCCTATTAATCTGTTGTACTTTACAGCTTGCAACACTCTAGGAAACAAATCCAAAGGCGATGCTCAGCTGCTCCAAGCTGCCCTCCTGAACCCACCCCAGTGGGTGCAGAGCCTCTATCCACACTGCTCCCAGCCAAACCCAAGCCCAGACACCTGCAGAACCTGAGAGAAACCCAGGGGCTCCCAAGCACCCATCACAGTTTGCCCAAGATTCCCACATCCCCAGGAGGTGACCATGACCTTCGTGTGCAGCGACGGGTCCCACGACCACTGGACAATGTCATGCCCTCAGATTTTAGCTTTTGTATTTTCCATATATTTGTAATCCTGCAATTCTTTAGTGCATAACTCTAAATTCCATATACAGTGTGAGCTGCTGCTTTCCCATTTTGGTCAGACAAAATTCCTCTCCAGGCCTGGGAATCAAGGACACCCCACTGCCTCAGGCCCTGAGAAATGTAAACAAAAGTGATTTGGGGGGAACAAACTTGGGGGAAATGGCTTCATTACCTGAAGCTGTAATTGGAAGATGAACCCCCAATATGCAAATGGACCAAACTTATAAAAGTGTGAAACCTGTGACCCACTGTCCATTTTGGTGTAGCCCCTGGGGGGCTTTGTCTGCCCTAAATGTACCTGAAGGCCCTTCAATAAATACAAATAAACTGCTTTTTATTCTCTTAATTTTGTATGGCCTCTGTTTTTTAGGTAGTCCCAAAAAGGCATCGATGCTCAAACCCTGGTGCCCTCCAAGGGAATCCTCCTGCTCCTGGGCAGCAAGGGGTGTGCTGGCCCTGCTGTGGCAAGGTTGGGACCAAGACTGAAAGGTCCTCACCCAGGGAGGGCTCAGGAGTGACCCCCCTGATTTTGGTGGCTCATGGGGGCTTGTCTCCATTTGCCCCCATTAGAATCCCAGAGTGGTTTGGGTTGGAAGGGACCTTACAGCTCATCTTGTTCCACCCCCTGCCATGGCAGGGACACCTTCCACTAGACCAGGTCACTCCAAGCCCCATCCAGCCTGGTCTTGGACACTTCCAGAGATGGGGCAGCCACAGCTTTTCAGGGTAACCTGTGCCAGGCCCTCCTCATCCTCACAGGGAAGAATTCCTTCCCAGTGTCCCATCTAACCATACTCTCTGTCAGTGGGAAGCTATTCCCCTTGTCCTGCCACTCCACCCCTTTTCCAAAGCCTCTCTCCAGCTCTCTTGTAGCCCTTTTAGGCACTGGAAGGGGCTCTGAGGTCTCCCCAGAGCCTTCTCCTCTCCCCACATCTCTCAGTGTACTTCTGCACCCCATGGGGGTGACAAGAAAGGTGGCAGCTCTGGGTTAATGGTTACACTCAATGAACTCAGAGGTGTTTTCCACCCTTCACAGTTCTATGATAAAACAAGATGTTTCTCCAACTCTTTGTGTTTCTGGGAGGGAATAAGGAAACAGATGAGTCCAAGAGGAATCAGCCCAAGGCAGACACTGATGCCCCACCACTGTGGCTGTCTCCAAACACCCCCAGCGTGGAGCCCTAAGTGAAAGCAGGAAGTGGAACCTGCTCATCTGTTTTCCATCACCTATTTTCATTCAGAGGAATGAAAAAAACCCCAAACCAAACCTACCTTCACTAAACCAACCACTGAAAACAAGAAGCCTGAATGTGCTCACGCTTCAAACTGTACCAGGTCCTCAGCCCTCACAGACACACCCACTATGAGCTGTTTTAAACCCACATTCCTCCTGGGTCAGGCTGCTCTGATCCCCTGCCACTGTGAGACACAGACCAGTACACAATGCCTATAATTATTTTTATAGCAAAGAAAAAAATTAATCTTGGAGCACATTTAGTGTTTCAACTCACTCTACAGAGCGTGTCAGAGCAAAGTGGCTCTTGTCCTCTCACAGCTAGCTCCTCTCCACCCCCAGCTTCCTCTCCCCAGCCCAGAGAGCCACCAAAATTAAAAGTAGAAGAGATCTGCTGCTGCTATTTCCATCCAGACTCCACTTTAAAGGGTGCAAGCCTGCAAGGTAAGAGGGCTGAGGGCAGGCAGGTGCCCTAGGGGAGGCAGATGGGAGTCCCACAGGTCTTGGCTCAGCCGGGGTGCCCCGGGGTGACTTTCCACCCTGAGCAGCCACCTGAAACACCACAGTGCTCTCAGTGCTTCTCCCACACTGTGTTTGCATGCAGGCTGGCAGCAACGCCGTTCACAGAGCCGGGGCTTTGCATGAGATCTTGATCAAAGCACGAAAACGGGTTTCTGTGAACTCAGGAAACACGTGCACCGGGGCAGGCAGCTGAAACCCTGCGGTGGCACAGGGACACTGCCACCGCTGTCACCAAACCTCAAACGCAGCAGTGCTGCTGCAGGCACCTCCCAAACCCCCCAGTTTGAGTACAGTGACAACCAGGCAGCTCCCAGCTGTCAGTGACTCCTTCCACCACTCTTCAAGTGGCAGCTCAGCACCGAACACCCAGAGAAAAAGGGCAGAAAGTCACAAAAAGCTCACAGTTTTGGGTGTGAACTGATAAAAACACACTGGAAAACAGGAAGGTTTGTGGCTGGAGCTTCTTCCTGACACATCCAAAGTCTCACTAGAAATAAGAGGGTTTGCTACTCCCCAAACCCCAAGTTCTGTGTCAGTCAGCCCCATGGCACCAGCAGTGCTGCCATGTCCCATCCTGCTGGGAAACCCACCACAGGCAGGGAACCAGCAAAATCCCAAATCTGTCATTCCCTTGGGACAACATGGTGAGTGCAAACAGCCTGAAATGGAAACTCCTGGCTGGCACCTGAATAGCCCCTTTCTTGGAATGGTGGCTCAGCACAGAAATCCAACCCTGGGCACGAGCTCCCCGACACAGCCAGAACACAAAATGCAGTGACACCATCAAGAGTGGAAAGTGGTAATGGTGGCTCAGAGAATCCCAAAATGGGTCACCCACATGCACCATAAATATCCAGCTTCCCCAGCTGAGCAGTCCCATCACAGGACCTGCAGCTTGTGGACACATCTGTGGTTCCTCTGCTCCTGCTCTTCTGCATGGCAGCTCTGGAGAGCAGAGCCAAGAAAGGGGAGATATCCCAAGGGGTGATGGGAGCCTGGATGTCACAGGGCCATTCCCACCAGCAAAAGAGCACTGTCCCCTCTGGGTTAAGGCACCCCCAGCCCCACCACCTCAGAGGGCTTTGCCTTGCAGGGACACATCCACAGCTCCAGGGACTGCTGAGCATTTACAACTTGCTCTGAGCTTGTCACATCGTGACATCTCTCCTCGCTGTATAGATACATCATGTGGTGACGTTTGGTCCATACCAGGCTGCAAAATATCCATACAAGATGCTCTGAGGGCGTGCAGGGAGCCCGGCCACCCTGGGCAGACGTGGGGCTGGCGTCGGGCTATTTCAGCAGGAGGTTCATCTCCAGCTCCTGCCAACTCAAACAGGGCTGGCAGCCCACGGGCTGGCGCCTGCAGCATGGCAGGGCACGGCAATCAGGTGATGAAAAGGTAAATAAACACCGGTGCCACCCACGAGCACGAGCACAGGCGGCTGCCCCGGGCTCTGTGACAGCCCCGTGTCCCCGGGGGGACCCGGCCCCGCTCTCCCGGCCAAAGCAAACACACACTGGGACAGGGTGGCACTGGGGGAGCTTCAGGGAAATGTTTGAGTTTCTCCTGCTGTAACAGGAGCAAAAATCCCTGGAGCACATCCCTACAGCAGCTGGTGTTTCTCCATCCTGCACTGAGGTGCTGCATCCCACTCTGCTTTGGGGGAAAGTGAGGAACAAGGTGACAATCTCAGAGGCCAGCGCGTGACAAAGCAACCCCTAGTGCACATTCGAGTCCAGGATGCAATCCATAACAGCAAACATCCTGCAGGGTGAACACTGAAATTACATTTTTCCTCACCATTTCAGGAGCTTCCCTTGGATAAAATCAGATTTCCCTCATGGGAAACACTTCTGCCCCCAAAATGATGTGGGAAGATGATGCCCTCTGGGAGAATAATGATGAGCATCACATCCAGGCCCAGCTTTCTGCTCTAAATAACTTAATTCAAGCTATACTTCTATGTTGTAATCACTTTTTTTTCCTGCCTTTAATACCTTTTCCCTTATGCAGGGAAGGGGAAATGGATGCACAAAATAAGGGATGCATCCAGTTCCTTTGGACTTTGCTGACAGGCAGTAAAATAGTAGTGAAAAGGGTAAGAAAACCCTAAAACAACCCCAGCTGGGGGAGCAGCCTGTCCTGTGACATAAAGCAGGAGCCCAGGCAGGGCTGCTCTGGGATCCTTCCACCATCCCACAAGACAGCAGGCAGGATAAACTGTTATTTTAACTGGCTGCCTTTCCCAGGGCCGGCTGCATGGGAAGGATCCCATCCTGCAGGGATGTCTGCTCTGCCTCACCCCACTGACAGCCAGCACTGCACACCTCCACTCCCCAAAACTGCTGCACTGCACGAGCAGGACAGGCTTTGCTGGGGTGTTTTAGCACACACTCAGCCCATCAATCCCACCCAAGGATGGAGAGTGGTGCTGCTCCTCATCCTCGAGGTGAGAAGTGTGAGAAGCAGCGTTTGGGAGCTGTGTGCCTGGGTGTTTCAGCGTTATCTGGGATGCAAACACTCCAAGCCTAACGGTGCTAATGCTCCCAGAGGACAAAACACAGTGATCCAAGTGCCTGGCTGTGTAGGACTTCAGCTCACCCACTCGGCTTCCCTTTCTGCACAGCTCCCGAGCACCACAGCATCCCTGGAGCCGGCCCTGCACCTCCCACCTGCCCATGTGCCAGGGCAGGAGGTGGTTCTGCTCGGGCAGAGTGGCACCCTCAGGGTGCAGCTAAAGGGACCGTGGCTGCTTCAGCTTCTGCCCAGCCTCTGCACCCACATCCCCATATGCTACTGCACCAATGTGGGGGCAAACACACCCCAAAGCTCACTTAGCCTTCCACCAGAAAAGCCCCAAACGTTAAACCCCATCAGCCAAGCAGCCATCCGAGACCCAGCAGGGCGAGGGGCTGTCCCGGGGCACCCCCTTGGCACGGGGGTCACTGAGCCCAACCACCCACGCATGGAAATCACAGCCCTGGGCGGGCACAGCTGCAGTGAGAGTGTCTGAGCCCCCAGGCCTGCAGCATTTCCAGCTGTGCTGAGCCTCTGCCACCTAAGGAGCACAGGAAATAACCCTGTATTAAAAACCACCTCAGGGGTGCAGGCACAGCACTGGGGGCACAGAATCACAGAATGGTTTGGGATAAAGATCATCCTGTTCCAACCCCCTGCTTTGGGCAGGGACACCTTCCACTATCCCAGGTTGCTCCAAGCCCTGTCCAAGCTGGCTTGAACACTTCCAGGGATGGGGCATCCATCCCCATCCTTGGGGGATGCCACAGCCAAGCCAAGCTCTGCTTTGTACCACAACTGGGTACAATCTCAGAGAATTCAGCCCTTCCCCTGTCTTCCACCACCCCCAAGGAGCTGGTCCCAAAGCCACGGGTGGTTTCCTCCTGTGCCTTCCCCTGCAGAGCAAAGGCAGTGGTGGCTCTGGGTGTGCCGTGGGTGGGGAGGCCCTCCAGCCCCAGCACCTTATTTGCCTATCGCCTCACAGCTGCTTTTTCCTGTGTGCCAGATGAGGTTTGCTTACACCAGCGACAGCCACTCATTCAGGGCTGCTTCAAAAGGCTTCAGAAAGATAAAATAAACAAGATACAACCCCCCACTCCCATGGCAAACACCACTGGTTTGCTGTTTCTGTAATTCCCCGGTGTTCATGCCTGCTCCAGTCATGCCCTGTACTTTGCAAAAGCCCAGAACCCTTCTGGCTGGGGATCCAGCCCCAAAAATAAGCAAATTCAGGCCAGCTGGGGTGGGTGAGTAGCACATGAGGATGGATAGCACAGGTTTAAGGGCCAGAAACATCCTTGCTGTTTTCCAGGTGATGCTTTAGGGTAAAATGATCCAACCGCTTTCCTCTCTGGTACCTGGATGCTGTCAATGGCTGGCAAAAAATTCAGCCCCAAAAATTTCTGGTTTGGGTCACAAGGCTTCCTGGGGCAGACAGAGCTCCAGACCAGCTGCTCATCCCACCCTCAAACTCACAGGTTCTGAACCCAGCCCAGAACCATCAATCCCCCCAGGACAGTGACGGGGTCCCAGTGGAGAACTGAGGGTACCAGGCACCCACTGCTCAGTCAGAGGGGGAAAGCTCAAAGGCTCATTTGTTCCTTTTTTGGCCAGCTGAGCTGATCTCAGCCGGTCAGGGACTAGGAAATGCAGTTATCCTGGATGTGCCCCCCAAGAGCAGCAAAGTACCAGCAAACCCAGCCCAGTGCTATCTCCTTCTCCCCAGAAAATCAGACACGACATCCCTGTGCTGAAGGATAAGCCACCACCACCATGCCCCACTGTCCAGGGACAGGGAAACAGGAGTGGAGGAGGGAGTGTGGCATCTGAACAATGGTCCAAGAAGCAGTGAAATAAATAAGGAAAGCCTCACCCATCCTACTTTATACTTCCCTTCCTTTATTCTTGGAAATGGCTCATCCCCAAAATGTTGGGCAGCACAAGCTTCCCCTCACTGCAGTTCAGGGGGTCCTGGCACAGGGCCACAAACCCTGCCCAGCCCTGAGCATCCTCATTCCATGCCACAGTGAAAAACAAATTGGTTCCCTGCCAACATCCCACCTATCCCAGAAGATTTTGCCCATTTTGCTCTGAAAAATGAAGCTGCCACTTGGGCTTGCCACTCCAGTGCCCACGTGGTGTTTGCAAGAATAAAGTCTTGGAGACATTCAAAGGAAAAACCTTAGGGAAATGGGACTTGAAGCAATGTCCCCTCACCCCTGTCCCCATCAGCACCCGCAGCAGATCCCGGGATCGCTCTGGGAGTGGGAGGGAGTGGGAAGGAGGAAACCCGTGGCTCCAGCCAGGGGTGGATTATTTGAGCAAACTAAAAGCAGCGGTTTGTTCCCTCCTGCACCAACGCAGTGGAAAGAATTTCCAGCTCCGGCTCCCGGGTGGAAAAGCTAAAAATCTGCATTTAAATAGTAACGGTTCTGGAAAAAGAAGAAAACAAACCAAAAACCCCACAACCACTACAGGAGCTTGAAGAAAATAAAGCTAAAGGTTCCAGGAATTTTTTTAGTTTTGGGGTCGTGTCGGGTATTTTTTGCTTCTTCCTACCTCTGCTTCAAGCAGACCCTTTCCATAACTGCAGAGAAAGGCAAGGAAGTGACTCTGGCTCATCTGGGAACCTTCTGCCAAAATTACCACAACCCCAACCAAGGGACATGCTGCAACTTCAATATATTCTCTTCTGCCACCCAAGAAATATCATTTTATTTCCTCTTTTATCACCCTAAACCTAATTTTTCAGCTAAGTGTTCAGTAAATTGGCAATTTTTGTCCAGTAATGTTGTCTCACTGTTTTGGGCTCTGCTGCAGCCCTTGGCTGCTCCCCACATCCCTGAGATGCTCAGCTGCCACCCAGAGCCACCCCCCAGACCCAGCAGAGTGATCGGAAAGCCCCAGCCAGGCCAGGGGCAGTGCAGTGGGGGATCTGTGCCCCCTCCAGGCACACTGGACAAACTCTGGCCACTTGCAGTGGCTCCAACACCCAGTGAGAAAACTTAATAACATTTTCCTGGCAGTGCTGGGAAGCAGTTTAGGAAACCAAGCACAGGGAGCTGCAGAGGTGGCAGTGCCAGGAGCCCCAGTGATGCCCCCGCTGCCAGGTCAGCTCAGAGAGTGCCCAGCCTCAGGAAGATTCAAACACCCCAGGGGGGGAACCAAAACTGGGCTGAGCCTTTCAGATGAATTCTGCAGGAACTGGGAAAGAAAAAGGTGGGACCATGTTTGGGATTTTTTTTTTTCTAAAAATCCCAAAGGATTTAATAAAAATCCTACTTTTCAAAAAAATATTTGAACTGAAAAGACTCCAGGTAAGAAAATGAGACTAAGATGCATTTTTCCAAAGGGATGAATTTGATTCTGGAGGAGAGATGCTGCTCAGAACACAGCAAATGCTGCTGTGCTCAGTGAGGGAACAGCAAAACTGCCTCCCCAAGGACCAATATCCCTTACACTGAGACAACCAACTTCCATGAGCCTGTAAGCAACTGTTAAGGATATCACATTTGTATGTCTTGGAAAATAAATCAATAAATAATAAAAATAAGTAAGAAACAGAAATAATAAATTACATTACAAATGTAACTAAAGTTACTGAAACAGAGCCCCAAACCTGCAGCGCCAATTTTAAAAAGGAAAAAAAAAAAAACGAAAACAAGAGAAACTACAGGATATTGCTTTTAAATCCAAACTGCATCTTTTCCCCTTCCCTGCCAAGATGAGGGGCTCACCCTGCTCATCCTGACCCCTCCAAAAGCTGATGTTTGTTTTAATTGCTATCTTTTAATCTGTATGTTTTAATTAATCTTGCTGCTGCCTGCAGCCAAGCCCCAGGACACAAACTGTGCACTTATGGATCATGAACACCCAGACTGTGAACACTGGGGTGGAAACGTTCCCTGCCTCAAACTCGAGGCTGAATGGATTCAACTCCATCCTCCATGTGCTGTGGTCTGGAGGGAGTTGGCTTGGAGTATTTTTTCCATTTGTTTGTTTTCTGGAGGAAATGTTTCTGTCATGGCAAACCTGTGGGGAATATCAAAGTTTGAATATGGCATCCCATCCCAAGCCATCTCCATGATAAATAAAATCAGGATGATAAAATACATCCAGCGTATCTGCAGGGTGATGTATCCCTTAATCCACACGGGTGCTAATGAGCTGCTTTTAACTCAAACTGAGATTATCAATCATTAATTTATTTTGCAGAACTCCTTGCCCCAGATGACCTGCCTCCACCCCTCCCTTTGCTTTTTCTGGTATCTGTTCTCAGAGAACAGTCTATTTTCAGCAATCCTCTTGGATGGGTTTTCATGGAAAATGAAGCCTACCCGGCCCTTAGTTTGGATTATATCACAAGAAAAAAATTTCTGTAGGATAGAAAGGATCTGTTTTTCTGGGTGGGAAAAAGGGGCAAGTTGGACAATTAATGCTTTTCATGGATGAACTCTCTGAGGATCACACATTTCTGAGTAGTTGAAGGAATTCCTTTCCTGGAATGAGATACTTGGAGATCCCTGGAAATATGAGTCCCTTCTAGGGTTTTTTCACATTCGCCTTCCAAATATACATAATATCTGTGTGTGTGACTATAAAATATTATAAATATATGTATATATACATGATACCAACATATATTTGTGCATAAGGATAAAATCTTATATATATAGATATAGATATACATAGATAGATAGATATAGATATATATGTATACAAGGAAATGTAAATATATTTGTGTGGAAAAGGGAAGAATAATTTGAATTAGGCTTTATAAACAGAAGAGGAACCCCAGAGTGGGTCTGAACCAGCACTGCAGAGCAGCCCCTTCTCCTGGGTCACTGCAGGAACCCCCTGCAGAGGGGAGCACAGAGGATGCCTGGCTCTCAAAGCGTGGAAAAGCCCAGAAAAGCTGCAAAACCCCAAAGGACAGCCCAAAGATGAGCCGAGGGGAACCCTCTGTGACGGACCAGGAGCAGAGCTCCATCACTTCCCCTCTCCCGCCTGCACTGCTGAGCCAGCCTTTTTCATTTTTACTTTTCCACTCGCTCCCCGCAGATTCCTTAATTTAGCCCTTCTGTTGACTTGGGAGGCTGCAGAATGGAAAAAGGAAAAGTGCAAACAGGCAGGTGAGGGGAGGGTTATCCCGACCTCGGCTGCCCGGCTCCCGGGAACAGGCGGCTCCTGCTGGGCCAGCTCCAGCTGGGCTGGATCCCGGGGATCGGGGCACTGCCGGAGCCCGGGGCCACCGCTCAGCCCAGCTTAGATCAGCCCAGCTCAGCTCAGCCCAGCCCAGCTCAGCCCAGCCCAGCTCAGCTCAGCCCAGCTCCTCCTCGAGCATCTCTGAGCTTTCACTCCCCGTGGCGAAGGAAACAGAAGAGGAGAGAATCTCCCCCACCCACACAGCCTTCCCAAAAAACAACTGATTTTTATCACCAACTGATGCAAGAAAACTGTTTCCAAACCAGAAGAAGAAATATCTAAAAAATAATAATACTATTAATACTACTACTACTAATAATAATAATACATTTTAAATGATAATTTAAAAAAATACACCCTGTATAATAAAGCACATATCTAACACAAAAAACCTTGCATTTGCTCTGAGGACGGCTCTGCAAGCGCTCCAGGGGGTTTCTCCAGAAAGACAAGGAAAAAACAAAACAAAACAAAACAAAACAAAAACNCAGCCCAAAGATGAGCCGAGGGGAACCCTCTGTGACGGACCAGGAGCAGAGCTCCATCACTTCCCCTCTCCCGCCTGCACTGCTGAGCCAGCCTTTTTCATTTTTACTTTTCCACTCGCTCCCCGCAGATTCCTTAATTTAGCCCTTCTGTTGACTTGGGAGGCTGCAGAATGGAAAAAGGAAAAGTGCAAACAGGCAGGTGAGGGGAGGGTTATCCCGACCTCGGCTGCCCGGCTCCCGGGAACAGGCGGCTCCTGCTGGGCCAGCTCCAGCTGGGCTGGATCCCGGGGATCGGGGCACTGCCGGAGCCCGGGGCCACCGCTCAGCCCAGCTTAGATCAGCCCAGCTCAGCTCAGCCCAGCCCAGCTCAGCCCAGCCCAGCTCAGCTCAGCCCAGCTCCTCCTCGAGCATCTCTGAGCTTTCACTCCCCGTGGCGAAGGAAACAGAAGAGGAGAGAATCTCCCCCACCCACACAGCCTTCCCAAAAAACAACTGATTTTTATCACCAACTGATGCAAGAAAACTGTTTCCAAACCAGAAGAAGAAATATCTAAAAAATAATAATACTATTAATACTACTACTACTAATAATAATAATACATTTTAAATGATAATTTAAAAAAATACACCCTGTATAATAAAGCACATATCTAACACAAAAAACCTTGCATTTGCTCTGAGGACGGCTCTGCAAGCGCTCCAGGGGGTTTCTCCAGAAAGACAAGGAAAAAACAAAACAAAACAAAAC
>VXBC01007501.1:179358-262413 GCA_013399945.1 Ploceus nigricollis
CTGCCCTTTCCGGTACCGGCGGGGAGGAGCCCGGTCCACATTCCCATCCCGGTGGGGAGGGTCCGGGTCCACATTCCCATCCCGGTAGGGAGGATCCCGGTCCACATCCCGGTCCCGGTCCCGACAGGGAGGGTCCCGGGCGGGATGCCGGTGTCCCGTTAGCGCTGCCCCATCCCACCCCCGCCCCGCATCCCAGGGCGATCCCGCACTGACCATTGGGGCCGTACTTCTCCCGGTTGCGGCGGACCTGCTCCGGGCTGAGCCCGCAGCTCTCGCTGACCCCGAAGCGGCGGAGCACGTCGAGCACGGGGATGCTGTGCGCCGCCTCCATGCCCCGGCCCGGGGGTGCTGGCCGGGGGCGCAGGAGGNAGCCCCTTCAGGCACTGGACAGGGCTCTAGGGTCTCCCTGGAGCCTTCTCTTCTCCAGGCTGAGCAGCCCAGCTCTCTCAGCCTGTCGATGTTTTGTCAGATTTCCAGGCTGAGAAATGGGCAGGTTTGTGGGCAGTGGAAACAGTCCAGAGGAAATAGCTGTGTCTTAAGCAGTTAAGAGGAGAGGTAAAATTTCCATCACAAAAATAATATTAAAAATATCAGGAGCAATAGAAGGAGGTGGGAATGCTGCATGGGTGCAGCTCAGCTGTGGCGTCCAAGGGGGCTGCCTAAGAGTGATGTTCTCTGGGTCCCCTCCAGCACCCTACTTCCAGCTGGAAACTGAGCATTCCCTAACCCTGCCCCTACTCTGCTGGAAGCACAGCAGTTCCATGTCCACTGACTTTGGTGGGATCAGGATTATCACTGTATGGTAGCAGCAGGAGCCCTGGAATTACAAATCCCTGCCTGACACTTGTGGAAACCACTGACCTGTTCCCATCAATGCACTGTATCCAGAGAGAGGCAGTTGTGCTGGGCTGCCTTTGTCTTTGGAATTGTGAGATGTAAATTGTCACTGCAGGGAGACAGAGAAAGGATCCAAGGGACCTCCTGCGTGGGACAACCTGAGCACCAGCCTCACTGTGCATGTCCCAGACATCCTGGGACATCCCACACTTCTCACACACTCCTCAGTGCTCCTCGTCCCCACGCAGAAGGCAGAGCATCCATGTTTGAGGAATGGGCTTATCCTGGAAGCTCTTATGTTTTTGCAAGGATTTTTCAACCTGTCTCACTCCCCTGTTTAGCCAGGTTCCCTGTCCCCTTCCTGCCCAGCTCCAGATGGGCCAGAGCTCCAGTTACACCACACAAGGGCTTTACATCCCTCTTTGCGACAGGCTGCTTAAATTACTTCTTCCAGCAGCAAAATGACTGTTTTTAGCAGCTCCCCCATGCAGCAGAGACCACCAGCAGCACCATAACAGCTACCCTGATCTGAGGGAGTGTTGCCCTCAAAATCCACTGTACAATCCAGCTAAGGTCACCACCACCACCACCACCACCACACCTGTGAGACTTTTTGACGTAGTGCACCTGACCCAGCTCCCTCACTCCAGCAGCTCTTCCATGACCCAGCTCAAACCTGCTCCCAGTGACTCTCCCCATGTGAACACCAACTTCTGACTTTTCAGGTACTTCCAGTTTTCCCACTGTTGCTGGAAGAGGCCTGTAGTTGACGGTGACTGGCACTGCTCTCCAGCTGAGAGGGTGACAAACCCAACTTCTACAGAAATGTACCCAAGGCAGAACCAGAGACAGCAGCCAGAGTGAGGAAGTGACAGCAGACATCTCAGGGAGGAGCTCTGGCTTATTTATTTCTATGTAAATTCATTTATAGAAAATGTCTTGCAGCTTCCACTGGAGTGGAGGTCCTGAAGCAATGCAGGTTCCATTTTCAAGTTTGATAAACTCAATTTTTTCGGTTCACCGCAGCTGAGGCATGGGAGGCAGAGGGTGCTCCAGAGCTCAGCCCAACATGTCACAGGTATTCCTGCAAGGAGCACAGCTCCCAGCCCTGTAGGCTGGCCTTACTTCAAGCTCTGTCATTGTATTCTTCTGCCTCTCATGAGTGTTTTGGGAGGAAAAGTGCTGTTTCTGCTGCTGAGCCTCCCAGGCAATAGTGCTGCCCTCGGCCAGAGTCTGCCCCCGAGCTCCCTGGCTTGTGGGGCTGAGTGGTTCACAGAATCCCAGGATGGGTCAGGCTTGAAAAGACCATAGTAACTCATTTTGTCCAACCTTCCTGCTCCTGCAGGGTCATCCCAGAGCACATGGCACAGAGTGTGTCCAGAGGGTTCTGGAATATCTCCAGTGAGGGAGACTCCACACCCTCTCTGGGCAGACACTTCAGTGCTTGGTCAATGTAAATGAAAGAAGTTCTTCCTCATGTTGAGGTAGAACTTCCTGGGCATCAATTTCTGCCCATCACCTCTTGTCCTATTTCTGGGCACCACTGGGAAGAGCCTGGTTCATCTTCTTGACATCCCCCCTTCAGATACTGACAAACATGGATGAGGTTCCCTCAGTCATCTCTTCTCAAGGCTGAAGGGCCCAGTTCCCTCAGCCTGTCCTCATTAGAGAGATTTCCACCAGGTTCCTGGAAGAATTGATGTGATGTGAAAATATTAACACATAATGTGTTCTTGACCAGGGGCACAGAGGACCTGATGCAAGAGATCACCCCCAAAACTTGGGGGCTGCTCTCAAAGCAGTGACTCTGTGGGATGGGACCCCTCGTCCCCCAGACTGCAGCCTGTGTGGGAACCCTGGCCTTGTTAGCCTATTTCAAGGGCAAACATGTTGCCCTTAGAGCAAGGCTTTTGGAAAGAGGGTTCTTGGTGTCCTCCTGGGCATGATTTAGTCCCTACAACCACAAACTGCCTCACCTGCACGCCAGGGGGTGAAGGTCTGGTTTAATGCTCATTGTGCAGACCAAGAACAGGGACAAGACACAGACAGCTCAAGCTGTGTGGCTGTGCATGTACCACCTGGAGACCCTCACTGCTCTCCCCAGCATCTCCTGACCCTTTTGTCATGTTCTCCCAGCCCAGCAGTGTCCCACCTCACACGTGAGTCCAGGCCAGGGGCAGGCTGTTGTTCCTGCTTCTTCCAGTTTCATGGGATGATGGCAGTCTTTGCACTGGAAAAGAGCACAAAGATGATGTCCCAGCTGCAAAGGTGAAAGTTTGACAAGGTTGGGAGCGACTGAGATGAGAGTTACAAAGGGAACATCTGGCAGCCCTGCTAACAAGGCAGCACCATCCACCTCGCCTATAATTAAGCAATCCATGAAAACCATTAGCGACTGGAAGCTGTAAATTAGTCCGTGAGGGAAAATGGACTGAAAACACTCAATATTGCAAGGGAAGGGTCCACAGACATCCCTGTTTGTGGAGGGACCTGGACTCCATCCCTGGCAGCCCCCCCGAGTGCGGGGGATTCCCTTCTGTACTGGGTCAGTGCTGAAACAAAGGGCAAACCTCCTTATTTATTTTGGCTTCCCCCACGGTAAAAAGTTTTGGAGGTAAACACGCTTAAGAGATCCATAAAAAGAAGAAAGGAATGGGTTTAACACCTCCCAGGCTACTGAGGAGTTGGGGTTTTGGTGGGGTTTTTTTGGTTTTTTGTTTGGTTTTTTTTTTGCCGTGGCTGCGGTGTGCAAGGAAGAGCAGGACCGAGCCAGGGCTGACTGAGCGCTGTACAAGACATGGAAGTCTAGAGGCAGTTTTGATTTTAATCTTGCTTCTCCAAAAGGAAATGAGGAGTAATTCTCCTCAGAGCCGTGGATTTGTGGTCCGCTCCCCGGCGGGGTGAGGGCTGTGGATGGCCGGAGCCGCCCCAGGCTCTGCCGGAGGCAGCAGAGCTGCCAGCGCCGCTGAACCCACACCATCCTCACTCCAAGGATTTTACAATCCACGTAAGATTAATCTTTTGTCTCCACTTTGTTCCTCTGAGATGGGGAAAGTGCTGTTTGCCGGGAGGCTGAGGCAGCAGCTGTGTGCTGGCGAGCAGACCCAGGCCCCGGCCCGTCCCCGGCGGTGGATCCCGGGCGCTGCCGGGGCCCGAGAGGCCCAGCGCGGCTGCCGGGGCCCCAGCGGCAAAACCAGCAAATCCAGGGCTTTTAGCGGATTGTTCCATCCTCGCTGCTTCTACACCAACGTAGTTTAGCGCCCACACCTCCGCACCTCGCTCAGGTCGAGCTCATCCCAGTGCAGAGGGCGTTAGAAGCGGGTGGCAGCTGCAGGAGCCAACCCTTGGATGCGCCCCTCACACCTTTCCAGGGATGTCCCTGCCACCCTCGAGGTCACCACAGCCACACACCCGCGGTGGTGGCTCCCACGAGAGCAGCTGAGAGCCCAAGGAGAGCAAATTCAGGGCTCGCCACCCCAAACCGAGCAGCTGATGCGGCACCAGGAGGTGCGAATCTCTTCTGTCAGCAGCTCTCACCTTCCTAAACCAGCCCGGGTGGTGTGCAGCTGCCCCATGTCCTGCTCCCACACCCTCCCCTGGCCCCAGGGCTGTCACACACAGAGGTATTAATTAATTAATTAGAGGTAGCAGTGCCACTGCCATTTGCCATTCTGCTCCAGGCTTCCTCTCACTGCATACCCCGGTTCACAGACAGCAAATCCCCATCCACAAGGGAGAGTCAGGAACAGCTTTTTTTTTCCTTTTCTTTTTTTTCCTGCAGCAGCTTAGATATTTGCTTTTCCTATGGAGAAAAAAATAATACTCCTTGAAATAACAGATTGAGGCTTTTCTAAATGTTACATGCCAGCTGACCTTTCAGAGGCAGGCTTAGGGGTTTATTTCTAATCCCCTGGCCAGGACTTGCAGTAGCTGTGGGTCAGTCCTGCTCCCTGAGGGCTCAAACATCAATCCTCACCACCAGGATGCTCAGGGCTGGAGCTCTGGTGTTCCCACCCTTCCTGGAAGAATATTCCCTTGGCTGTGCATCCTGTGCTGCCCTGTGCACCTTGGGGTGGTGTGGGGGTGTGGTTACCAGTGGGGTTTGGCTTCTTGGAGCACCAAGGCAGCCACTGAAGGTGGCAGGGAAGCACCAGGCCTGCTGTGCATCCCTCCAGGGTGCAGGGGATGGTGTGGGTTTGCAGCACAGGGTGCAGCAGTGCCAGCTCTGCAGAGCCCACCTTGGGCCGTGGATGACAGAGATGGACATCTTGGAGCACCTGGCCAGCACAGGGTGTCACATCTAGGGACAACGAGGAGGAACAATCTGTCTGGACAAGGATTTTCTGTGGGAGGCCATGGCTGCACAGGGCAGTCACCCTGTTTTCCAGCTCTGATCCCACTGCAGATGGCTCTGAAAATTAGGATTCACTGAAGTGCCAGATTTTTACAGCAGCAGCTCTTAAGCACATGTTTTTAGCTTTTCTTCCATGGCCCTGTCCACAATTAAGCTGGAAGTGGGGCTTTCCCAAGTGCAGTGTCCCACCTGGGGCATGTCTGGAATGGCTGCCCAAACAAGATTTGAGCTTGGATCCTGTGGTGTTTCCAAACTCCCTGGCATTTTCCCCCAGCAGCACACTTAGGAGCCCCTGTTTATGAATCCAGACCGGTATTGGCCCATTATTATTATTTTTTTAAACTGTATTCCAATTCCTTTCAAAGGCAGGAAAATACATTAATATCCATTAAAGGGGGAACACCACAACACTCACTCTGACACTCAAGTGGGTTTTTCCCTGAGGCAAAATGCCTCTTGGAAAAAAACGTGCCTTTGTGGTGTGTCATTCCTGGGATTTTGCTGGAGTTTAGGAAACAGAGAAAACAAATAACACAACAGGAGGCTCCCAGGCAGCCCCAAGGGTCCCTCACATACCTGGGGCTGGGTTCATGGTTGAGGTGGTTAATTCAGCCCTCTCCCTGTGGGCAAAATTTCACTCCATGTTTCCTTCCAGCAAAAGCAGAAGCCAAAAATGGAAAAAGGTCTGGTTTTCAGCAGGCAGAAGGAATGATTCCTGCTCTCCATGGAGATGTGATGTTCACCAAGGGGAGGGTGAGGGCTGGAGACTTGCTTGGCCCTGGACCAGCATCACCAGGGTTTGCCTCTCTCTTTCATATCCTCAGCACTGTCCCCTCCCCTCCAAGCAGGAATTGCAGGATATCACAGCCAGGATATCCCTGGCCCCCTCTGACTGCCCCTGTCCATTGGCAGGGGACAAACATCACAGTGGCTTTGAAGCCAAAAATGCCCACAGGATGTGGGGATGTACCCAGGGGAGCAAACCAACCTCATCCCTCCTCCCCCATGGAGGGTGGGTGCCCTGGGCTGGCAGGAGGGTGCTCACCCCAGCATGGAGCTTTGGAACCCAAGGGAATCAGCACCTGACACACTGCATGGGATAATGGGCTGGGTTTTACCGTGTAACTTAAGACTCAATAGTGGGAGAAGGGGAAACAGGGGGTTTCTGACTGCATGAGTCCTTCCTGCAGTTTCCCAGGAGACTGGTTGCCCACCCTGAGCCATGCTCAGTGGAGAGAAGAGGAGCTTGTCCCATGCCCTGCACTCATCTCCTGTTCCCCTGCAAGTCACCAGGGTCACACTGCTGACACCTGGGGCTGCCCTGATCTCAGCCAGGCTGACCTGCACAGCGTAATAATAATAATAATAAAGTAAAATTTAAAACATTTCATTTAAAAATAAAACTTTAAAACATTTTTAAAGAAAAATCAAAATAACAAGATTTTAAAAATTAAAGTTTAAAAAGTAATTTGAAATTAAAAAAAATATTAAAAATAAAAATTAAAAGCCACAGCGAGGCTGGGCCCTGTGCACCAGCCAGCATGAGAGAAAGGGAGTCAGGATGTTCCAGCTTCACCTCTCCAGCTGCAGGGATCCTACCAGGGCTGTCACACTCTGACATTGAGGAGGGAACCCTGGATTGTGTCACTAGGATGGAAGATAAACTCCATGCACAGCCTGGAGCCGAGCTGAGCAATGAGCATCCTGTATTCCTCCGGGCTCTTTGCTGCCTCTGAACCATCAGAAATGTGCCCAAAGGGGTCGTTTGTGCCATGTGTGCAGCAGGGGGGCTCAGGGCAGTGACCTTCAGCCAGGCTGGGAGCCCCAGCCCTGCTATTTTTAACGGAGCAGCAGGCGGGCAGCAGCGCCTTTCCTTCCTCCTTCCCCTAGTGAGTGCTGAACAAAGGGAAACCAGATAAACCTGCACCAGCCCTCAGCTTCGAGGCAGGGAAGCCCTCGAGAGACAAAAAAGGCAACCCAGCACATTTCTGTGCTGTGTTAGGATGGATGGTTCGGGCGGAGAATTGGGGAAACACGGCAGTGACTGTACGGATGGGTTTGTAGCCAAAAAAATGCAACTGAGCGGAAAAAGGACTGGTTTGACTGAGAAATCAAGCTGGAAAAAGCAGGGAGAAATAAAAGACAGCAGCATTTTTCTTTCCCCCCAAAAGTCCTAGGATCTTGTTCCAGCACTTCTTAGGGAAAAAAAAAAAAAGGAATTCTTCCCTTTAAAGATTTCACTCTATATAAGAAGGGGAGGAATCCCAAATGATAAAAATCATAGGACTGTTTGGGGTGGAGGGACCAAAACAAAAGGGGTTTTTTTACTGTAGCTCCCTTTACCAAAATTTTTACTGTATTTTCATCTTGAAAGGAGAAGCCAAGTCACCACCACTCCAATTTGACACCCACACCAAGAAAATTTCTCAACCATCTGAAAATTTGCCATGAATTATCCAACACACTGCTACAGCTCCAGGACACCTTATTCTTCTGGGTGCACTGATACCCCAAAACACACGGGCCATATCCCTGCACCATTCCCCAGAAAACACAAAGGTGTTTTGCATCAAAACTGGAGAATGGGCTGTCAGTCAGTGTAATGGCTGTATTTACAGCTTCAGAGGGTGTCTGTGTTTTGCAGGTAGTCTGCAAAAGAAGTGGAAACAATATGTGGAGGGAGGTATGTAAGTGTGGGGCTATTTATAGCTTGCAAATATATCAAGCGCTACCTACACGCAACATAAAAGACACTCTTTGCCAAATACTTCACATGCTGCTGTCAGCTTCTCCATCTCTCTTCTCTGAAAAAAAAAATCTCCTATATTAATCAGAGAGCAAATATATAGCCTGACAGGAACTGCTTTTGGCTCCACAAGGCAAAAAAATGTGTGTGATTGCTCATTTTCAGTTTGGATTCTGAGCCTGGAATTGCTGTGGACTGCTGTTCACACCAAGGCTTTTGTGGGAGATGTAAAGCTTTTTTTTCCACCAATTTTTCCTTCCAGATTGAGGAATTGGTGGTGGTTTCCCAGCTCCAAGCATTGCTCATGAGCATCCCTCCAAATCAAATTGCTTTAGTTGTTCTTGCTGGGCTTGGGCCAAACGGGTTCAGGCTGTGCCTGTGGCCAGAAACCAGGCACCAAGTAGGCAAAAAATAAAGAAACCAACCCAGAAAAACCAACCTTTTGAAATTCTCCTCTTTACATTGCTCCAGGGATTGAGGCTTTGGGGGAAAACACATTCCCAAGATCAGAGAATCGTGGAATGGTTTGGGTTAGAAGGGACCTTAAAGACCATCTAAATCCAGTCCCCTGCCATGGGCAGGGACATCTTCCACTAGACCAGGTTGCTCCAAACCCCATCAAACCTGGCCATGGACACTTCCAGGGATGGGGCAGTGACAGCTTATCTAGGGGGAAATGCCTCATCTCATCCTTCTGAAACCAAGGACCACTTACTTGCTTTTATTTATTTTGTGTTTTCTTTTATAAAGGCCCAGCTCACCTTGCTCTCCTCACCTGAGTGCAGAGGCTCCATCCCAGCAGGCTCCTTCTATTCCCAGGTTTTCCCAAAGCAGTGTTCTCACTTGCACACCATTCCCTGCCATGGCAGGTGGCTCCAAGGGGCCTCTGAGGTGCCACAGCCCCTGAGGTGTGCATGGGTGAAAGGGAAGAGCTGGCAGCCAAGGAGAGGATGTGCCCACCCTCCCCTGGATGATCAAGGGGCTGAAAAGCAAATTCACTGCTGGAATTTGCCCCCAGTCCTCAGTTTATGGGGTGGGGCAGGGATGAGGGGAGTGCTGGGATGGATGGGATGGAGCCAGGCTTTGCTCACCACCCCCAGCACCAGTGTGCCAGGGCTGCCCTTGGCGTGGCGTCACTGCGGTCGGGACGCCGGGAACAACCTTCCCACAAAAATCGAAGCCGGGAATCTGGAAATAAAAATATCACAGATGATTTCAGGCTTGCTGAAAGCATGATTGACTGTCTAATTCCCCCCCCCACACACACACGCTCCTTTCCTCACGACCAGGGTGACTCAGCCCTGGCATGGACACGGAGGCTTCTCCTGGCTCCTGCCCTCGCCGCGAGAGCGGAAAATGTCCCCTCGGAAATGCTGGCGCTCGCGGGGCCGAGTGGGCACTGCCAGTGCAAACAGAGCCAGCCAGGCCTTTCTCCCACGCTCAGCCCACGTGGCAGAAACACCCACTGCCAACAACACCTTCTCCATTGCCCTGGCATGCCCCTGCTCAACCCCAAATCACCGCGGGACTGAGGCTGCGGAGCGGCTCTGCTGCTGGGTACAGCTCGTGGTGGGGTGGAAAAGCCAAACACAGCGGTGTTTGGTGTGTCACTAGTGCCATGGGATGGCCTCTAATTCCAGTGGTGGCTGTGGGAAATGCTGCCCATAAACCCATGGCTGTGCTGGGCTCAGCAGGTCCAGGCACGTGGAGGAAAATGAACCCCATGGCTCAAGGGAAAAAGAGGAGCCACTTGGGATAACTCATCTCCCAAAGGTGAGTTATTCCTGGACAAAGCTGTGAAGGGGAATGGCAGGAACAGCAGTGCAGTGGGTATGACCAGCATTGTTCCTGCACTGGGGAATGAGAAAAGACACTGTCAAAGGAAAACAGGCTCCTTTAGGGCTGGCTTTTTATAGGGCTGCCTGCTCGAGGACCATCGGGCCCGGCGTGGTTTTGGTCTACATGGATTATTTATAGTATGTGCAAGTCTTCATCATGCACTAAGTACAAGCAGCCCTACTAGAGGCAGGGAAATCCTCCCTTGGCTGGCCCAGCTTCCCTTCCTGGCAGCAGGGAGCAGTCAGCAATTTTCAGGCTCACCTTTTGCCAGTGGTGCTGCAGCGACCGAGCGTGACCCCAGCGATTAAACACAGCTCTCCTCACCCCAACCTCCTCTCTCGCTGCTTCATTTGCCCCTCCCAGCTGGTTTTTGCTGTTTCTGTCCCCTTGTCCACAGCCCCCAGTGCAGGATCCTCATGGCACTGGCAGCCCCAGAGCAACTCAGGGCTGCACTGTGCCCCCTGTGTGGGGACAAGTGGTTGCATGTGAGCTGGCATGTGCTGTGCCTGCCTCTTCTCCTGGAGTCTCTCACACCAATCTTGGCTTTTATGCTATTTTTATACTCCAAGTTTCAAGCTGTAGACATGCAGCAAGTGCTCTCCAAATGTAAACCCCAGGATGCATATATTTAGAATCCAGCATTTCTTTAAAAACAAGGTTTGGTTGAATTTTTGTTTAAGGTCTAAATTCACAGCTCTGGAGGAAGGACCACGCAGGGCATCTCCTGGTACTGGTGGGATGCAATGTAGGACTTGGCTTCCTTCCTCTCCCCCTGTGAAATGACACGTGCCTGTTTTCCAGCTTCCCTGTGAAACCAGAAGCTCTCTCCCCTCAGTCAACCTGATCACACAAGCTCATGAGTCCCCAAGTGCACTTTAAGTAAAATACAAAGAGCCAAATTGACATTTAAAACACAAGAATCCCCAGGTGCATAAAGACTAAGAGGGTTTGCAAGCCACCCAGCTGCATCTCTCTGAAGATGGAGCAGAGCTGAGCCCTTGTCTCCTACATCAGAAACAGCCTGGGATAAAAAGATTTCTTAAAAAATCAAATCAAATAAGAAAAAATCACAAGAACATTTGCTGCTGGAGCTGCTGATGGGGAGGGTGGGATGTCTGGAAGGAGCCTGTGCACACAACATGTGCCAAGGAGATGTGACAGCTCTGCATCCGTGCTCAGAGGGATGCAAGGAGCATCCCCCTGGCTGGGGCCACCCCGGGCTCCTGGCCAGGCACTGTGGTGGCCACCAGGAGTACCCTGAATGCTGCCCTGGGGAAGCACAGAGCAAAGAGTTCAGAGAATGTGGTGTGAAGCCGTGTGGAGGCGGCTCTCTGCAGATGGCATCAGCAGCAGCTCCAGTGCCAGCTCCACCGTGTGTCATCGGCTCTGCTCAGGCTGGAGTGATGCAAATATAGCAAACAATGTCATTGTTGCTAGGATTTTCAGGCTCACACTGCCTGGCCAGCAGGCCAGTGTTATTTCAGCTGAAGAGGAACGTGAGTAACTTTTCCAAAGGCTGAGTCCTTTCAGTGCACAAATGAATTTTTTTAATGGCTCAGATTATCAATAACACTTTTGGCTCCTGTAGGTCTCCAGGACATCAAAGTGTGTCCCCCGAGGGGCTTGGGATGGTGGCAACAGTCACCTCAAGTGACCCAGTGCCCTGGGTTTGCTCAGCCCTGGGCTCTGAACTCATGGAAACATCTCAACCTCAATGCACAAACTGACCAGCAATTGGCATTTATAAAACACCAGACATTCTTATTTACCTCTGAAACTCTCCCCCAGTGCCACACTGAGCACAATGCCAGGGCAGCAATGAGGGGTGAAGCCCTGGTAAACCCTTCTACACCTTCCCACTGCATCCCACCATGTGGCCAAGTCATGGCACAAGGCAGACATTCCAGGGGCAGTGACTCCATCTCAGCTTTTCTGCTCTGGCAGCAGCAAGGACGTGGGACAGTGACTTTGCCATCTTCTGCCCATGGGGCTGGCCCAGTGGTGCCTCCTAGTCCCTGTTTTTCATGGGGAGTTGTGGGCAATACATCCACTCCACTCAAAACCAAGATTTTGCTTTTGAAAGCTCTGTGCCCAATGCATTTGTGTGCCCAAGAAGGGCAGTGGAGCTGGGGAAGAGTCTGGAGCACAAGTCTGATGAGGACCAGTTGAAGGAGAAAAGGAGGCTCAGTGGGGGACCTTCTCACTCCCCACAGCTCTCTGACAGGAGGGTGCAGCCAGGTGGGGTCAGGCTCTGCTCCCAGGGAACAGGGACAGGACAAGAGAAAACAACCTCTAGTTGTGCCAGGGGAGGTTTAAGTTGGATATTAGGGAAAATATCTTCACCCAAAGGGTTGTCCAGCCTTGGCACAGCTGCCCAGGACAGTGGTGGAGTCACCAGCCTTGGAGGGGTTTAAAAGCCTTGTAGATGTGGCACTTGGAGAGATGAGTAAGTGGTGGCCTTGGCTGTGCTGGGGGAACAGTTGGACTCTGTGATCTCAGAGGGCTTTTCCAGCCTACATAAATCCAGGGATCTATGATTCTATGACTACCTGCTCCAGAACCCTCAGGGAGGCACACAGCTCCCAGGGCTGATGCACCCTCCTTACTCAGCTCATGCTGCCTGCAGCAGAGTCCTGCTGCAGGGACACGCCAGGAAAATCCATTTCCACCCCACTCACTGCTGATCTTCTGTGCAGCCAGAGGCTGCTGCAGCTGGGACCTTCCAGCCCTCCGGCTTCACCAGTGGCAGCAGGACACAGGGTGTCCCTGGCACAGGGCCGAGGGACAGGGATGGGGAGGGAGAGGGGAACAGCCTCACACAGGAAAGCCTGGGGTCCTCCATCATCCAAACATCTGACATCCAGCCTCAGCCTGAGCAGCTCCTCATCCCTGCAAATACACAACCCTGACCTATTTCCAGGGAACACCAGCGCCCTTTTAAACAAATCCCTGACAAATGAAGGCAAGAAACCATTTCCTCCCTATTTCCTTCCATTAGAAATGAAACACTGCCATTAATCACCAATAAAGAAATAAAACTCCTAAATGATCTGCTAGTGACTGGTTGAGTCAGGTCCCTCTCCTTGAGCTCACCACGGGCCCAATCCCAGGCACAACTGGAATCATTCTGGCTGTGCTGAGCCAAACCATTGCTCTCTCCCATATTCACTGTTAAAAAACAACAGAGGATACAGAGCTGCTGCTGGGCTTGCTGATGCTCAGCCCTATGTGCACCCCCATTTTATTACTCCAATTATTTTCTTTTTACTCTGATTTTTTTTTCCCTCCCTTCAGGAAAAGCTTGTGTGCAAGAGCCCTTTAGGAAAAAATCACACCCTGCACTGGGTACAAGTTATTCCTGGGGAGATTCCAGTTGGACACAAGAGGAAAATTTTTCACAATGAGAACAATCAGCCATTGGAATAATTTCCCCAGGGAAGTGGTGGTTTCCCCAACATTGGACTCTTTAGATTTGGCTGGATGTGGTGCTGGGCCATCTCGTCTAGACTGTGCTTTTGCCAAAAAAGGTTGGACCAGATGATCCTTAAGGTTCCTTCCAGCCTGGGATTCTAGGATTCTGTATAATATCAGGGTCTCTTAGCATGAGCTGTTCTGCAAACCCTCCAGCCCCAGCGACTGATCCCAGTCCCTGCCTGCCCTGCTCCAAAGGGAAATGCCAGGAGGCAGCAGGCAGCAAACACCTGGTGGCTGTGGCAGCACTCACAGCCCCCGGGAAGCAGCCAGTCCCTGGAACACTGTGTCCCACCCAGGCTCTGCCAGGAGCAGCCTGCTGGTGGATGGAGCAATTATCCCCAGCACGGAGGAGGGCAGACACAGTTGGCAGAGGGGAATTCTTCCTGCATTTCCAGGCTTGGTTTGTGAAGATAACTTTGGGTTGATTTGCTTTTTTGGAGCCAGATTGGAATCCTCCTTATGCACCATGGGCAGGGTTGTTTACTAATTGCTGTTGGCAAAGCACAGCCCACCACAAACCTCCCAGCACTGGCTCAGGGGAGGGTGCAGCATCCTGCCCTGACATAATCACTGGGGCAGAGGGGTTTTCTATGCCCCACATTTAGCAGAACCCTGAATACTTGTGCACAGCATGCAAAGAGCTCCCTTTCCTCAGGCAGATTGGCTCTCACAGCGATGCTGAGCATATGGAGGTGTCCTTGTTTCTGTGCCTGGTCAGAGTGATGCTGCATTCCCCTGGGAAATGGGGAGGCTTCTTACAGTCATGGAATGATCTGGCTTGGAATGCACCTTAAAGATCAGCTCATTCCAACTCTCCCTTCCAAGTGCAGGGACACCTTCCACTGTCCCAGGCTGCTCCAAGGCCCATGCAGTCTGGCCTTGGACACTTCCAGGGGCAGCCACAGCTTCCCTGGGCACCCTGTGCTGGGGCCTCACCACCCTCACAGGAATAATTTATTCCTAATAGCCAATCTAAATCTCTCTTCCAGTTTGAATTCATTCACCCTTATCACATCCAACCTGCCTTTCTGGGGTGAGTGTGGACCCAGCCCTGGGGTGCTTGTGCCACAGCACTTGTGTCACCTGCAGGGTCCCAGCCAGGATGGTTACGTGGCTGCGGGATGGGGATGTTGGCAGGTGCTGTCCCACCTCCTGCTCCCTCCAATCCTCCCATAACCACACTGGGACCTCACAGGAAAGCATTAAACAAACCTCAGGGCTATCCCCAGCACTGCTGGGGGACTCAGGTGCTGCCCTTCAGCTCCCAGCCCAAGCCAAAGCTCCTCCATCCCAGCATGGAGTGAGACACTTCCTGCTCCACTGCTTATCTCCGTGGCCAGGCAGCTTGAGGAAGCCCAACACCCTCGTGCTGTTGCTCGGTGGCTGCTGGCCAAGGGTGCACTTGTGTTCCACAGAAACACACAGGGCTGGTCCCTCCTGCTCTGGTACAGCCTGCAGAGTTCAGCTGCCAGCAGCCGAGGGTGGCAGCGTGTCCTGCAACCAGCACGGACTGAAAATAAACATTTCTGACCTGATTTGACTCTTACATCACTCAACCCCTCATGGACACATTCTTGCCATAAATCCCAGCCCTGTGAATGGGATGGGATACTTGGAGTCCCAGGATACAGTGATGCACGCCAAGGTGCTGCTGCAAAACCTTCAGGAACCAACCATCAGCTACAAATCAGCTCCAGCCCCTCAGCAAACCTTGGCTGACAACTCATGAACGGAACAGCAGGGAATTTACTAAATAAATTGTGCTGGGAGTAATTTATCTTCATTAAAATACCCTCATGCCAGCAAAGCATCCTTCCCAGGGGCTGGAGGCACCTCGGGGTGAGGTGCCCATGCCTTGGGTGTTTTGCACCCTTCAAGTGCATGAAGAAATGCCAAAAACATGCAGAACCTTGATAAGGTCAGCGGGGAGGAAATGTAGCTGAAATCCTTGGGTTTCATAAGGGGCCGTGACAATGGGCTGGAGAGCTGCCAGCTTTCCTTTCACGCACCAAGTGACAAGTGTGCTTGGAAACTTCAGGCTGTCTGCAAAGAACAGGGCTGGAAGAAAAAGAAATGTTGGAGAAGAGAGTTTTGGAATGGTTTTGCTGTAAGATGGTGAGAAAGGTCCCTTCTAGCATGGCTAAGCTGAGGCAGCCTTTGCTTATGCCCAGCCCAGGATGGAGCAAAGGAAATAAATATGAAATTCAAGAGCAGAGGAAAAACACAATGTTTCTAAATAAATATTTAGGCTTTTCTGTAACCTCCCTGCTGCAATTGCTTCCATCACATCACTTTTTGCATTTCAAAGTTGGGATTTTCAATGCAAATATTGCTGAGCAGCCAAACAGGGCCTCTGGTATGTTCCAGGGGATCACAGGGGTAAGAGCACCCTCTGCTCTGCTGGGATCTGCCACAGGTTTGGCTCCTGGGAAATCCTCAGTCCAGCTGGAGGGTTGGATGGAGGTGAAAATCCTCTGAGGAATTTGCTCAAGGAGGTGTTCAGATGAAGCTGTGTCTCATCCCCAGTGGAGATGGGGAGCTGTGAGGGCTGCAGAGGTGATCACACCACGACAAAAGGCAGCTGTAAGCCAAGAGTCCTCATGCAGCAACAGAAAAGGGAGAAAAAGCAGCATATCTGGGAGCTGAGCTCTGCAGTGGGTTTGTGCCCTAATTGGGGCTGCAGAGATCCAGCTTCAAAGCCCCAGTGAAGCATTTGGGCCCTGGGGGGATGCACAGGTCACAAAATCCTCCCTGAGCTCCCTCACTGGGGGCTGGGGACCCTGAGTGTCCTCAAAGGTGGGCAAAGCCAGGAATGGCCATGGGACCACCCCTCCCCACCTCTCCCAGCAGGGTTAGGGAGTCCTTCCCAGGGCAGCAAAGAGCATCCCCAGCCAGAGCAATTGACATCTGCACAGGTCACCAGCTTTGCAAAGCGTTCAGGATTTGCATTTGATTAAAATTAAGTGTTAGGAAAATCAAGGCAGCCAGTTCCTTACTGCAGCTGGGCCAGGGAGAGGTCCAGTGGTGGGACCTGTGTGAGGGAAAGAGCAGGGATAGGGAGGACAAAACCCCCACATTTGGTCTAAAAGGGGCTGGAGAAGGGCTGGGGATGCTGGACGTGGCCAAAGCAAACACCCCGGACACCTCACAGAGATAGCTGGGATTTGTCGCCTCCGCTCTGACACAGAATTTGTATATGGAAAAAACATGCCAGGCCCATGACAGCAGAGCTGCTCCATCTGGATAAATAGTTAACTGAGTAGTCAAAATAGCCAGTGCTATAAAACAGCTGCTGGGACAGGAGACAGCAGCAGAAGCACTGCTGGAAAAACGGGATGGGAGGAAGGAAGTGATTGAGCGAGAGGATGTGCCAGAGGAGAACAGGGAACAGGCAGCACCACGGAGCCCTGGCTGAGCCAAGACCCTCCAGTGCTGCCAAGGCACAGCAGTGACCCCCATCAGCCTCCCCCAGGCTTTGCTGAGCCTCTTCCCTGGAGCATCCAAAAAAACAGTGGTGGAGGGGGTGCCCATTCTCCTGTCCCAAGCGCTGGTACCCAGCTCATGCCAGGGTGTCTCACAGCAGTCAAGGGGGCACAGCAGAAAGGCTGGACCAGGGGTCCTGCAAAGCTGCTCACCAGGAGAGCTGAAAGCAGGAGATGCAGGGTGAGAGGTGATTCTGGACCTGCTGGAAACCGAGGAAGATCTCACACAGGAAACGCTGCACATCCCACCCTGGGCAGGATGTCACACATCACCAGGGCTGTGGGTGCTTTAAAGGAGGGGCTGGCTCTTTCACATCCTGACTGACTAGGCAGAGCTTAGTCCTGTTGACACACCTGAACCAGCTCCCTACACCTGCAAGCCTGGCCTAATTTCCCCCACTGCTGCACAGGGCATGGTGGCACAAAAAGGGAAGGTTTCCAGCAGAAAGCTCATGGATACTGAGGTGTTTGTCCCACAGTCCACCCCCTGCACCCCATGCAAACCCCCCAGCCCTGGGTGAGGGATGAGCTGGGAGCCAGGGATGCCATCAGGAGCAGTTTCCCCATGGCTGGGACAGAGGACACTCCTGGCCAGTGCTCCCAGCTGTGCTCATTGCTCACCATGCCCAGCACCTCCACATCAGCTGCTCCCAGTGCATCCCCAGGGGCTGGCACCCACCCCCAGAGCCCTGCAGCAAAGCTCCTGATGGGAATAGCTCTGCAGGATGAAAGGGATGGAGCCTCTCCACACCCACAGTGCCAGGATGCATCACACCAGGCTCTGACAGCAGCAGCAGAGGGGTTGGGGTTGGAGGGGTTTGACTCTGCAGGAGTCAAAGGAGATTTTGGGAAGGAAAGGGATGATTGTGAGTCTGGAACCACTGCCCTGGGGACACGTGTGGTGGCACCAGCTTTGGGAAGCAAAGTGCTTGTGTCCACCTTGCTGCAACCCACAGAAGAGCTATGGGGACAGCAATGCTTCAATGAGTCCTTAATCCCAAAGGAAAACCCCAAGATAAGGCTGGATGTGGCCATGATGTGATGCCACATGGTTGATGAGGAGCAACTTCTGAGCCTGCAGCCTTCCCAGGACCTCTCCCATCCCTCCCCTCTTACCTGTTTCTCCCACCACGGGCAGGGATGTGATTCCCCAGCCCTCCCCTGGCCCCATTAGCTGTGGTTGTATTCCCAGCACTAATCACCTGAACCACTCCATCCCCTCCAGTGCAGGGAAAACACCTGGAGCCATTCACACACCTGGAGGGAGAAGACACCTGTCCTCACCCAGCCAGAGATGGGCTTGCAAAAGGGAGAAGATTTTCTTTTCAAATGCTATTTGCATGATCTCAAGGTGTGACCTGCAGCACTGTGTGTTAATTATCTCTAATTGATTTACTCAATCCCAGCAGTGCTTCTGGTGGGAGCAGCAGATGCTCCGGGTGGGTTTGAGCACGGCAATAGGAAGTGGCAGATGGCTCCAGTCCCCAGAACCAGGCGGTACAGGATGGATTAAAAAATTATTATAAGATTTATTAACCCTTCAAGAATTATTATTCTATGATACAGCTGGAGAAACGGGGACGAGAACTCGCTCTGAAATTTCCAAGCTGGAAAAGGCCCTGAAATGTCAATGTTCCCAGGAAAAATTAGGGAATAAACCAGTTGTTCTTCTTTAGCCAAAACATCATATTTCTGCAAAGTCACTTTGTTTTCTTTGTGATTTGTCAAAGCTGGTAACAGAGTGCAAAATAAAACAAATTATTTCCAAACAAGAGTAACTTTACAATAAAAAAAATGTAAATATTTGTACTGACGGAGTGAAAAGAGCTGTTCCAACACTTTCAAGATCTTCCCTAACCCCTACTTCCCCACCCAGCATGTTTTGCTTTAGTTTTTACAAGGAATCAACAGTTGGAGAAAGCTTTTGGATTTTCCAGTGGAAAAGAGCTGGAGGGACACTCTTCCTACAAGTTCCGCCAATTAGCGCCTGGCTCCCCAGCCCGTGGCTGCTGTGAATTTTCCACTGCTGGAAATCTTAAGTATCAAAAGTGGATGTTTTCCTCCAAGACAAATGGGACCGTGCACAGGGCAGCTGACACCACACGCTGCTCCCTGCAGCCCTCAGGGTTACAGGAACCTCCAGCTGCGCGTGACCCATTTCTCCTGAAAAAGCTCATTTTCCACCCTACAGCAGCTTGGTTGTGTCTGCCTGTGGGACAATGAGCAGGGGGAGAGCCAGGACATCTCTGAAATCCTCCAGCTGCTCCCCTGCCCTTCCTGCTTGCTCACGCCAGCTCTGCTCCGTCCCTCCCGGAGCAGCTGCCCAGATGTGCCTGTGCTCCAGATGTGCAGCATCACTGCAAACCTGCAGCAGTGCGTCCCCACAGAGCTGGGATCTGGGACATAACTCATGTTACATCTTGAATTCCAGGCAAGACCTGACAGCTGGAACACGGTGCCAGGATCAGAACATGCATGGGGACTGCCCAGCACAGGGGCAGATGAGGTGCAAGGCCTTAGTGGTGCTGCCAAACCCAGTCTTGTTTTATTAAGAACATTGAAGGACGTTGTTTTTTCCCTTTTAAAACTATAACCCACGCACCAAATACCTCCCATTAATCAGAAATACAATTTCCTACACGTTAAATATTTAGCAGCCATGCCAAAGCAGCGGGACAATAAAGAGCAATAACATTCGGGTGAAGTAAAGAGGTCTCATTTAATTGTTCTGTTGCACAAAAGTAGGGCCAGATCCTGGGAACTGCTCCTTGCCCCGGCCCATCCTTTTCACCAACACCATCAGGTTGGAGTCGTGCATCCCGAGGTGTCTCCCTGCTCTTTGTCAGCATCACTTTGGGTGCCAGGAGGAAGCGCTGGGGCTCTGCCCCAGGGGGTTAAGCCTTGCAGCCTGGGGCTGGCTGGCTCTGCCTATAGTAAAGATGGCAATCCTTGGCGCAGGAGAAATGATGATAATTGGCATCTGACTCATTGATTCGGAATGCTGAACACTCACTTTATTAAAACTATACTATATTACATTAATATACTATTTTAAAGAAATACTACACTATACTACATCCTTACTTACTTCTAACTATCACTAACTAACAAACTTGTGACTCTCTGCTGGAGAGTCCTGACACAGCTGGATCCCATTGGTCATTGAACCCAAACAACCTTCACAGAATCCAGTCCAGCAATCACTGCAGGTAAACAATCTCCAAACACATTCCACATGGGGAAAACACAGGAGCAAAGATAAGAATTGTTTTCTCTTCTTCTCTCTGTACTTCTCCAGGAAAATCCAGAGAGGGAGGATTATGTCTCTCCAGAGAATGTGAATGCCACATCTGCCTGGCTCCGGAGCATTCCCGGAGGTGTCCCGGGATCCCGGTGAGTCAGCAGCAGTGGGAATGTGACTCAGCCATGCTGAGGAGCAGAGAGGGAGCCAAAGAGAGTGAACCCTATGATGTTACAAATGGGATCAAGCCCCAGCTACATCTGGAAGGGGAAGAAATGAAACATGGGAAGACAAAAGCAGGATTCACGTGGTCAACTCACCCTGAAAAGGTCACGATGAGCGCTCTTTGCTCACAGAATTGCCCTTGAAACCCATCGCCATCCAAACCTGGTGCAGGAAATACACCTTGCAAATGAAGGCCAACTTCCCCTGGGTAGTTTCCATCCCTGGGTGTTTTTTTTCTGGGAACAGAATAACCACAGCTCATGAATGTGGAATATTTTCCTTTTTCTAGTGTCTCTAAAAGGCAGTGCAAACTCTTGGGAAGGCTCCTGGTGCCAGGGAAAGCAGAGTCCTTCAGGGGAAAAGCCTTTCTCCACACCATGCTGAACCCAGGGGCTGGGGCACTTTCCAGCTGCCCAAGTGGACACATGAGGTTGATATCCCAAAAGCACTAATTTGGGGGAGTTTTATGCATGAGGAGAGAAGAATTCAACAAGAAAACCCCATGATGTATCTGCAAAATCTCTGCTGAGAGGCCATGGGGACATCACCATTGCTGACCCTTTCCAAGGAATCTGCTTCACCTGGGGACCTGGCTGCAAACACCATCCCCAGCCCTGCTCTACACAGTAATTTTAAGGGTAATAACCAGAAAACAAATCCATACCAAGGGGCTGAGCAGGCTGCTTTGAGCCCAGTGCCTGCAGAAAACTGATCCCAGGGGAGCAAAGAGTTTCCTTAATCAGCAAGGGTGAGGAGGGCACAGGACCAGGGCAGGGCTTTCCTCAGGATTTTTATTTAGGTGGCAGAGAAATCTGACCGCAACAGAAAGGAGCTGGAAAAACAAACAGGTGTGTCCGGAGCAAAGGGGCCGTAGCTATAGCAATGGGACAGGCCCTGTTGACAAAAGGCTGCACAAAGGACCTTCTTGAGAGATTAGAAGTGGTTTATGAGCTGGCAGGGTTTCCCGGGAAGGCGCCGGGGCTGGATCACAGCCGTGGAAGGCAATTGTTGAAAATCAGAACGGGGCACATGCACCGAGCACAAATCTGCCTCCTGCAGCATCCCCCGGGGCTGGAGCCACGCTGGGGTTCCTCAGCAGCTCATGGAAATGTGTGGTTGTGCACAGGGCTGCTCCATTGCTCCCAGCAGGGTCCCAGCTCTGCAGCAGGCACCCCAAAGGGATGGTTTATTATGGTTTATTCTGGGCATCACCCAGCTCTGCTTGTCAGATGCTGCTTTTCCTGTTGCCCTCTGCAGTTGCAGCCTGGGGCTGCTGCTCTCTGGCCTGTAGAGGTGTCCAAGGTTTGGGTGGGGAGTGCAGGTGCCCTGCCCAGTGCTTTAGCTGGACACCACCCTCAAGCCTCCCTTGCTCCCATCCCAGGCACCTGCAGTAGGAGAGGTGAAATGCTGCTGCTGGGTTCTGCGGCTGTTGCAAGAGCCCTGATGGCAGCACCTAAAGCAAAGCCATGAACAACAGCAGGTCAGCCCAATACTCATCACACGGTGCCCAGAGGTGCAGCACCCTTGAACAGCCCCAGGCTCCTGTCTTGCCTTGTTTCTTCTGCAGCCCCTGCAGAAAGTGAGGCTCTGGTGCAGCAAAAACCTCCTGGGAGATCCAGCAGCCAGAAGAGACATGTCTGAGGCAGGAGTTTGGCTGTGCCACCAAAGACAAGCTCAGAGGGTCAAACTGCAGAACCAGGCTTCGGAGCCAGGGGTTGTTGGGGATGACTGGTGGGACACCAACAGCAGCCTTTGCCCGGAGAGATTCACACTCGGGTCAACTTCTGCCACAGACAGGGGGTCCTGAATGCCCAAGTGGAACAACTGCTCACCAGCTGGGGCTGAGCTGCAATTTAATTTTTTCTGGCTTAATTTATCTGAGGCTTTCCAAAGGACTATTTTGTAATTAAAGCCAAGGATCAGTTGCACTGACAACTGCGTGACCTCATGTACAGCCACTCCACTCCACAGCAAAGAGGAAAATGCTTAAAAGGAAAAAGCCAGAGATTGCCTTGGGCAGATGATGGACCACTGGCACTGCCCATGGTGGCATCGTTGCGGTGTCCATCAGGGTTATAAAGGGCTGATGGGTCACTTGTGTGCCTCGAGCCACATTCTGAGGAGGGAACAAACTGGACACAAACCAGGGAGGCCAGGGCTGCCACAGAGAGCTGGTCCTGGGGTAAGGTGAGGGATAGGGTGCTGCTTTCTGGGGAAAATCCAGAATTCCCCCGGGGAATTTCGCAGGAGCCCAGGAATGAAAGACGTGTTGCAAAAGGCAGAGCCGTCCCCGCAGTGTCGCACACGGGGCTGGCAGCTCGGAGAAGCCTCAGAGCTGCTCTCAGCCAGGGAAGCTGGTGCATCTGCAGCTGCCCCGGCCCGCTGAGCCCGGCAGGAGCCCGCTCCCCGCGGGCAGCGCCGGCAGCCGCTGCGGGGCCCGGCAGTCCTGGGCCGTGTGCGGCTGTGACTGTCCCTGTACGGATCAGGCGCTCCCCAGCCGGGCAGTCCCGGTCCGTGTCCGGCTGTCGCCGTACGGATCAGGCAATGCGAGGTCGGGCAGTCCCGGGCCGTGTCCAGCTGTCCCCGCACGGATCAGGCGCTCCCCAGCCCCACAGCCCCGGTCTCGCTCCGTGTCCGGCTGTCCCCGCACGGATCAGGCAATGCGAGGGCGGGCAGTCCCGGTCCGTGTCCAGCTGTCCCCGCACGGCTCAGCCGCCCCCCCGNAGTGTGCGGCTGTGACTGTCCCTGTACGGATCAGGCGACGTGGGGCCGGGCAGTCCCAGTCCGTGTCCGGCTGTCCCCGCACGGATCAGGCGCTCCCGGCCCCGCACGGCACGCGCCGTTCCCGGCTGGCGAAGCTCCGCGCTCGCTGCCTGGCGAGGGCTCGGGGTGCGCTTGAGGCAACGAGAGGGGAGGAAACGCGATTTTAGTGCAGGAAAAAGTCTCCAAGAGCAGCAGCCACTCATCCTGGAGAGCCCCGGCACCACGGCTGCCCTGAGCCTTCGCTGGACCCCACAAAGGGGCATCGAGCATTGGAAAAAAAGCAGGGAAAAAACCCCAAGGATCTGGAGGGATCTTTCTTGTGCCCGTCTAACGCTGGTTTTGGCTGTGAGGAAGCCTCGTGGAGCAGAGGAATTCCTACAGTGCAGGGCAAGCACAAGCACAGGGGACAGGCACTGGACATCAGGCCTCGCTCTTCATCGTGGATATCCCTCCTCAATTCTGTGCCGGTTTAATTAAAGATGAGCTATCACTGCCTAGCAGCAGCTGCATCATGAGTGCAAAAGTGAGGAGAGACTTGCTTTACCATCAGAGAGGCTTTGAGTTTCTGGTAAATACAGCAACTCTTTTCAGCCCCACAGGATTGCCTTCCTCGACCTAAGGAACAGGCAGGAGCCCGAGCAGTGAGCACTGAGCACACCCTCCCAATGCCATCACCTCTGAAGGGGCTGAGCCATCTTCTGCAGAAAAATAAGGTGGCAAAAGATCAAACACACACATCACGGTGTATTTTGAAACTGGGAATTGAGTAGGGGGAAAGAATGATGTAGTTTAAAATCCAGTGGTGTATCCAACACTGACCCCACACAGGATGAAATTTTCCTTTTAAATATTAAGTCACAGTAGGAAGGAACAAAACCAAAAACCAAAATAAGCAAACAAACAACCTCCCCTTCACTCCCCCCCAAGGAAAAAACATTAGTGGGGAGAAAAGAGCCCAACGTGCTGCTCAGGGGAATAAAAACTCCAAGGTGGGAGTGGGGAGATTTCTGGGAAACCATTGACGTTTTTGATGAATGAGCTTTCTGTGGGTGGTTGATGTAGAGGAGAAGGGTAAGAAACACAGACATGATTTATTCTTGAGCAAAATGATGAGACTAAAGGTCTCCTGACTCAACACTTCTCCTGATTCAAGAATTCATCTTTTTGTTTTCTGCCTTTGCAGATTCTGCTGGATGCCAGGGAAAGCCACGCGATTTGCGCACTTCCCATCAACAGCACGGTCTGTTTGGGCTCCAAGGCAACAAACCCAATTTAAAGCCTACCTTTAAAAGCTGAATTAGATGTGCTTAAGATTACACCTTAATTCCATATTTAACTTGATCCAAGATAAGCACAGTGATGAACTGAAGCCCCAGTAAATGTCTACCTACATACGCACATCGAAGCGTTATCGTAGACGACTTATTGGAGAGGAAAATCTGCACAGGATGCTTTTGCTGATTAGAAAGTATAAAATCCTAAGGGGGAGCATTTCCTGTGATTCCTCAGGTGTTTTGTTGGTTCTTAGTGGTTGGGGAAGTTAAAACCTTTGGGTGTCTGAAAGGCAGTGAGGTCAGAGGTCCAGCCCACAGCACGAAGGTGTGTAAAAGATCAGAGAATCATGGAATAGGATTGGAAAGGACCTTAAAGCCCATCCCATCCCACCCCCTGCCATGGGCAGGGACACCTTCCACTATTCCAGGTTGCTCCAAGCCTTGTCCAACCTGGCTTTGGACACTTGCAGGGATGGGGCAGCCACAGCTGCTCTGGGCAACCTGAGCCAGTGTAAGGGGAATGACTCATTATACAGAGCTAAAAAGAATTTAGTGTGGCCTTCCCAACACCTACTGGATGTGATGATCCAGCTGTGAGGAGATGCCAACAAAATGTTTTGGAAATGAGCCTGTAAGAGAAGCTACCACTGACAAACATTTGCAGGCACTTCAATTCACATTTCCTTAGGTTTCATAAAACTGACTTTTTCCATGCAACGCAAGTTTAAATATTTGTTATTTGCACTGCAAATGTTAAGAAAAAAACTCTAAAATGCAATAAGATTTATGCAGTAAGATTATGGAAAATCAGACAGTAAAGTGGGGAAAGGAAAGAAGAAACCAGCTGGAAAAAAAAATTCATTGCTGTTGTCAGAAGAGGATTAGAAGGAAAAACTCCCCAGCCAACTGCTCAGCGCTTGTGAGGAAAGACCCCATCTTTGACACAGACCAGTTATCTCTGCTCCCCCTCTTTTCCCATGCTCCCTAAACCCAAACATTGATTCTTTTTATATTCAAGGAATGGGAATCTCTAAATTCTAAGTACCACTACAAAACTGCCCAAGATTCCCATCTATTATCAGGAATGCTTGTGGATGTTTCCAGTTGGAGGAAAAAAAGAGTTTGGGGTTTTTTTTCCCCCAAGTGTTTATTCCTGTATACCCATGTGTGAGGCCCACTGCAGTCTGGACTGGAGCTGGGTACCAGCTTTTTATTATTTGTTCTTTCTTAGGTAAAAATCAGGAAAGGTTTTACTGCAGAATAGACCTGATTACATTAGCCCTGACCGTCATGGAAAGAATGAGCTTTAATCTCACTTCCTTCACCTCTTACTTATTCACAGTGGATTTCTCTCTTATTCACTTGAATCAGGGTTGAATACTTTGCTTTAAAGCAGAGGTAAGGTGGGCCAGACTTCAGCTTCCCCCTACAAAACCCTGTTTTTTTCCTGTTTTTCCAGGCCATGTTACCAACAGACATTCTTTATTCCAGTTATTATCCAGCCTGGCCTCCTGGTCCAGTGCTGAAAACCAACCTCTTTACATATACTAATGTGTTTTCCAACATTCTAGACCTTTCCCTAAAGCTTTCCCTTTTTCAAGGCTCCCATGGTTGTGGTTTTGTCCCCTGGAAACAGGAATTATGCTTGTCCTTGTGCTTCCCCATTAGACTCAACATAATTCACTTCAGGGGGATTCACTATTGAAAAGGGGAAGAAGTAAATCAGATTATTGGGACTTTTTCTGCCCCAATGTGCCCAGATTTTATAGCAGGTACTCCAGGGAGTAGCAGACAGTCATTCCAGGTTTAAAATGGTATAAACAGGCAGGTGTTGCCCTCATGTTTGTGAAGGTACAAAACCTACTGGAAACACCAGACCTGAGCTGTGAAAACACAGGGATTGGGCCAGTTCTGTTTTAAACACAGCTCAGCCTTCTCCTAAAAGCAGATTTTTTTAAAGTCACCCACCTCTAAGCTAACCTGAAGCCTACTTTTGATCTCTTGGAAGAAAAACAGTCCTAATGAACTTGACCTGAAAAGCAGATCTGCAGTGCTATGGATGTGCCCCCTGTGACATTCCAGTGCCTGGCCCCACACTACATTTCAGAGCAATTACACTGAGTTTTTTCAGGTTTATCAGCTGAAAGCTCAAAGCTCAGGGAACAGTCCTCACTCTCCCACACCCTCACAATCCTATTATTTATTTGTGTTTAATAAAATTTCCTAATTACACCATTCTCCAAGGAAACAACTTGCAGCTTTAGGCAAATACAGGAAGATGTTGACTTGACACAGCCCTTTCCTCAAGCCAAACCCAAGGCAAACAACCTTTTCAATTAAACCCACTGGAGCAGGTAGGCACAAGCACCTCTGCTGATAAACATCACTAATTAGAATCAACACCTACTTAATACAAATCTCAGCTTTACAGGAGACATCTGGGCCCTCCAGATGTGTGTTTCAGGTCTCAAAGTAAATATACACAGGCACTGAAACCAATGGCTATCCAGGAGAAAACTGAATTTTTAGGGTAAGGCCACTGGAATGTAAACAGCAGGGCTGGAATTTAAGAGATGACTCCAGAAGTCTGGTTCCTGCATAGCTCGATGTAATATCAGATATTTACCAACCACATGAGGACAAGCAGGTTTACAGGCATGGAAAATGAGGATTCCTAAGAAAAAACCTGGATCTCACTACAAACTCCAGCATTAAACATTCAGTGAGGAGAGGAGAAAAACAAAAAACAGACACCGTGTTGTACTTTTTTTGATTTTATAGAATTTTTACAATATATTTCTCTTCATTTGCATATTTTACCCACATCTGTAGCTTTCTTTTTACATGTTGAACTGAACTGGAATAAATCTAAAGGTCTGATATATTTTAAACAACTGATAAAAATTGCAAAGTAGTAAACCTGTAAGAAAAGAAATTATAAAACTCTCGTTTTTAAGTGTTTAATGAAAGCAAGTCAAATGTATCATTAGGAACAATATGATTTGTTTTAAACACATCATAGGTGATTCAGGCAGGACAACTTTTTTAGTTTTTCTTATATTAGGCACATTTTTTTCAGCATACCTGTTTTTCCAGACAGTTTTATACAATTCAATAGCATCATTCACATCCACTTGGAACTTCTGCATAATTTTCAAAATGTGATTGATCATGAATATTCATTATTGGTATTCTATTCCTCTTTCTTTAGAGCTACCAGAAGGAAAAAAATAATCAGTGTTTCTTGTCTGTTAAAAAATCCATAATTAATGATTTGAGTTATAAGGCAGCAACAGATTCAGTGTCAACTCAGGTCACAGTCCTTCAGTTCCATCTAGTGGGTAGAAATTATATTTAGTGGACACTGTTCCTAGACAGTTCCTTCAGGGCAAGATGACTGACTCACGAGGCCAGTCACTGCTGGTAGAGTAAGTTGAGTGGTAATGCCTAGCAAGGAATTCTGGCCACTCCTGTGTCATCCTTGCAGCCTCATGTCTTCATCCAGAAAGCAGAAGGACAGTCCAACAGAAAAAAATCGTGACTGTGACACAGCTGTGACAGATTCTATGAATGGTTTATTTACAGTCTTCATCCCTGATGTGAGAAAAGAAAAATCCTTCTTTGACTGACAGGGCAGGTGTCAGCAGCTGCACAGCTCAGCACAGCAGCCCAGTGCAGATCCATCATTCCTCAGCCATGGATGCCCACGGAGGCAGTGAAGAGGAAGTCCTCCTGCTCCAGAGAAGCAATTTCCAAGTGCTCACCTGCTCCATCCACATGACTCCCTGACATCAGTTTAGGAACATCTCCTTTTGGTGGAGCAACTCCCCATGCCCAGGATCTGTTCCAGCAATGACAAGGTGTGAAGCAGTTGGCTCCCCAGGGATCTCTGACAGCCCAGCAGGGAGGCTGCAAACTCAAACACCTCGTGTGGGAACAGAATGATCTGTGCATTAAAGGTACACCACAATCTTGATAATTCCCTTCCCATCCTGATGTCTTTAAGGAAATCAACTCATGATGCTCAAGGAGGGCTTTCAGAGCAGCATCTCTCTGCTTCCTTTCAGTGTTTCACAAATACTACACCTTTCCTGAATCCTGGCATTCTCATTTGCTAAGAGAGCCACTCCATTCCTGAAAGCATGCTGCTTCTTGGTCTTCAGTTTTAAGTCTTTCAAGCAGAATAATCCCATTCTGATTCAAGCACTTGCAGTGCACTCACTTGGCTGAACAGAAGTCAAAACAAAACTCTACAGCACAAGAGGCCATAAAAAAAAATCCAAGGGATATATTACTGCATGTTTCCCTCTCAGAGGGAGATTGGGCCACCCTTAAACTCCAGCCCCAGCTGAGAAGATCATCAGTTCAGAGGACACTCCCCAAAGCAGGGCTCCTGTGCACTGGTATTTGGGCACCACTCAAATTTTGGACAAGCAGGGTCAATAAATACATTTCCTTCTGACAGAGCCACTGCTTTACACAACTTGCATTCAGTTACTATTAGAGCTTTTGGCTGCCTTTTTTTTCATTCTCCAGTGTTGGGGTGAAGAAGCAAAGAAGAAAATATTTAGCATTAAAAGTAATCTGAATTTATATTTGACAAGACCAGCTCTACAAACTGTGCAATGGCACACAAAATACACCCCCAAATCTTTCTGTGTTCTTTTTAACTCTTTGGAAAGGGAATAACCAATATAGCTGTGCAGGAAGAAAGCCAATTTATTGCAGCATAAAGGTCTGCAATTCATTCCATGTTCACTAAGAGAAATGTGCTTATTGCTCTGTAAGATAAGAGTGGATTGATCATTAACCCCACCCTGAGTGCTGGGAGTCCAGGTTCCCAACATTGCCAAGAAGGACCTCCTAAGCCACTAATACCAAAGTAACTGAAGGAAAAAAAAGCCTTAATTTCTTATAAAGATGTGATTTTTCAGAAATGTGTAAGTTCTTCAGGTCTTCATATCACCATTGCCTTGTGACTGAAGGCCAGCCTTTGCTCTCTGCACTACAATAATGGGCTGTTTGGAATAATACATTGGAGATAAAGCTAGGAAAGAACAGGTGACCCAGAAAACAGGAGAAACATAAAGCTCTTGCATGAGGATGCTGTGAAACTGGAGTCCTTCAACTGCTTTGCAAATCACCCACAATTTGTTTTACAACCTGTAGTTTAGTAAGAACTGAAATCCTTTTCCTTGGGAAGCAGCCTCCAAAGCAAAAATGACAGGATTCAAGCGTGGACCATTGCCGCAGCAGCCACCAGACTCTGGTTTGCCTGTTTCACTCTGAAGATGTACAACAGATGCTGCTGATGGCATCACCCCGAGTTCAGCACTATTTTCTGAAGCTGACACGTTTCATGGATCAAGTTTCCTCAGGAGCAGATGATACAAACATGGGGGTTTTCCATTCTCATACTTCAGCTACCTTCTTTACTTGACTTCCTCTGAATAAAAAACAATATTGTTCTGTTTACTCTAACATGCTACAATATGTGCATACATAACTGTAGGCGAGGCATGAGTTACTTCAGGATGTGCTTTTTCATTGAAGTGCGCTGTTACTTTTACAAATTCTACATCAAGGTGGAAGGAAGGAAGGCTGCAGAGTGCTCATACACTGAAGCTGAAGGAACTCCTCCTGAATGGAGTTAAGATGTTTGTTCCCATGTCCTATGGACAACTACTCTATCCCATGCACTCCGGCCTGAGCCAGTATTAAACATTCCAGAAACTTGTTGATTTGTTTGGATAGTTAATGGCAAGGCTGATAGCAGCAATGTTTTTCAGGGCCTAGAAGAGAAAAGGGAAAACAAAGTCACACCAAATATTCTCCTCAAGCCCAAAGTGTAAAGAAATCATATGAAACTAAACAGAAATAGAAACCCAGAATCATGGACTCGTTTGGGTTGGGAGGGACCTTAAAGATAATTTCATTCCACTCCCTGCCATGGGCAGGGACACCTTCCACTATCCCAGGGTGCTCCAAGCCCTGTCCAACCTGGCCTTGGACACTTGCAGGGATGGGGCAGCCACAGCTGCTCTGGAAAGCCTGTGCCAGGGCCTCAGCACCCTCACAGGAAGAATTTCTTCCCAATATCCTAGAAAAGCATTTGCGCACAGTTCACTCACAACTTTCAGAGGCCTGTCAAGGTACTGTAATGGCCAAGTACATTAATATCTCTTTTATAAACTCCACTGGGCAATGAGAAATCATCCAGTGTCTGCCACAAAGATCCCAGACCCACCCAGCCCTGGGGCTATGCAATCCTACCTGTGCTGTGCAGCGATGAAGATGATCTTCAGTATTTAAGGCAAGCAAATACTCCTGTAGAGATCCAAGCTCCTGTGGCCAGAAAACATGCAATGAACACCAATGCTTCTACCAAAGGTGATATTCTACTGATTAACACTAAAATGCTGATCATTAGAGTCCCCAAGAACCAAAGGTATCAGAACTGCACACCAGACTCTCCCAAACTAGAGTGCAGTTTGTCATCACAGAAATGAGCTCATGACACTATTCACATTTAAAGTTCAAAACCAACTCTACAAAAACCACATGCAAATACCTTTAAATTATTAAACTAGAATTGCTCTTAGAATAAACAGTGGCTTTAGGGCCTTAATAATCATGACTATCACTTAAAGTCCAATGATGGATAAGGTAACAGATTTCCCCTCTAATTAGAACTTGCTGCCACACTCCATAAGTGAAAGTTGTTAATGTTTCTGTAGCTCTGAGGGATAAAGGAAAACTTCATTTAATGTAACACTGAATTCGCTGTCGTTCCCAGCACTGAGGAAAGGAGGGATAGAAACACAGGGACTGCTTACAGTGACTCTGTTTTCTGTCACAAAGAAGAGTTCTGCCAGTGCACGATGAAGAGGAAGGAGAATACCAGGCTTGGCTGAGTCGTGACATGAGTTGTTTTCCATGTGGGTGAAGAGCTGCCAAAGTGGCTTCAATAAGGTGAGGTCACAGTCCCTGAGAAAAAAAGTGATTTAAATGAAATTGTGATGCAATAGTGAGCAACCACCATGCCCATTTCTGGGAACGGGGAGGGGAAACCAAATCAAATCAAATTTAAGAGTACAAAACCATACATTTGTAACAGTTAAAAATAAAAAATAATCACTTTGCTAAATGCTCTTGCATCTAGAAATACTCATGCCATACACACATAAGCTTAAGGACACATATCCCTTCTAAAACTCAATTACAGGCTTAGTGGTACAACTAAAAATAATACTTTAAAAGCTATTTACTTTACAGAGAATCAGATCATCACTTCACCAGGTTATTATTTCATCCTTACCTTAACTGTTACCTTAATTCTTAATAATTAGTATAACTAATACAAAGAGAATAAATTTCTAGAAGATTACTTGAAATCTACCCCTGTCCTGTTTTCTGATAATTTTTTTTTCTTTACAATGACACTTGAACTCATTAGACTTCCTTAAAGGCCAGCAAAGACATTCCTGCTATCAAAGCACTGTAAATTGCATCTGACAGACAAATTACGAAAACCTGCTTCAAATCACAGGGCTTTTTGGTTCAAAATAGTATCAGTTTAGTGCCTTTTTGTTGCCTTGCCCTTTGCCACAGGTGCAGGGTGTGGAGCAGTGCACTCACCCCTGGCTGCTGCACTGCACTATCTTCAGGAGCAGGTGGATGGCCTTCAGACGCTGGTGACCCGTCTGGCGACACGCCACTCCCACCTGCCACTCCCAGATCTTGGCCAGAGGAAGGTGAGGAATTACCCTTTCCTCAGACAGCATCTGCTTTAGAATTTCAAACCCTGGAAAAAAAGAAAATTCAAGCAGCTGTTCAGTTTTGTAGGGATACATTCTGTTCGTATAGTCAGTTTTCTCCATACACCAAGTATTGCAAGCCAGAAATACTGAATTAAAATACCAAACAAAAATCTAAGATAACTCTAGATTACATCCTAATGTGGCAACTCTTTTCTGAGTCAAAACTTACATAAAAATTAGAAAGAATAATATCCAAAATTAAATTTTTGCCCAAACAAGGCAAACAAAACAAGGCCCTCCCTATTATATGACATGCAGTAGTTTTGCTGATAGCAAATAATCCACCAGCCTTAATTTCATTTAAAAATATTTAAATTGAAATAAACTAACAAAATCTCTTATGCTAAAAATTAGACCCAGAACCATCCTATTTTAATGGATAACCACTTTTGAAAAATGCAATTATCATTATTTCTGTTTCCAATTACAGCATCCTGGAGTGTTTACTAAATACTCTGTAATTACTATCATATAAGGAGATTTTGGATGCAAATTACATAATTATAATTGTAATCTCCAAGTCTCTGTGAAGATTCTGTGTTTCTACCCCAAAGTCACAGGAAGTAAGAGACATCAGTTGAGTTTCAACTTGAACAAAACTGATCATATTATTTCTAGGACACTGAATGCAAATTCTAAGTTAAGGAAAAGGGATAACCACAGGTCTCTCAAAGCTCAGCAAAATGACTAAAAAAGGCACTTTTCAATACATTCTGAGCATCTCTTACCTGTCTGAAACCTTCCCAGATGACCTGCTGTCACTGTAAACTTATAACCCCACTCAGTGTTGCTCATGTCAGAAGTAAATCGGTAGTAGAGTGTGTCTCCTGTGTGCAGGGAAGGAAGAAAGCCCACATTACTATCTTCTGAGTTAGTTTTGTCATCTCAAATACAACTTAAATGAAAGTCTGAAATTAATTAATCCTAGATGTCTTCATTCAAGAGAAGTGGTCTTTTATTTTTTGGTTAACTATGAAACACAAAGAACAGATGACAAAGAGGAGGCTGAAGCAAAACTCACAATGGTTTCCCCTGTCTCAAGATACTGGATAGGAAGGATAATGTCTTTTACATTTTTGACAACTAAATAGAGGAAATTAAAGAAACTCCATATTCTGCACACATAACTTCACTTTTCCAATTGTGTTACTGGATCAGTTGTGATTTATGAAACAAGAACCCCTATACAGGCAGCCAAGTTCTTTACAACAACACTTGAATTCATTGGACAAAAGGTTTAAAATATTTGAAAGTAAAATTTTTACATGTCAGAAAACGAAAATGAACATTTCTACTCCAAGGAAGAAATCTGTTAATCACTTTAAACAGAAGGACTATCAAAACATTTGACCAATTTACAATCAGGCAAAAACCTTTCAAAAGGTTTTTGCCATTGTGGCATCTACACCTTCAGAGATAAATCCTCATAGTTGGCTGTAACACTACACAAAACATCTTCTTACCTACTGTGCTCTATAATACTAGAGCTGTTAAAACTTAAAATAACTTCCTGCCCCATGAAAATGCCTGTCACCCTGGGACAAGCAGGCTAGATTTCACTGGGAAGCAGAATTTTCAAAGTTTCATGAACAAGAAAAATTTTGAAAACGTTTTTTAGGATTTAAAATAAAATAAAAGAATTTCCCTTTTTATCATGAAATGAAGACAGTGTTCTCTCCTACTCATAGGAGAAAGCCCTTCAATCAAATGAAAAGACCAGAAGCCTTCAAATGTCTGGTTTCAGCTAAAACCTGCTGGAACCAAGAACCTTAGTCCAGACAGCCTTGGCTGGAAATGAATTTCCACAAGGTGAAACTCAAGTTTCACAGCCAAGGCTGCTCTAAACAATGAGCTTTGAAGTTCAGCTCCCTGGCAAACCTTGGCAACTATTAGGAATGAAAAAGAAGACAGACAGAATTTCACAAAAAATCTAAAATACTTCTACAGAACACACATCTGCTTTTAACCAGTACCTTGCAACCCAAAACCAGCACCTTGTAACCCAAACTGGTTTGCTAAGAAAGTTCCTAAATCTCTTTACAGGTGCTGACAGTCCTTGAAGTCAAGAGCTTCCTGCAGTGCCTCAATGCTCAGTTAAAAACCAGTTTAAAATCAGAAGCAGGGGACCATGCAGTCCTTGAGCTCTCTGGCATTTGTTCCTCACTGTGCTCTCACAAATGTGCTTAGAGAATCCAGAGTGCAGCTGGCAGTCAAACCCTGGGTTTCTTCCAGCTGTGCTCTGTGGCACCAGCTGGAGCCAAGGTGCTGGCACTGGCTCTCTTTGCTCAGAGCAGCAGCAGAGCAAGGAGACAGAGATAAGCATATCTTTTCTTTTTTTAAATAAAAAAACATGCTTCCTGTGGAAAGTAAGACAAGGCATAAACAATGTAAGTGAATATCATGCAGAACAAGGACTGTGTTGGAACAGAATCAAGATCAAATTTGTTTCCAGTAGCTGAGTGCATGCTTTGACTGAGTGGTGGAAAGAAAAGGTCACAGCACAACAACAGATAAGGCACTTTGCAGAAACAAATGCAAGAGCAGCACGTCAGAGCAAACAGAGTGGGACAAGGAAAGGATTGGCTTTTTCCCTACACATCTCAGGAACATCCACATTTAACTCATCAGGAGTTTCTGTCAGGAGTCCCAGCAATATCCCTGAATCAGTCATATTCACCTGGAAGCTCAAAGTCAGTCCATTTCTGTGGAGAGCCACTGAAGCTGTGCCGATCCTGCTGGAAGTCACTGCTGCTGGACATGAGCAGCTCATCACAGCCCTCCTCTGTGTTACACTGGGAGTCAAACTTGATGGAGAGGTAGATAGCACCAGGAATGTGAACTTTATCCTGAGAAATAAACACAGCAGCTTTGTGTCCTGTCACACTGTACTGCCCACAACCCACTTAACTTTCACTATACGAACAAGGGAGATATAAAAAATACTACAGCATCTCTGTGAGTTTTTTACTTTGATATTTTTACCCTGAGCTAATTTAACAAATGCAAAGCATGGCTTATTGTTCACATTAGCTGTTAAGCATGTAAAATGAATTGCCAGCAATGCTTTCCTTTTTCAAAAGCAGTAATTGTTGCTGATATTGAGCTCGCTGCCAGAACCTAAGGAGCTACATGCACTTTAGAAATAAAAATCAGAAGAGTCAGAGCAGCAGGGAAATTAAAAATCCCAAGACTGCCCAGAGGCAATAATTACTTACCAAACTATATCAGAAAAATGCTATCAAACAGTATCAAGAGAAGAAAATCAGAAACTGTTTGTGTCAGAGAAAGAGTCTAAAATGAGAAATACAAGAAAAAAGACACCGTTCCTACTTTCATCTGACAGTACCAGGGAGTAACAGGCCAACTGAAACAAATCTTTGGAAGGAAGGGTAGAAACATCTGTTCATTAAGGCCTTAAAACCATTAACAAATCTGATCTGCTTCAAATACATGCACAGTAAAACCAAGTAAGTTGTGCACTTTTCATATGATTGAATTAGAATTACATTAAAATGCCTGACTGAACACATTTCTTTGCAGGGCAAGGCCTGAGCTGTCTGACATCAGCCTTTTCCAAGCAAGACTGAACAGACTTCACAGGTGCTTCAAGCACAGAAGTCAGTCCCACAGATACTCTGGAACTCTGAGAGGCTTCTGCTCCAAGCCCTGGGTGATTTCAGCACAAGTCATGCCTGTACTCCATGCCTGCCCTACCTCAAAGTTGGTGTTGTTGTTGTAAGGATGCTGAGATTCCCGCATCTGCACGGCCATCCCTGGCTCCTCCATGAACTGACAGGCTGTCAGGGCCATGGTCCCCAGCATGCTCTCCTTGCACCCATGCAGCACTTTCTGCAGAATCTGGGGAGAGAAATGCCATGGAAATATAATCTGCTGTCAAAAGAATATTGACAACTGTACACACTGATGGCTGACACAAGTCATGTCCAGCCACACGGTATTTTGCAAGAGGGAATCAAGGAAGCAACAAGAAACAAGATAAATTCAGAAATTATGCCTGCTCATCTCCATAAGCACAAAAGATTTCACTCTGTCTTCTGTTCTAGACCTTTCATTCTTTATTTGATAAAAACATGACAGATATTGGCCATGTCTCTTCACACAACTGCTAGAATCAAGGCTAATCCATAAAGTAATTAACAAGAAACTAAAGCTGTAATCAAGTGAAATAAACAACTTTGTTAACATACTAAACAGGCTCCTTTACCTTCTATACACACAGGCTTTGATTTGAATAGAATATGTCATATATTTCAGCCTTAAAAAAAAAAAAAAGTACAACTCTGTGCATAAGAAATGATAAAGTATCAATTAGATGGCTGAAGTTTTGAAAGCAGCAGATGCAAGTCCTGTGTGTTTAAAAGTACCCAAAAATGCCCTTTAATCTATCAGGACACACTAAAAGTAATTCAGAACCACCTGAGTCTCCATTTTTCTTATTTTTATAACAGTGCATAAAAGCCCCGAATCCAGGAATTCTGTTACTTGAGCCCTTTCAGGCCATCAGAGCAACTCATTAAGGCCATGTCTTCACCTACCATCTCCTAACTCCTCCTAAAAAATGTAACGCACCAGCTCAGGCCAGCAGGTTCATCTCCAAATCTGCCCAAAACTGATTTCTTGGGAAAAGGATTTTAAAAAACAAAGGCAGCATGTAGCAGTTCCCTGAATGCACTCTTTGCCTTGCACTTGCAGAACAGCCTAAGACAATGGCTAGGTTTTGCATTTAATATGCCTTATTAGATTTTATTCTATCAGTTCATCCTGCCCTTTTCTGAACCCATAAAAACACCCTGGGGCAACAATTTCCATGACTTACTGTGTCAAGAGCCTGTTCTTTTGGTTTGTTTTGGACCTGCCACTTATTACCTTAATCTGACACTCCTTTGTTTTCTTACTGGGAGGGCCAGTGAATAATACTTACTCTTAACTTTTGCATGCTATTTACTGCTTTAAATCTACAGAGAAAGAGGAACAGACTTTTCCATTACTCCTTCTCCCTCAATGCCCCACAGGGGAAAGATCCAGAATGAAGAAAACCAGTTGGTTTCTCATACTGAAGTTATTCTGTGGCTGTAATAATCCCTCCCATTCTTCTCTAGGCCTTTTCCAGTTGTACTGCATCTTATTTTAACTTTTTAATGAGATGTGGGAGTCACTGCAGTCCAAAAGAATGCACAGTATTGGTTTAGTGGCATATCAATGCCTTCTGCTTTATTTTTCATTCCCTTTTTGAAGATTCCCAGCACTTGATTTGCTTTGACTGCTGTGAAGCCTTGAGCTGACACTTTCATTACAACATTCTATTGTAATTCCAAGATCACTTCCACCACCAGCTCATCAGTGGAGTAGCAGGTATTACAATATACACATTGAGATCTAAGAAAAAGCAGCTTTTAAAAGGCACTGCCTATTTTACCAATTTCTTTAGATTACCATCTATATTGTCTATTTTCAAACCAGACTGCCTATTTTACCAGTTTCTCTCTCATAACTGAAAGAGCTCTCTCTACACAGCTAGTTTTTTCATTTTCTGTTAACAAGATCAGCACATCAAGACAGTGACAGATTCCAACTGTTTCTTCAGAACGAATGTAAATCTTGGAGTTTCAATTTAGTTGAAAAAAGGAACTGCAAGTATTCTGTTAGTCAGAGTCTCATGGCATGTGGGCACAGGTTTTGTTCACATGTTTAAGTGAAATCCACTTACTTTTTCCCATAGCTGCTTCTCCTCTAGCTGCATCAGCATGTCCAGGATGTATGTCATATGGGCTGGGCCACTGAGATCTAGGATTTCCTCATTTATTGCCACATCATCAGGCCACTCAGCTAACAAGGATGCCAGCACATGCCTGGCATACAGAACTGCAATTGCCTCATTGACACGATACAGGTAGTCCCTCACAGCCTTTTTACTCCTGGAGTCCAGCTCCTTGTGCAGGAGAATGGAGCTCTTGGTGCGTCGCTGCTTGGCATAGCTGAGCTGCAGGTCACTCTCTGTGTTGGTGATGAGTTTCTGGGCAACAGGATTGGTTTCTTCTGTTGCTTTATCACAGAGTACAGGCTTTGACTGCAAGAAGAGAAATGCAAGTTTGAAAACAGGCTATCAGTAATTTACTGTCTTATGTTTGGATATCTGACCGGTCAAACTGCAAGCTGAATTTACAAATGAATTTGTCAAAGACCCCACAAAAGTGGGATTTCTCACACAGCTATAGATTTCCTGAGAAACATTGTTTATGTCTACACACCTCACTATACACTGATGCATTTGTGGAAACAGCAGTTAGAATTCTAACCAGAAGTGTTAACTGAAGCTCACCTAGAGAGGTAAAGCTACCAAGTACCCTGAAATGAGGCAAGTTGGGAGGGACTTTTGGAGATCACTTGGTCCAAATTTGACTTAAGGCTGATATAACTTCAAAATCAGGGCTTTGTCCAGTTAAGTTTGGACAATTTCCAGGCATGGGTATTTCACAGCCTCTGTATAAGCTGTTGAAAGGCCTATTTTTTTTTTCTTTTAATTATGTGAAACTGCTTCAGGAAGCTCCTTCCCTTTTGCTATGCAACTGATAAACAGCTGTGCTGGTGACACCTCACAGCCAGGAGTGAGCCCTTCAAATAAAGCAGAGCTGTGGGACCCTGTTATTGAATGCAAAACCCAAAGCTTGCAAGTGTAGTGTCTACTTTACAAGATAAATTCATTGCTACCTTGTTCTGCTGAATTTACTGTAAGATAACAATGATATGCTAAAACGGTAGCATGGCATAAGCTTACAGCAATGAGATACAATCTCTCTTGTGTAAGGGGAGGAAATTACAGCCTGCAATCACAATTCTTTCTCCTGATCTGGGAATCAAGTTCTTTCACTTCCTTAGGAATAATAAGGAAGAAATACTTGCTTCTTGTACTTGCTCATTCATTTTGACATAAAACATTGATAACAGATTATTTCAGATGTATAAAAAAAATTCTCAGGCTTGAATGCCAAAATTCATTATTTTCCAACTGTTCCTTTTTGTAGAGGTGTCCATACCAAACAGGGTAGGATGATCATATCTGTATCCACTGCCTTGGAGCTCTGCTCCTCCAGCCTCAGGCGTTTGCTGGGCTGCCACTTCTGAGCCAGCGTCCGGATCCTCTCATCCGTTGTGATCACATCCCCATCAAACCTTCACAGAGCCAAAAGAAAAGCAAAAATACACAAATGTGTTTCCAAAGTAATGCAAACTCAATTAGGGCAATTAAATGCAAATTAAATCTTCCCAGCTTCTGTTTTGGAAAGATTAGACTCTGCCTATTTTTATCACATTAACTGTTCCCCTGCTTGAACAAGCCAAAGGATTTAAATGTTACAAAATCACTCATTTCTGTGAGAACATGGTGTCTCTGTGAGATGCTTTGAATACCAGAAGCCACATGTGAGCTCTTGACTCTTCCTCAGTTCACAGAATTCAGAGCCACAGTGGATCTTCATATGGGAGCTACCACATAGAAAAGAGCATGTGATGTGTTTCAGAAGATGGTGACTTGCTTCCATAAATACTACTTAGCAGGAGTTTATTTCCTTACTTTTTCACACATGAAAACCAAATCTTATCCTTGGAAGAATTTCTATTCAGCACTGAGAGGATTTTAGATTTTCACCCACCACTTTCTCTGCTGGACCCAGAATTTCACGTACCTCTTTTGAACTTCCAGGAAAAAAGATTCTGTTCTTTTCATCTGCAGCTCATACATGGCTCGAAGAATGTGGAGAGGTGCATTAAGTGCATCGTGTGTCATCTGAGCAAGGAGCAAAAAGAAATCAAAAAATCCCCAAAAACACATTAGAGGGGGAAAGATTGAATTTCTTTAAGGATGACCTAGGCATTATTTCACACTTTGTAGGTAGAGAATTAATGAACTTAGTATCTGGACTAATAATAATGAGAAGCAATTTAGAAAAACACTGTATAATGATTTTGTAGCATTCATTACTGTAGTTCTATTTTGTTTTCTTTAAAGAATGATGCATTGCAACCATACTCTATAAATTTAGAAGGAAAACAACCACAGGAATTACCAAATGTTTTATGCAACTAGCAAATGCACATTTACCCAAAAGGAGGTAAACTGATTTAAATACCAAGAAGCATATTTTGGTGGCTTCATCCAGACCCTCCAGAGGATCAAGTTTGTTCTGCTCTACGTCAACAGGACCAACAACAGGCTGCTCCACATCTTGATCTTGTTCCCTGTCTTCCAGTTCAGTATCCTCCTGTTCAGCCAGGGAACTGATATCTTGCTTTGAGGAATACAGCATTATTGACAAAATCTAAACAGAAAAAAAGGTAGCATATGGTGTGGCAACTGTAGTTGTAAATTATTAGTTTATTGTAGTTGTAAATTATTAGTTTATTTGCAATCAGCATCTTAGAGGAACATTATCAGACCTGGACAGTGCTTAACACATGCTATTTTACAATGAAGCACACCTAAAAATAAAAAAACAACCCAAAACACAAAACAAAACCATTTCCCACTTCACTAATGAGTTACACCTTCCATGCTGCTGCAAAGACAACTTCAGTGATTAGCTGAAAGTGCAAAGGAAGTTGAGAAAGTAATTATTTAACCATTTCAGTGCATCAAAGATTTGAAGATTCCAAGACAAAAACAAAGGTGGCCATCACCAGAATGCCAGTGATGCCCCTACACACCCTTCTCCTTTGGAAACAGCCCTTTGGCTTCATCATAGTCCTAAATATGAATGAACACAACTCCTGCCTAAGATAAAACATAACTAACAGTTGAACCACACTTATCTTTCAGCAATTAACAATGAAAGAATAAGCCCACATGTGCATTGACCTCCCCACCTGCACTGCAGCAAAACCTTGTGCAAGTCATGCTTTTCTTTGAGATTATTTTCTAAATTGAAGAATGGAATTTTCAAGAACAATCTAAATAAAATCCATAAAACAATCTGAGCAGGTAACTAATGTCTCATTCTGCAAATTTTTTTCCAAATAAAATCAGATTAGTGAAAATCAGCTCCTGCTTGAAAGAATTTAGTCTATTATCCACAGGATTATGATAGGCAGCAGGAAGCAGATTCAGGGATATAGTTAAGTGAACATTTTTTTAGAGACTAATTAGAGATAATCTTGAGTCCTCAGGAGGGCAGTGTGCTGCCATAACCTTTCATGCCACTGTGTGAAGCCTGACTTTTTACAAAATGTCACTTTTCTTACCTCCAAGTCTCGGAGAAGCCAAGTCTTACTGAAGCCAGTTCCTTTGCTACACTTCTTCACTAGAAGTTTGAGTAAACCAGACTGAAGAAAGGCAGACTGGATCTCCTTAAAGCCATGAATCTGCACACACAGACACACACACACATAAATAACTAAAAAAGGAACAATGCATCACAGTGCTTGTGAGGTCTTGTCACACAGCCTTGGGTGAATTTCCTGCCCAGATGAACTACACTGGGAATCTTTTCCTTTCATTTCCTTAAAATAAAAACCCCCACTTCAAATCCCTTAAGGGTATCATCTATGATGTGCACAGAGTAGTAACTGAGAACCTGTTTTGATCTGACACTAAAAAAAAAAAAAAAAGAAAAATTTCCTCTTCAGATACTTCAGGAGTGAGAAAAGTGAGCTTCACTCCATAAAATGTTATCTCTAGGAATTTCTTCCTGAGCTCTCCTGAATGGTTGGCCCCCACTGAGGAGAAGCAAAACAACTGCCAGCTCAGACTCACAAAAGCTATTTAAAGCCCAGCAACATTTCCAACCCCCTACAGACTGGGAATAAAGGGAGTGAAGGGATCCAGCTGTGACAGAAATGCCCTTGTGGTAATTGCCCAGTGTGCTCAGTCAATACCAAGTTCCTGCAGCACAGGGTAGAACATGAATTTTTATTTCTCTATCATATTCTGTGTCAGGTACCTTCAGAGTTCTGTAAAGCCCCTTGAGAGCCAGTGACAAGACCCAAGTTGTTTCCACTGCCTCAGCATAGCTACTGTCCATGCTGGTCTGCAGGAGGTGGGTGGAGATGAGGACAAAGTGCTCCAGGTACTGTCTCAGCTGGGTCTGGGAATCACTGCCTTCTTGCTCACATTTCTGAATCAACTGATAGTCTTTCACTACAAGAGAGAAAAAACACAATTCACTTGGTTCACATCAAAATGTTGTAGAGTCATCTCTTAGTAGATATGAGCAGGTTCAGACATGAGACATCCTTACATCAATCATGTTCTAATAAAGGTCTTATACAAAAATTATCTCAGATTCCCTGAACAGTCAAGAAAGTATTTCATTTTTCAGGACAAGTTAAAAATCCCCAGGTCACTTTTGGCAAGAGCACATATTTGCACTTTAGCAGTACAGCATGCACAGCAGCACATGTTGTATTTTACAATTAAAATGGGGAAAACTCTGACCTGCAATTGATATGATGAAATAAATATTGCTGATCTTACAGTTTAAAATGTCAACAGTTAAACAAAAAGAAAAGCTTTTATATTCAAATCTTCCTTGACTATCAAAAAGTGGTTTAGTCTGTTGATTTTTCCAAATGTCTTTTACACAACTTCAGTAGTCAAATCTTAGGACAACCTTTGCTTTATTAACTTCACTATATTAGGCCATACAAAGAGAAAAGCCCTTGCTCCTAAAAACCCAACTGATTTGTTATATATTAAATGTTTCACTTGGTCTCAAATTTTAGGGATATCCAAACTGTTTTTGAATTAGCAATTGTTCTAAAACATTAAGCACAGGTTTGTAAAGGATAAGACACAAGCACTACACAAATCTTGAAACAGAAACAACTGCTTCATCTTCATCAAAAGCCTATTTCTGAGATTTCTCAATTAACAGAAAGGTCTCAACAGCTTTCTAAATCCTTTTCTGAATAAAGATAATTGAAGTAATTACTGCAGAAGCTTCACAATTTGGCAGTGACCTGCAAGCAGAATTTGGTAACCTATGAGCAGAAAGTCAGGCAACTTACTAATAATGGAATTCAAACTCTGCAGACCTGCACAGTGGTCTGGTTAACATTTGCTTTTGGGTATCTGTAACAAACTGTAAGGAAATACTCTGTGATTCCCTGATAAAACAAAAATGTCACAGAACCTGTTTTTCTCTTCCGGGTTTTGATGTCTACAACCACTGCCCTGTTTTTCTCAGTGAAGTGCTTCAGGATGATCACATTATGAGGCTCATTAGCATTGTCCATGTACACAGAACGAGTGCCCATACACAGCACCTGAAATGGCAGCAGAACTTCAGTTAGGATTTGGAATACTTACTTACAAATACACAGCCATGTCTTATATTGGTTACATTTGCTTATTCTTGCTATTGTATTTTGTAGCTGAACCACTGCTTGATGCCTGGTATTTGGTGGTCTTTAGAAAATGGAAGTTCAAGTTTATAAAAGAAATGTCTACAACATTGCTGTAGGTCCCCAGCCAGGTAATAATTAGCATGATTGCAGAAGGNGCCAGAGAGCTGCTGCCACATCTACAACAACCAACTTAATGTTACACAGGCAATGTATCAGTTATGAACATCAAGATGGAGAATGGATTGTTTTGCTTGTACAAAAGTCCTTTTAATAAAGATACTGAAACAAATGAGGCTGGTTTGCTTGTAGCAGTTATAAGCAACATCCAAAGAAGTGCCAGGCAAAACTAGCTCATTATTCTTCATTAGATCAACATTAATTGTGCACAAGTAGAAAGATGTGAACTCTGGCACACATCAGGTTTTGAGAGTTTATAAAGGTTTTCCCCCATTGATGGAATCTGTAGTATTTAGAAAGAAATACCTAAAAGTTTTAACCAATTCTGTTTCCTTTAGGACTGACAGGCCACTTACCTCAGGAAAGCCAACCAGCACCAACAAAGTGAAGATGTTGGTGTGCTTTAGCTGGAAGGGCAGCTGCTTAATGCAGTGGTCAGTGAAAGCAGCAATGACATGGTGCCACTGCGCAGAGGAGTTCAGAGAGCGAAGGATGTCTGCCATGGAGCTCGCCCAGTCCAGCCCCACACGGCTGCAAAGCAAGAGCAGGCTGCATCAGGAGGGCTCACTGCAGACTCACCTGAAGCTATTCCTCCTCAAGACAGCATATCACTGGTAATCTGTCACAGCTGCAGCTATCAAATTGTTACAGCACTGTTTTTCCAAATACTTAAAGCTTTCATGCCAGCTGACACATGAATTCTGCTTTGTTTTCCATAAAGCATAAATACTGTTCTGTTTTCTGAGAGGGTCTACAGTCCCAAATCAAAGTGTGCTTGAACATTGCCACTGTTGACTCTGAATTTTAGTTTAGAACTCAGAAGTTTCTGTTTGCATGGCAGCAAGAGGTTTATTTCCTATGTATGTGACCACCTGCTCACTCTCTAGATCACACAAATAACCTACAGGGACTGGTCTCTTACACTATAGTTTTTGAGAAAATCCTTTCCCTCAGATTATGCTCTGGATATTCTGCCTTTAAATTTCATATACTTCTGTCTTTGTTTATGAACCCTCCCTGTAAAACACAGCTACAATTAAAAATAAGTCACATTTAACAGGCATGACATTAATCTCAGGATGCTTGAGAACTTTCTCAGGATCTTCAAAATCTGTCCCTCCCTGCTGTTTCCAGTACAATTTTACTGTAAAAAAACCTTTCTCTCAAGTACTCTTACACAGGAGGGCTAAATCCAGAACTCAGTACTGGTGATAGTTATGTGACACACCCTCCTCCTTTCCCAAGTTACACACGAGATTTGTAACAATGTGAGAGAATGGATGTCACACAAAAAGTAAAGGACTGTATTTTTGGTTTTCCTCATAATTTCCAAACCTCACTTCCTCCTCCATGACATGCTGTGTAGGTAAGCACAGGAAATTAGGCCACTCTTCAGCAGCCAGCCTTCTTGTGGAAGGAAATTAGGATTCCCACTGCAACAAAGGCTGCAGATGCTAAGCCCCTTCCATGACCAGGGTACAGGTTTAATTACCTTTCCATTAAAAAGCCTCTATGCACAAGGCATACATGAAAAAAATTACTGCTCAGCAGAGATTAACTAATTGGGTTAAGGTAAAAAGCACCTGTCTAAACACACAGCTCCCAGACTGAACAGAAGATGAGTTGTCTTCCATCCTTCTGGCACTGTAGACCCATCTCCTGGTACAAACAAATTATGTTTGGCTGAAAGGATTTTAGTCACAGCAGCATCCACTTCTGCAGGCATAAGCCTGAGGATTAACTGGCCCAAGAGTCCCAAGGTTAAATGATAAGTTTCATTCAAGTGGCCAGCATTTGAGATTACAACATGAAACATCAGTGGAAGTATTTGTTCCAGGTTGATCAGAGACATCGTGGAGCCCTGCAGAGAGAGAAAAATCTCAGTGAAACAGGAAAAGAAAATAAGATTTTTAGTCAAAGCACATGCAAAAAGCTTCTGTTCTGCAGGTCTTTCAAATGGGACAGAAGGAATGAGAAACTACATTCCTACTTTGGTTATTGGCCTGTTAGTGTGACCTGACATGTGAAGCTAAACTGAAGATTTAAACTATGCTAAACAGTTAAGACTCTACTTCACAGATACATTAGAATTCCCTTCCCTCTCCCTCCACCCAGGAACAAGCCCTTATATTCCTTAGTGATGTCAATGTCTGAAGACATTCTAATTCACATTTTATAACATGTAAACAACATGCCATATCCCACATTTAATTCCTATGAATTTTATTCATGTTATTTGTGCACCTAGAAAAAAACCCAGATGGAAGTTAAAAAGAACTAACTGATTTGAAAGGTGGTAACATAGCTGCCAGCAACCCCAAAATCCTCTTCTGAGAGCATTCAGCAAAAACTTGTTCCTGGGTAGGTATTAAAACCTTCTCTGTTGGTTTTTGGGTTGAATCCTCTGAGACGGAGTCACCTGCTTTGTAAATAAAAACAAAATAAGAAAATCCCCTAAGTGACATTAAAAATAAATAAGTGATAGCTTAATTTTTATAATCCAAATCTAAAAATAAATAGAAATTATAAAAAAGAATTATTACAATTTGAAAATAAAGTCTTTATAAAAGTGTATGGAAACAGAAGGTAAAGAAATTTATACCATCTAGTAAAACATATATAGATATGACAGTGCTAGATGGATCCACCAAACTTTCAAAATTCTTACAATCCCAGTCTTTAACAGGATAAGACACTTATTTTCTGGTTCCAAGTGTATCAGAATGCACTATTGTTGTGTTAGACCAACAGGGACTATTATCTCCATACATGGATAAATACCTGTGGAAATCTACTCTGATTTCCAGACTCCCTTAAACAGACTGCAAGGCATTTCTTCAAAGCAATGTCTGGCAGGTTTTCCCAAAGCAGACAGAGACATTTGAAAATACGCAAAACTGGATTACAAATAAAAAGGACAGCTGTTTGCAGATGTGTAGATATTTCTGTGACAGGGAAAATGAGAAATTATTTTTTACCTGTTGCAGGAACATTCCCATCCACAGACAAGTCTGACTCTTGACTCACAACAGCCTTCTTTGCAGAGACAGCTTTGATTTCAATTTCTTGTTTTCCTACTTTATCTTCTGCAGGAGACTGGATTTCCTTGTGAGTATCTGCTTTCCCCTAAAAATAAAACAGAAGTACTAAAAGATTAAAACAAAATGTAATACCTCCAGGAACAAGCATGGAAAGAATTCAGCCATCTGCACTTGACAAACATTTTTCTTTTGAGTATCAAAACCTTCTACTGAAGAATTTATTGATGTGTTCATGTCTTAAGCTTCCATACAATTAAATTATGTTCTTTTATTTTGCTCATGTCTCCCTGCATAAAATTATCACACTATAATAGTTTTAAACACTGTATAAACCTGTAGGAAACTCATACTAATACTCAACAGTGCTAACAACCAGGGGAAATGACAGCCCTTTCACAGAGAACAAGACAGGCCCCTCTCCTGCAACACTTTTGTGAAAATCAGTTCAGAACAAAAACTTTTTGATCAGCCAGACCTAACGAAAAAAACAACTGTCCCCTTTCCCCCCCTAATTTTACCTCCAAATGAAATCATTACTATCCCTTATCTCAGTCCCACACTCAGAAGAGGGTGTTTAAGCACCTGAAGATGTTTAATATCAGATCACATGTCTGATATCAGGGGTTCTGGAGATAACAGGTACTTACACTACGAGGCACCAAAGAGCCTGTGCTGCGTTTCTCATCTCTTCCCTTCCCTGCTCTATCACCAGGATGACTTTTTGGAGCACTGTCTGTGGGAGGACTGCCTGAAACACTGTCATTCTCTGAGATGGACTCATCTTCTGGTAACATGCAGAGGAGAGCTAAATTTTTCAGTCCTGGGAGCAAAAAAGTTATGAAAGTTATTTAGCTGTTGAGTGGCAAGACAGACAAAACGCAGAACTGAAACACTTTAAAAGAGAACTGCAAACTTCTTACACAATTCTTCTGAACATTAACATCATCAAAAACATGTTTTCTATCAAGCTCATATAATTATGTAGTTCCATTAAATACTAGTGATGGACAGATGGTAACATCTTCCACCTCAAAGATGCCATTGGGGTAGAGGTCTTAATTTAAGAAAACAGTAGAGTGTAAATTATGAGTAGCAAATGACATTTGTCTTATTTTTCAATCTTCTGACCACCTGCACAATAGAACTGTAGTATAAACAGATTAATTAATGAGTATGCCTAAGTATTTGGTGGTGGTGGTATTTCAGTTGTATTAGAGCTGCTCACAAAAACTACCAGCAAACTTATTTGAATTTTAGTCTAAAATTTTTGATACATTCAAAATAGGTCCCTATTGTATAACCCTATTTTCTGTAGTAGGTCTTTGTTCACAGAAACCCCCATTTCCAGACAAATGAACACCACTGCCAAAAATTTATACCACAAACACAGCTAAAAATCTCTTCCCATGAGGTGCAGAACAAAAAACTTTTTCCACCAAGTTATTTGCTGTCCTTCAGCTGTCAGTGATACATTACTAAAAGAACATGAAGCTGTATTGACTGATCCCTTTACAACAGCTAGGATGGGAAAAAAAAACAGCCAGAGACTTGCCAAGTTGTGTCCAATGTTTATGTAAGCATAAAATTAGTTTTCTCAAGCACTCTATTTTCCATGTTCCAACAACCCTGAACACTTGTTCTACATTTGCTTTCTACATCAACAGTTATTCTCAGTGAAGTACACAGTAGCTTCCCCTTTCCTTTGGAAACTTTCAAGTCAGTAACCACAGACGTTTCTGACACTTGTAGAAACCATTGTTCAGAGCAGGAGGAGCTGACTCACCTTTTCCGTGCTGTGCTTTCATCAGGCAGTCCCCAATGAGCTGAATGCACTGATGCTGCAGAACTCTGGCATGACTGAGGACCTGGGGATCCAGCTTCTCTCCTTCTACTTCCTCCCCATTTGCCAGATCTGCACTGTAGAGTGTCAGGGCAGCAAAGAGCAGCCAGGAGTAGTTGTGGACATAGGGCTGGATGAGGCGCTGGCGGTCACTGATCCGGATGGTCACCATGGGATACACCGTGATGCTGTGGGTGGGCAGGTGGCTGCAAGGACAAGGGACATCATTTAGGAAAGCAACTTTTGGTTTTTTGCTAACCAACAGAGTCAGTCAGTCAACACAAATTACCTTCACAGGAAACCACTTAAAACCCAACACATTCCAGAGGTTCAAACTGTGGACCTGGTTTTTATGACCTCTGATGTCAAGCACTGAAAACTGCTGTTTTCCACAGTAGGAATTGTCTCTCCTATCCTGTCATACAGGACTGGTAACTCCTTCTGCAGCTTTCCTAGCCACATCCAGAAGACAATTGCTGCCAAGTGACTTCAGAGGTTGAGGCAGTTTTCCAGACATTTTTGCCAAACTGGTCCTATCTTTGTTTCCCCAAAGGACACCAAGGAGATGTTCTGATGTCAGATGTCAGACACAGCTTTATAGGAAGCACCATGAGAATGACTGATTGTATTTAGCTACTAAATACTGTCTTTCTGTCACATGGGGGAAAGCAAATCACATTTTTAATACCTGTCAGAGTATTTCTTTGCATGATAGCATCCATAGCAAAGGTCAAAGTCATCACAAACATTGCAGTTCATTCTCCGACCTATGATAACTCCTTGGCAGTGATCACAGGCATATTCCATATTCACCATTTCATGGTCATCCTCATGTCCTTCAGGTTTAACTCCACCTGTAAAGAAAGACTTCCCTGTAAAGCTTTCTGACAAAGGATCTTCCCTAATTTCAAGTTCACACTGATACTAGGGAAAGAACAGACCTTTCCAAAGAACCCAGGAGAAAAGTGTTTGACTTTATTTTGTGTATAATTGTCCTGGGTTGCAAGATGCGGGTGGGGGTGTGTATTCTATTCCTATTTGTTAGACATGGGGCAGTTATTTTCTTTATCTCTTCCACAACCAATCCTCCCTCCCAAAAATATCTTCTGTTCATGGGCCAGTGAGTGTCCCTGCATGGCTGATAAAATTACATCATCCTACTGGGAGATGCTCTGCCGAGGGGGAGGAGCCAAGCATTCCTACCTGGATAGAATCTGACTTTTGGAACATCACAGCAGCCTTTTCCCNAATTTACAAGATACTGTTTTGGCTTCAGATACAGGGTTTTGAGGGGTTCTTTAATGGCTCTTACCAAGGAAACAAGTTTTACACAGATCCATGTCATTGCACTGCAGACAGCGGTAGCGATGCCACGGCGCGATTTCATCACAGCCATCACAGGAAATGTCTACGTTTAACAGGTCACAGTAACGAGCAACAAACATGTGCATCTACAGCAATAAAGCAACACAATTCACTTGAGTATTATTTTCTGACTTTGAGAAAGCTTCAGACAGGAAACAGAACATTTCCCCTGCCAAAAGTGAATGGTGCTATTTTAATAATTTTAGATTCTTGAAAGTCTACAGAGATCCAACTAATAGAAATTAATTATAGACCAGACTCCTTTCTGCCCTTTAGGCTTTTAAAGATCTCTTATTTACCCTTTCTGCAGGTAAATATACAAAACATGAGGTCACCTTTCTCTGCTTCTCTGGATCAGCTTGAGCTATCTTTTCATACCAGGTCTCAAACATTACATCCTGACATTCATCCATCCATTCACAGTTTTGCTTGTAGTCTGCAATTTCATCTTCTTCACTCCACTGACTAAAAGAAAAGCAAGCTTAATTTTAAGTTTGAATGCTACCAGGCTTCCTTTTAATAAAGCTTTACTTTTTAATGAAGAACAAAGTGCTATAACATGCTAATAAAAACAGAATTGTGAGAAATCCCATTCACTTGGTTAATAAATGACCATACAGACACCTGCTTCTTGCTTCTGTGACATGTTCTTAAAATACATATGGGGACTATAACGCAAAAATCAGGGAAATCTACTCTTATAAATCAGCTTTTGGAATGCTGGCAGATCAGATCTGATAATTTAAGTTTTTTTGGCCTTCACATTTGCTCATGTGCAAGTACAACGACTATAAAATTGCCATATGAAGGTGTTAAAAACATTTGACATTCATCAAGGCAAAACACAGTATTATATACCTCCTGCTACACTGCTAAACAAGCAAAGTGTTCCAGTAGTAATCAGGTTGAACTTAAAATTCCAATAGTTTTTGCTCCAGCAAAAAAATTGAAGTACTTCAGATAAGCCCTCGGATACTGACCAGAATTATGCCAAACTTGTTAATAGTACCCTTACTGCTTGTTCCAGCAGAAGTTCAGGAACCTTTCTGGGTAAAATGGAATCAGTATTTAGCAGCATGTGAAAGCTGCATTCCTCCTGACTCACCAAATGACACTGTCATGGATACTGATGTTCTCCTGTGATGTTGTCATGAGGAGATGTGGCAGCTGGATCTCAACAAAGAAGGAAAGATCACTGGGCTCCCAGCTCATATCCAAGAGATGCAGGAGAGCTGTCTGCACACATGATAAGGCAGGAAGCAATGACCTAAAATAAAAACAAAAGACATTAAAACAAGACAGCTCTAAAGCTGACCTAAAGTTGAAAGATCTAGAGTTGAAATTGTGTGTGGAGAGGAAGGGTAGAAAAACCCCTGCACAATGATTTTCAGGCTTTACTATGCATTAAAGTAACTCTGTAGCAGGAACTCAGGTTTATCAAAGTATTCAACTCACACAATTTAGCAAGTACAGACTACGGAATTTGAAAGAAAGACAGTTTTCCTTCCGGATTCAGTTAAGATCAAGCTAATGGTGTTGCCTGAGCATTAGCAGGAGGGTTTGTCTCTTCTCTACAGTACAGCACTTTCTTGGTATTTGCAGGAATTTATTCTGTTTGAAACCTTTTTGACATTTTCACTTGAAACTGAACAAAGGACTTGAAAGTTATTGTCAGAGAGACTGACATTATAGCCATAAAATTCTCATTTCTCTAGGACACCTGGCTACAAATCCTCCAAATTCTAACCACAATGTTGCCAAAACATGAGTTTTAACTTTAAAGCATGGCTGCAGCATTGCCATGTTTCTTGTGGCATTACCCTTGCCCAAGTATTCCATGATAAATTTGCTATTTCTAGTATTTTACTACTAAGCTTCAGAGACACACTGCAGAATTGTAACTACAAAATGCAGTAAGTCAAATTTTTAACACTGATAAGTTTTTGTGCTTTCCTTTATTCCTTTAGTAATAAAAAGCCAACTTGGCATTTTTGATCACAAGATTAAGGCTCCTCATTTAGTTCTGTAAATAATGGAAAGTACAGACAAAATTAATTAAGACGTTAAATGACAAATAAGAAACTACAAGGGAAGAGTTGTGGAGGAATGCAAAACAAACAAAACAATCACATAAATAAAGCAAGCTATACTGTACCTGTCATTAATTGTACTAAATCCTTTCACAGAATTTACCAGGAACAAAACAAGCTGATAGTAGGACTCTCGAATCTCTTTGTGTAGCTCAACACCACAGCCTTCCAAGTTTCCAAAGTAGCTGCAAATTAAAGAGTCATTTTAGTAGCCTAGAATTCACTGTGATGTTTCAAGTAGCATGATTTGTGCAAATTTTACAAACAGGCCCTTTTTAACCCCTCTCCACAAGTGGGAAGGATGTTACTTTTATTTAAAAATGCAGTCTAGAAGTTTCAAACAAAAATGAAAGAATCCTGTACCGGGAATCAGAAGTGAAGAAACAGAAAAGGCAAAGAGAATATTCTCATAGCACTAAGGAGAGAACATTCCTTTAAATTAAAAAGTTGCTTTACGAAAATCTAATCAAGATCCTAAAGGAAATCAGTGCATTGCAAGATGACCACAGAAAGCTCCTGACAAGTGAGAAGCCAAAAGACAGAGTTCTGACAGCACTGGCCAGACACAACACAGAAATCAGAGCTAAACATGTTCATGGCATGAACAGCTGTGCAACTAAGTCCCACTTGAAAATAATTATTAATTTTTGGGGTTTTTTTAAAATGAAGAACACCAGATACGCTCACTAGCCTGAAAACTACCCTCAAGTCATATTTTTATTATCCACATGCATTTAGAAGCAGAACTTTCTATTCTTGTCAACATACATGCTGGAGGAACACAAGAACTAAGAGAGGAAATCATATGGCTGAGATTTGCCTAAATAATTACTTACTTTGTAAAATCTTTCTGACAGGCTAGAAGTTCTAGGAGAAAAAGGACACAGGGTGGGTGAAAGCAGTGTGGCTGCCCAAGCAAATCCAGGCACTGGCGGATGGTCTTGAGCACTTCCATAATACTCTGCCCTTGGGATTTTCTCAAAGCAAGAACCTTTAAAACACTGAAAGCAAGAAATATCAGTGAAAACTTTAAAACAACACAAATAAAAGAATAATTCAAGAAGTGCTTGACTAGTTACACAATTGCTTTGTATCTGAATTTCCAGGTGTATTTCAGTGTATTAGTTGGAGTGAGTGATAAAGCTTCGAACAGAATTCAGCTCTTCCTGCACCACTCCATGTTCTAGAGCCCAAAACAGACAAGCTGAGAATTGGAAATCTCTCTTTTGATTTATGTTTTCAGAATACTAGGTAATTTAATGAGAGATGAAACTTGTTTCTATTTGGTACCAAGGATTGGTAATAGTGATACACCATGGCTTTGCTTTTGTAGATAAAAAGCAAAATGCCTCGGCAAACACATCTGAGGAAGCAAGGCAATAAATTGCCAAGTGACTGTTTTTTACATTCAATTCTGTTCTATGTGATAAAAACAAATGAAATGGTCCCCACATCCCTGTGAATAACTGAAGCTTGATACATAAGTCTGACAACTGTAAACAAAATACTCTGCTATATTATCTTGCTGCTAAAATATTTTATTCCACCTGAAGAGGTGTGAAGACAAGCTTCTGTATATTATAACTGACAACATTTTCAGTTTGCTTACCTTTCATGTGAAAGTGATTGATCCTTAATAAAGTCTAATATGCTCTTCAAAATAGGATATTTTTCCTTCACAGTAGGCACAGCTCTTGGCTCTTCCATTGACCTGAAGGACAGCAGCCTCAGTCTTCCACGGCCGAGCTGAGACTTCCGGGTAGGAGTGGAAGGAGGTGATGACACATCTTCTTGCTGTGAAACTGCATTTTCAACAGGCTTACTATGAAATGCAGATGCAGCTTCTGCTTCGTGGAGGTCTGGAATTTGTTTAACTTTCAGATCAGACTGTGATGCTTGACCCCCCTCTTTTGAAACAGGGTGAATTCCTGCACTGGACGACACTGACTGTGCTGCCTGGAAGTCCATGTCCACAGCTGATCCTTGTCTTTGGCACTGATCACTCACATACTGCTGGGGATCATCCATGTCTTGGGCTTCCAAACTGTCTGAGGCAGAATCTTTTGTCTTTGCTCTTATGGGCAAAAAATTCAGTAACAAAAGGCTCTTCTGCACACAGAGTTTTGCTGCAGCATAAAAATTGGAAGAGTTAAAATCACAACAATAGAACAACAAATTTGCTGTCTCGTGCTTAGGAAGAAAGTGATTTATCTTATTTCTTCTCAGTTGAGACAGCTAGAAAATACTGGTTTTCTTGTTATATTGATCATGATGCTACCAGTTGCTTAAGTTCAGATTTCCAAATGCTAAATCTGAATAATCACACTGAACCATATGAAGTACAGAATAGTCAGTAAGAACACATTTTGTTCTAACAACAATCAGCTGCTGTTCTAACATCAGTTAAATGTGGTAAGAAGTATCTACAAAAACAGATGAACAGAAGTTCAGAACCAGGTGACCTGAGTGAAAGGTCACGCCCTGCAGAACTTTCTTACTGTTTTCTGCAAAGAATAGCAGAACATAGTCCCAGATAATTAATGCAATGCACATCAGGTTATCTCTTAAGGTATGAAAAACTAACCCCAGCTGCTAACTTACCTTTCACAGCAAAAATAATCCCTTCAGGTTTACAATGCTTTCCTAAGCTACCTGGAATGCTCAAACATACAAGGCAACACTCACCAAGAGTTTCTGGATTCACCTCACTTGCTTCTGTGTTCTGCTTTTCCTCAGCATCATTTCCCCTCCCCATTAGGGATTTCTGCTTCATTTCCAACTGCAGACAGGACGTTAATATAGTTAAAATATGATTCTCTCTGTGCCTCTATACAAGGCAGGATGAAGACTGTAATGACTGAAAGGAATTTAATCTCAGGAATAGATTACTGTAGTTACTATTCCCAACTGCAGAGCAAACCACCCAGGAGCCTAAAGAAGCAGCACCTGAACTGTCAGAGCAGTAACAGCCTCACCCTGAGCTGCTTGAGCTTTGTAGGCTGAGACCATTCCCTGTCTTGTGATTTGATGTGCACCAGTTCTCCAAGGAAAAGAAGGCTTCTCATTTACCCTCAGCACTCAGGAAAATGTAGACATCTAGTTGTGCGATAAAGTCCTCCAAAAATATGTCACCCCCCCAGCAAGCTCAGTCAGATGCAAACATCACCTGTCATGCAATGGGTAAAGGCAATTAATCACCTTAACGTGCATCTGCACCCATTGTAACTCTAGTACATCAACCTGCCAGGAATTCTTAGGCAGAAAAGAGGAGGGAGAAAGTCACAAGACAATGGAATGATGTTTAAGACACACTTCTTTCTATGATATACCTCAAAAGAACTCCAACTGCAATGTAAGAATCTTTCTAATTTACAACATAAGTTCTTGCTAAAATATAACACAAATTTAATTGATTTTCAGTCAAATTCAGTCCTAACTACCCATGATGGCACATCTGGGGCTGAAGGAAGGAGTGTAAGGATGCAATTAAACATTTAAGTCCAAGGTTTCAAAGTTAACCTATGTTCTTTCTAAGTGAATATAGCTGATGTAGAATAACTGAAGGAAAAACTGTTCCACCTTACTCCTTAACATTGCACTGTAAAGTACTAAAGTAAATGACATTAACAGAGATCCTCCTGAGTGTTCTTACCATCCATATTCTAATGGAATCAGCCAGGGAATATACTTGTGCAAACTCATCACTCAAAGGCACCTTGCCTCCACTGTTGACTGGAAATGAGAGAAAGAAGAGAGTCCTGTTTATTTACAGCTCCATTTTATACAACTGCTTAACCAAAATAATGCCACAGCCCTCCCTTCATCTCTTAGTCAATACTTGGAATTATACCTGTAAGAAAAATAGAGAATAAACCTGCCAACTTTCATATGTCCTAAATACACAAACTGCACCTTGACTGATTTATTTACAAAGTTAATTTATGAGTATCTTTCTCATCTCTTCCCCAAATTGATACCTGAAGCAATGGAAAATTAAATCCTCCCCTATGCATGCAATAACACTGATGCAGACTTATCAGAAAAATCAACAAATGCTTAGTAGTAACTCAAAGCTCTATAGATATATTTGTTTTCTCTACTGTTTTACACTATGAATTTCTGGAATGGACTTTCAAGACAAATTTGCAAAAATTAAAAGCCTGACAAATCAGTTTCTATTCAAACTGCCCTGACAACGACTATGGAGAAAAAGACATTCTTATCCAGTCTTCCCTCTTCCATGCCCCCTTTCTAATTTTTCTCCTGTATTCTTTTCAGCATCCCTTCTCCAAACTTCCCATACCACAGGTGAACACAGGTCCTGAAATTAGTCTGCCCCAGCAGGACCAGCAGATAAAGATACTGACAGAACAGTGGGATGGATTTCTCAAACACTCATTAATATTTGTCCAGTTCCCAATGTCACTCAGAAAATTAGCTCAATTGTCAGACATAGACAAAATGACTAAAGGCAGCAACCACATTAGTCATCACATCAGTCTTTGTGTCAGTCATTTTTACTCATAACTTCACAGCTCAAAAACTAGCTCAATCATTCTAAGAAAATGTAAAATGTTTAGTGTCAAAATTATGACAAAAAGTGAAAACCTAAAATGAAATCCTTCAAAACCAAGTAACATCTTATTATCCAATACTTCAAATATATCAATAAACTTAATGGAAAGATGCTGTAAGTCAAAAAGTTGTTCATTTTACCTACTGAAAAATACATAAATTATAATACAATGGCCAGTAAGTTAAAAGCAAAACATTATCTTCTATGGGGAAAAAAAAAAAATTCTGAGGATGGCAGGGCTGATTTCCACAGAATGGTATTTTGGGAGATAATTCACACCTCCTCCAACCCCAACAGTTAATAAGAAAAGTTGCTGCTGGCTTTTTAGAAAAGGTACAATGTAGAAAATGATCCAAGAACCTCTAATAACTGGAGCCACATTGTTCTGAATTAAAGCCCCAGAGGACACCACTATCCTTTTTAGGTATAGCTTTACAGAATAAGAGCTTCTGACGACTATTATTTTACCAGTGCCCTGAAGACAAAAATGTATGTTAATAAAAAATAAACACTCTAGAGAGAAAGCTTACCTAGTCTGCCTAAATGATACCTTTCTACAGAACATCTTCTTTAAATTGCCCCACTAAACTGATTTTTAAATGTTATAAACTCAGCTGTAAGAGAGCCTTTTACAAACTGTAAGTCTTCATTATTAAGATAATCTAATAATATTAGAGTTACCATATTTTTGAAGCTTCTCAAATAAATCTGGAGTGAGATACACCAAAGCAGCAAATGTTGAGTTCACAGCTTGATCAACAGTAGGACCAGCAACTATATCTGTCTTTGGGGTCTGTTTTTTACATGCCTGTATAAGTCCTTTGAAAAGTTCAGATTTTTGCCCACTGAAGTCCTGGGCAGGATCTGATTTTGCAAAGTCGATAAGAAAGTTACGGCAGACGTCGTGGGGAGAGCTCCGAGCCTGCAGAGAAGGGTACAACACATCAGTACTGGCTGGGAGAAAACAATGAGCTGCAATCCTAAGTCAGCTTGCAGTTTATCCACTGCAGCCGAGCAAACTGATCAATAAAAGACATCCCTGCACAAGGTGGGGAGTGAATTAGATGATCTTTGAAGGTCTCTCCAAACCATTTGATGATTCCATGAAAATGGAAACTAATAAAGGGCACAGAACAACAGTAACTCCATAAAGCCAATGAACCTGTGTGATCCACAGGGATTTCATGCCAAGGGAACACGAGCAGTGGGTGAGTACCTCGTTTTTGTCTTGGTGCTTGGCACTGTTTTGCCTGGCTCCTGGGAGTGCCTCAGGACACAGCTGATGCCTGAAGACAGGTTTCCACAGAGGAGAATTAAGAACTGAGGTTACTTTCAAAGGAGGCAAGTCTGCTTCACTACCTAATTCTGCAAGAAATTCAGAACAGATCCTTCAGTTACTAAATAATTTGCTTCATTTTTACAGACTATTGAAAATAATAAACATTAAACATCCACTAGGGAAAATAACTGACAACAAACTCACAACAAGAAGTTAATGCAAATTGACTGAACAATTTTAACAACGTTCTCTGTTTTTCTAACATGGTACAGAAAACTGATGTACCCTTTCATTAATGGCAGCATCAATATCTTACCTTATAATGACAATGTTACAATATGGAAGGACTTCAAATCAAACACTTTCACTGTATTATCACTACAGCAATTTTCTGATTTAAAAGAGTTTAAAAGCTCTCTCCTACTAAGCACCTAATTTGTTATATGCAAGCATGTTTATATTAAAAAAGGAAGAAAATATTCTCAAACACTTAAATTAGTTCCCTGAATTCACATGTAAATATCTGTCTAATTTTCCAAGGTAAATATGGACCACCTGACTGGAGCAAGAACCCTTTAGCCTTATTTAATTTCTCCTAAGTGGTGGTGGATTCAGATTTAGGAAGCTAGAGAGAAGTGTTCTTGGTTTCAAATTAAACAATAAACACTTTTTTAAAGTTTATTTATTAAAATTTAATGTACTTATATTCAAGGTCAAAATCCTAACTGTACTTAACTACTGTAATTAACCAAACTTAATTTGTGACTTCAAATTTCATTCAATACCAAACGCTCATGTGAAACGTAGAATCCTTAGTGTCCTAAGCCCTGTAATTTTTTCAGTTTGTTGGCTCCATATTCACACTCCCAATGTGGGGTGGATGATACCACCAGGGAACAATTTTAAATGGGGAAAAAAAAAAAAAAAAGAACATACTACTTCATAAATGTAATTTAGCTTAGTAGGATTACTTCCATGTGTCCTTGTCTTCCATGGACTTGCAACACAACAAGTCTTCCACAGACTTGGAACAGACCAAGTCTTCCATGTTCATGTGAGGGAAATACACAAGGAACTTCATTTTCACAGGGGGTTCTCAACACCAAGCCCTTGTAGCTCCTCTCTGCAGGGCTGGAGCTGTGGGAGGCACTCACCTCGCAGGGATTTGAGGGCCATGCTCCGGGAAGCCAAGCGCCCCATCAGCCGGGAGACAAGCAGCTGTAAATCCAAGCCCCAAGACACGGCAACGTCTGGGAGGCCGTAAGCAGTGACGGAAAACTTGTAGCCCCACTCATTATTGCTGCTGTCAGAGTGAAAGAGAAACTGCAGCCGTGGGCCAGCCTTAAAGGTCACTTTCTACAGAGCAACAAAACAGTCATTTTGCCAAATGTACATGACAGGAAAACGTTTCAGGGTAATGAATTCCCTTCAGCAACTCTGGGGTTTCAGTATTATGTTCTGACCATAACAGATGTAATTTCCCCCACCATCTCAATGAGAAACCCACAGTGCTAAGCAGGTAAAATTTCTATTCAAGAGCTTAATGAGCAATTTTATATATGATTGAGCTTTAAAAGTCAGAGCTACAAAAACAGAAAGGCAGCATCCCATTTGAGGACAGAGCACAGCCTCAGGAAGGGCCACACTTGTCTTATGATATAGAAACTTGCAAGGGCAGAGAAAGTTTTACCCATGTAAATTGGCATTTAAACATGATTATTCCTTTTCACTTTAACTGATTGTTCTTTTGATAACAGGAGCAAAGAGGGATTCTTGACTTATTCACTCCTTTTATTTGCAGCATTTCAGACTTTCTTCCCCATCTCCTCCTCCCCACCTAAGAAACCTAATAAACACACCCATGCACAAAAGCACACATCCTTTACACAACAGGTTTCCACAGGAATCATAAGGACTACCTAAGACTGGATAAATAATTCAGTTCATAGTTTAAAGGTGCTCACCTTAGGCCATTTCTCAGTGCCAACCTTTGTATCATAACGAGTTTTTGCCCCTCTGGCATCAGTAAATTCCAGATAATCATACCTGTGAAAATTGCAATTCATTACTTCCAAATTTACTTTTTAAGTTTTGAGGGAGAATGGTTTTGCTTCTGGATTTTCACAAGTGCTGTATCTAAGTGCACACTGTCACTTCTTTCTGAACCACATCTTCATGTGACTGCTAAGGAATTTATTTCATGCTTCAATGCAGAAGTCCCAGCAAACACAGATCTGCCATCCTGCAGTGCTTTGGAATTGAAAATGGATGCCATATCTAATATCTGGCAAATGCTTTAACTAAGCAGTAGCCTGATGTGCTATCAAGAGAAAGAGGGCAAAATAAATACCACAAGCACAAACTGTGGTGGTCACAGCACTATTATCAAACAGATCAAGGCCAAAGGAAGCAAAATTCATATGAACACCATGTCTGTAAATTTGCCAGGAGAGGTATCTTTCAGCACAAGGTCATTCTAAAATACACATTGTGTACTGTTCTAGACAATGAAGAAATTGAAATGGCACGTGTGGAGTGCACATTGAAACATGAATTGCCCCCTCTGCAAACAGACACTGGAATTTAACACAGCACAAGATTAAATTACCTCCTTTCAGTTTCACATTTTTCATCAAATTCCACCTCAAAGTAAGTTGCCCCATGACACAGGAAGACTGAGACCTCATGGCAATTATTTTCATAGTTATGAGGTGATTCCATTGTCCAGGTTCTCAATACTACAGGCTGCTCCTGCTGCCAGCTTTCCATGTCTGTCTGTAAAACAAAAATGCATTCTTACATACAAAGGTAAGAAAAAAATAAATTACCACACTAGATTCTTGTTTCTACACTTTTAAGTTGCCAGATGTGCATACAAATGGCACTTAAAAGGCTACAGCATTGATTTACACAGAAATTACCTCTGAAGACATCCTTGGTAATCATAATAAGGAAGCACTTCTAAAGCAAAACCCACCCAGTCCACTGGAGGAGGAGACTCAGGAGGAGACTGTCTCACCCACAAGTGACTACAAGTCTCCAGTCATGACAAAGAGACACTGGATGACTAATATAGATTTAAACATCTATGCTACAGACATACAGATTTTATTTGCATCACCACAAGCAGTGAAGCTAAAAATGTTAAGCATATACTATTTTTAATTTGTTTTCTTCTTCACCCACACAATCCCCTCTTTCCTATCTACCTTCCAGGCTGCTCATTCCAGTTGCACTTTCTGACCACTTTGCCTTATCAGTAGATATGTTTCTCATTCTTCACTCAACACTTCATTACACATCCTACACTTCTAGAAGCTTTCTAGCTCTTTTCCAATGCTCACCAACAGAATCACTTCAGTTTTCTGTTTTTCTTGCAATTTTGCTTTTGTTTCAGAATGTTTAATAGTGCCTGTGTCCTTAGTTACCTTATGAGGTTCACTACAAAGGCTTCTCAGTGGTTCTATCAAAGTGCTGAATCCCTGTAGCAGAGTACAGTACGGAATGTCTAAAGTGCAAAAATCCAACAAGAAGATGACCTAGGAGCAAACACAGGTGTCATGAAAATGCCAGAGCCACAGCCATGCCTCCCAGGAGCAGGATAAAATCCCACAGGTCACTTACCAGCTGACGAGTTGCCATAGCGAAGACAGAGCTACTTATTTTTTCTACTATTGTTTTGCCACTATATTGAGATAAGAGTGACTTCAAAATTGTTCTGATATTTGACAGGAATTGGCCCACATCTAAAGAGAAAAAAAAAAATCTTTAATAGCTACCTTAAGGATTTGCTCCCACAATTCACTTTATCAAATATTAGGAGCATGGTGATGTGCACAAGGACAAATACGGCAGGAAAGGATCTGCTGCCCCAGGGCTGCAACACCCAACACTTCAGAGAAGTTTTCTGTGATATTTCTATTGTGGAAACAAGTCAAGCTTAACAACAATATCACTGAAAAAATAAGGGATGAGTAATTCTCCAAGATTGTTTCAACAAGCTGCATGCATCCAGTAGTCTCCATACACTGCTAATAAATGCAGCTGAAGTAACAAGTAAAAGTAGGAATTTTTAACTGCAGCCTTACTCCATTTTTAAATGTAACACAGGAACACAGCAAATTTATTTGTATACAAATAACATAAATATGATGTAATTTTACATAAAATTACACCTTTGTTAAGTACTTGGCCCAATTAACTCAACACTGAGTTGCTGCATTATAAAAATCTAACAATCCCCCCCACAGAAAAAAACCCCAACAAAACCCCTTAGATGTACTCAGCTTCTTAACCAACTTTTTGCTATTACAAACATCCAAGAAAGCACATATCACCACCCAGGAGTTTACCAAAATATAGGGTGCTATGAAATTAAAATGTTCCAATGAAAGCCTGGAACTGTTTGTTTTTTGGGTTTTTTTTTTCAGTATTTGGCCCCCAAAACTTACTGAAATGCTTTCTGAAGATTCTCCCAAAGTAAGATTATCAGTACAGCTAAAACTCCAAGTTGCTTAATATGCCTACTAATTATTTCCTAGAGAGATTAAAACTGCTATGACAGTTCTGAGTATGCCTCAGGCAACCTTTGGTGATCCCTAATCATACTGCAATTTGCAAAATCACATTTTAAAGTCCTGTATTGCCCCATATTTAATTCTGTATTCAATCCCAGCACTTACAATTTTTAAGTATTTCTACTGCAAGATCCTTGGCTGAATTATCAGTGCCTTTAAGCTGCAGATAGCACCAGGAAAGGAGGCTGCCCTGAACAGACCAGAATAAGGAAGACAAGACTGTGCCACTCTCTTGCTGTGCAACATCCAGCATCATCATTTCACACTGAAAAATAAGGAACATTCATGAATGTAATGGAGCCTCTTCTGCTGCAGCATGACACACAGCATGCACCAAGTAAACTGGGATGGACACAATCATCCCACTCACCCCAGAAAAAGATGAAATGCAAATGACAAGCAGCATGTAACACCCTGTAGCAAGTGATGGGCTTTGTTTTGATATATCACAACTTTAAATAGGAACAGCTACATATGAGTCACTTGATGTTCTCAGCACAGTTTTTCTGCATATGTAAATAACCCTCCTCCATTTCCACCTCCCTTAGTGAAATGCTCAATCCTAGTCTCTCAAAATGGAATGATTCCTTCAGTTTCCCAGTGTCTCTCCATAGAGTTTTTTCAGTGCTATGGAAAAACACCACATCTTACATATTTCATACTGGAAAAATATTATTCATTTCCTACTCTACTATTATCAAATGTCAGTGCTTAAAGGAAAACACTCAATTGATTGGACAAGCTAATCCTACTGACTTGCACAACCATGAACAGTGGTATCCAGAAGGACAGGGAAGCTGTTCCTTAGTATCCATGGAAGCAGCTTGTGTTTGAGTGCCTACAAAACTCATGACAAAGAAGCAGGAGCAAAGCCAGTTACCTCTCTTGCTGCCACAAGCAGAAGGGTGTCCATGACTGATAATACTTCACTTATGTCAAAATTTGCAGAAACTCCTTTCTCTGGTAATAATAAGAGTCCACCTGGATCTTGATCACTACAAAACAAATATATTCTTACTAACCAACAACAAGGAGTTCCAAACCAGAAATTTAGTATTTTTTGTGTCAAATCTGTAGAGATCCTACTGTATAATTACAATGAAAATCCAAAGTTTGTGTTTTGATGACTCCAGACTAATTAAATCAATACCAACCATCAGCACTGACAAACAATTACTTAAAAAATTGGAAGTCAGCCTAGGAGAAGCCTAAGAGCAATATACTGTGATTGCAGCACCAATCTTGGCCAGTGTTTTATAGAGCTATTCAGTTAATAAAAATATTGAGTAGTAGCATGTCCTTTCTAAACAGCATTAGTTGATTACTTTAGAGAATTATTGTTCAGGGGAGTGACATTTCTAAAAAGGATTAAATACAAACTTATTAACAAATGTGGGGTATCACACAGATATGTTCAATTTCAGGACCCTTACCTGAAGTGGGTACACAAGGATCTGAAGGCAAGATGTACAGATTGCTTATGTTCTTGCTCTGTGATGTTTTTCTAGAAAAGGAAAAAGATTTATATTTATGATGCATTCTGTTTTCCTCCTCTGTGACAAAGAATTCTAATTTCTGTGTTCTATTATTCATTTTTTGTAAGAAAGGCAGGGTTAGCTCCTCTTTCTTTGGATAAGCTGCAGAGAGAAAAGGGGAAGGGTAAAAAGAGGCAAAGACAAAAAAAAAAGGTTTTTACTTGAATGGGACAAAGTATGTATTATTTGAGAATAACAAGTCAGATTTGTCCTCTTTTCTGCATAAAGAAAGCAGGCACTAAACAAACAATTTCTCATTCAATGTTTACCATCATGGTGAAGAGCTGGTGTCGCCTGGTCTGTCTATCTGGGAAAAAAACTGCTGCTCCACTGAGTAAGGTGTTCTTAACTTCCTCTTTCAGCATTTTCATTGGCATGAAGTTACTGTCCCCCATATCCACTACTGCTCATACAAAAAGGAAACAAAATTACAAGTTCTAATTAATACCCCATCTAATATGTTAGAGGCATAACTGAATTAAATGTTAGTCTACACAACTTCAAGCCCTTGTAATCCCATTATACACACAGAAAAGGAGGGGAAACTTTTTAACTTACAGCAAGAAGGATTTATATTAAGAAAGAATGTATCTATTCACCAAGTAAATGAATTCTAGGAAGATTATAACTTGACACCCATCAAAGCTAATACAATTTTCAAGATGTGACAGATTCTATATAAAGTGTTTTCCCTCTAGCTCACTTTTGCAGGAGACTCTTCAAATTACACTTGAATAGAGAGTGTACCACCCTACTCCAGTGAAGTCTAATGTGTAATTCCCATTCTCTTCACTGGCTCCAGAATCTTCCCTGTGTTCCTGTAAACCTCACAGTCTACTCATGAGCTCATTCATACTGATATGCAATATCAGAAATAAATAAACCCCAGTAATGTTATAGTCAAAGGGTCACATTCCCTGGTGGTACAAGCAGGTGACACATTCAAAAGGAGTTTTCTACTGCTGTTTCCAGACCACGTTGTCAGAAAGTCTACAAAACCATTTCCTTGGGCCAAGGAAAGTTTCTAGTGATAGACTAATTAGCACACACTGACCTGAAGGAGAAACAAAGGAACAGGAGCTGACTTGGCCTCTAGGAATGAGTATCTTTTCCCAAAATTTAATAGACAAAACAGTCAATATATATTGAATAAAAATTACCTTCACACAAATGTCTATAAAGCTCTTCTGCAGCTTCTGTGTGACCAGCTGTTTTGCTCTGAGGAGTTTCTTGAGGTTTAGCAGTTTTATTATCTCCAGTAAGTACAGAGAAGCAGCTCTGGAGAAGCTGCAACAGCAGTGTTTGAGCAAATATACATTCTTCCCTTGGGCTGTAAGAGGATACATAACAAATAAAAGCAAAAACTAGAAAAGCAGCTCTTTTGCACCAAATAAGTATTGCTATCAAAGTCACCATTTCAAACAGATAAAAACCACTGAGTGGAAAGACACAGCCAAAGGAAGTGTAGCTACCAGCTCAACTAATCTACAGCTTGAGCTTCTACATAACTTCATAGTTAAAAGTCCATATGGCAGCAGTGGGGAAATGTTATTTATGTAAATGATGTAGTTTAGGAAGAACAAACTGCAGTAACTAAACAAAGCATATTTTATTTATACACACACACACTGATTAGTGCTTCAGCAGACACTAAAGAAGAAACTTACTTTTGGTGCAGTTTATTGTAAAAATTCCAGAACAGCTGCAAATCAAGGCCTGTGAAATCTAAAAATGACTTGTATTTTAATCCACTCTCCTTCTGCTGAACCTTAAAAAGGCAAAGAAAATGCAGGATTGGAAAGTTAAATCTATACAGAACACACTTATAAAGCATAAATCTCTGAGCACTGGGCTTAAAGGAAAGCACAGCCATCTTTCCTATAAATTTGCAGCTAACATGAATTCCAGTTTAAGATTTTTCATGGACATTCTGGTGCCTAAATGTGACAGTTCATGCTGAAACCTTCTTATTCACAGAATTCTCCCCTCTTTCTGGATTTCTAGGATCCCATCCCTTTTCTCCACCACCAGAACACTTTATAACCTCTACCTCTCCATCTAAATTAATTGGAAGTAATAAACCTTCAGCAAACATACACAGAATTCTTATTATTTTTCATAATAATTATTATTCATATTTCATAATAATTATTTTTCATAATAATTTTTTCCCACAACATGCTTTTTAACCTTGGTTAAGGGTACCCCAACTTTTCTTTGGCCATTCACAACTGTTTGCACAGCCTTATTATTCCTTTTAGCTTGGCAAACACAAGCTTAAAAAACCTTAAGAAGTAAAAATACCAGGTCCTGTGCCAGCTGCTGGATGAAGTGAAGTGTCCTCAGGAGCAGAGTTGTGCCACAAACTGTGTCCTCCTCAGTTTTCCTGCACTGCAGGCAGCTCATGGTCCTGCAGGGCTCGTCCCGCAGGGGCCGCAGGTAGCCCAGAACACTCAGCCCTTGCACCCCGAGCCGTTCTGCTGAGTCTTGCCTTGTGCACAAGAACTTTATCATCAAGTACTAGATGGATATAAAAATAGCACAAGATTTGGGTTTAAAAGCTGGTACAAATTGGGCTTTTAAAAAGCATGAGTGCACGTAGGTGAAGATTGAGGGGGGAAGCCTTAGTCCCTTGTCTATCACCTTCAGAGGATTAAAATACTGAGCCTCAGATTCAAGCTAAGTTTGATCTCTCCCTGCTTCCAAAAAGTCACAGGGATGGTTCTATGACCTCTACAGGTGCCTGCAAAGTTAGTTAATTCATTATCAGCTCATTCATTCTGCACACACTGCTCCTAACCTGCAGTATTCTTGCAGGTTGAAGAATTATTAGCTGCTTTTAAAAGCAAGCAGAGGATCAATATGCAATATTTAGAACATACTTTGACCAGTCTGTTTTCAGTGAGGTGCAGAGCACAAAACTGAAGGAACAGCAAGTCCTGCCATCCACATGCACTGGTTACTCTGCAGCAACAGTGACTTAGCAAGCAGCAACAGAGTCAAAAAAAATCCCAGTTGACACAACAATGCCACCAATTCTCTTAATTCCCACAGTGCAGATGGACTGGGGAGCTACAACAGCTGATTCCAGAACCATGATCTGAAATGCAACATTCCCTCCAAATGCACCAAGCACTTAAAATCAAAACCATCTTCTGCCATTCTCAAAATGAAAGTCTCCATTCTCAGGGGACAGCAGCCTAACTGATGCTTCATAATTGTTTGCCCACTGAAACAAGGATTGAAGAACCTGTCTCTGAAAGAATAAATGCTATGACTACACAGGAGTTAAATGGTCTAGATACTACAATAAAGCAACAATCATATTAAAACCAGTAATTTGCACATTATCACATAACTTTGCATTAAATTTGATCATGAAGCACCACTTAACTACAGATATATATATATATGTGCATACAGAGAAAAAGAATAAAATTCAGAGGGCAAAAGTTGAATTATTCATTTAACTAGAAGCCTATTAATTTTTTTCTCCATTCAGTAGAGTTCTCCCTCACAAAACAGAATTAGGTTTATTTCAGTTGACACAGAAAAGAGCTCCTGTTCATTGTGACTGGGCCAAGGGGTTTTTGTAGGTTCTTACTTGGGAAACTCTGCATTGCTGCATTTTGACATCAACTTCATCCCATTCTTCTTCTACTTCAAACCAGCCAATAGGATCATCATCTCCCAAATCATCACAGGAACAACTGCTTCTGTGTATAAAAGAATGTAAAACACTTTGTAAAGAAAAAGTTTAGAGACATTGCAAAACTCTACCAAAATACTTAGAGCATGTTATGGCTATAAAGATGAAGAAAGACAGCAGAAAGTTTCACAAACGCAAAATTCTATCACATGCAAGGTAAAAAAAAAAAAAAACAAAAAAAAAACCAAAAAAAACCAAGAAAATCTTTTTCATCATAGCCATTTAACCTCCCCTTACTCCTAAGCAACAGTTCTGAAAACTGATTTAATAAAACTTAATTTAAAAATTTCTGTTATCATTGATCTGCACCCCAAGCAGGTTTATTTTGCTATATCCCTTTTATAACAGGCCTTTAAATCAAGTAGTATATGTAATATATACATATTTTGTTCAACACATCAAATTGAGGCTCATTAAAATCAAACAACAATTAAATGATGCACCATTTTTAAGTCACTCAGAACAACACTCAGTAGTTCGAACAGCATCGCAAAACGATCAAATACAACATTCATTTTCCAGGCATGCATTGCAAAAATCCATTGATACCTGGTTTTTAAAAACTGTTTGAATTCCCTCAGCTTCCATTTGTCGTAGCTCTCAAACCTTTTGAAGTGCTCCTCAGCATGGAACTTTTCTGAGGCACCATTGTACGCAAACACCAGCCCGCACTGCGCTCCAATGGCGCCTCGCCGGACCTGAAGGGCAAACCCACACAATGCAGTAAGGGAAATAAAGAACTTATGGAAAGCAACCAAATCCTGACAATCCTGGTCTCTGGAATTGCACAGGAAGATCAAACACATTTAGAGAAATGTTATGAAAACTTCTGTAACCCACTGAATTGAGATCATGTATATGGTTATTATTTATTGTATTTATCACCTTGCCAGCACCCTTACATTAACTGGAATTCCACATATTAATTAGATATATTATAATTCCACATATTAATTCCCATGTTTTCCTTTTACATTTAAAAAAATAAACAAAACTAAATCATGTCTCCCTATTAATATCACTACACTGCAAAACAACTCAGCTGCCTCTCCAGCTCCAGTTAAAATTTACTTGCCAGAGGTCCATTCATTCAAGTTTAAATCTTTTTGACACAGAAATATGCATTGTTGCTCTGGGAATTGAATAATACTATTGCTTTGCCTTAAGTAAATAAGTCAATTCAGCTGCAGAAACCTCACTGAAGTTTTGTCTTGGCCATGAGATTTAATCACAAGACCTTCCTTTGAAACCAGGTAACAGTCACACCAAATTCAAATTACACTGGTGTCTCTAACCAGAATTTGAAATACCTTCATTTAATCTGAACTCACATGCTTTGTATATTGATACCTGCTATTCACAGAGTCAAAAAGTTATTTTAAACATAAGATAAAAGACCTGTGGATGAGAAATCCACACATTTCAGAGAGAAAACATAAACCAAAGAGTCTCTGGCTGGAGAGATATATTGCAAGATATAGATAAAATCAATATAAAATAAATGTCTTTACTACATGTTTTTGGCTCCCTGGAACAATTTAAGACCTCCTTTTCCTGAAGTTCCCTGACTTACACTGAAGAAAAACTCTAAAATAACAGTATTTCATAATGAATTGAAATTTCAGTTCATATAAAAAATATCTAAATTCAATTCCACCATTAGTGGAAAAAAGTAAGTCTTCTACTTCAAAACCTCACAGCAATTACATACCTTTAATCTAATTTGTGTCACTTGAAATGAAGATTCAGTTCCAGTAGAAAGAATGATACTTGCTCTGGTTTTCCCAGTTTCAGTAAGAAAACCTAAAGCAGCAGTGGAACAGAATGAGTCTGAATGAGTGCTACTGCAAGGTGATTGAAAGAGAATACTGGGATTGTGGGCTGAAGGGGGCAAACAAAACCACAAAGCGTTTCCACTGAAATGCTCATTAGCAAATGTTTCCAAATAAAAGGGACTACTTAAAAGATTGTATTTTACACAGAATTCTCCAGGCAGTATCTCTCTGGGCACTGCAATATCTGCAGAAGTTTCAAGAATATTTCCTTATTAAAGTTTATTATTAATTCCCAAATATTACTTTGGCTTGTGGCTCTATTCACTGAACTCCGTGAATAGTCCCCCAAACTGACCCACAAAACAACAGCAGACAAGCCACAAAATAACTAAAGAATAAACTCAAATAATGCACATGAACTAAGAGAGGTGTAAAATAAGCATTTAGAAAGTGCCTGATTTTCTGTCACAATGGCTTTCATTTACCAGTAGCACTGCACAAGACAATAAACTATTAAAAAAAAAAAAATATTAGGTGGCATTTCACTTAAAAAGGAGGTCATGAAACACAAATGTCTTGTTTAGGTTGTATCCAGTACATAAAAGCATTGCATTAACAAAGAGAGGCTTTAAGAGAGAATTAATAGGTACGTGCAGTGAGAATCTCAATGATTTCTACAAACTCTCTCCCATCAATATTTGGAAAACTAACAGTGATTCATGACTTCAACCCACAAAGTGTCTCTAGGAGAATATTCCCTGTGGCAGCTCACTGCTGACTTCCACACAGAATATTAATAACTCTCTCCAAAATCCAATCTTTTTGTTTGGTTGGCTTGTTTTGACAATATACTGGTTTATGAGAAATCCACAGTGCTGCAAAATCAAATTTATATACTGTTTTAGTTTGGGTTTTTGTTTGTTAGTTTACTTTTTTTTTTATTACAAATCTTCCATAGCATAAAACGATAAAGAATCAAATATATATAAGTAAATATGGAACTCCAACACAGCATTGTTAACAATTATTAAATTTGGTGGAATCATCTACCTTAAATGATTTTATGATTCTAATATTATGGATTTTAAGTCCAGGCTCTTACCATCCCCAGTCCATGGCTCTACAAGGAGGTTTTCAGGCCCTGATTTATCTTCTTTTCCTTTTACATCACATGCTTGCAGAGTGAGTCGTAAAGGCTTTCCTAAGTGAAAAAATCAGCAGGTTTATCAAATTCATTTAAAATGGTAAATATATTTTCCATAATTCTTCGTTCAGAAAAAAAATGGAAAGAAAATTACAATACTATGAGATTTTTACCACTGTCAGACCCAAAAAAGGGGAGGGAAACTGGAATATGAGAGATACATTAATCTAAGGTAGGTGGAGTTTTAGATACAGACAGAAGGACAATGAAATTCATGACAATTAATGTTCCTTCAACTGTTGCCACACTTTGGAATTCACAATCCATTAAATACCACTTGTCTTACAAAAGGCATTAGCTACTCTGGGGAAAACAAACCAATTTTCAAAATTTTCGAAAGTAAACATCGATAATTATAAAATAATCCACGTGTTCTTTGGCACAAGACAAGAAGTACTGAAAAAACATATTAAAAGGCAAATAAAGGGTAGAATTCTTCATGAGAGACTAATGAGAATCTCAGAAGTTGATATCTGAGAAAATACAGATCTCTCAAACAAGTACAGCAAATACAGCAAAATCACCAAAAAAAGCCAGACCATGAACAGCTCTACGCTCATGACATACTCAGGTTATATAAACTTAATTTTAACTTTTTAACTCATCTCATAAAAGTAAAAAAAAAAAAAAAAAAAAGAACCATAAAGAGATGCTAATGGCATTACATTTAAAATGCATCTTAAATTTGTACATGCCTGCAGGAGAGAGCACTCACAGAGGCTCACTCACTCAAACAAATGTCTTACTGGAAGAAGAAAAATACTTCCTGCCATTTACCTTTTAAGCAACACAAACACCATCTATCACCATGCTGATACAGGGGCCATGATCTAGAAAGTTCATGTTTTCTCTCTTGAGAAGATCCTACTTGGTTTAACTCTTTAATCACAAAAAGCTGATCAATCACCAACTTTTTGGGCAGTTCACCTGCTAGGTTGTGATTTCAGTGAGTTTTTAATTAAGAAGATTTGGATAATTTTAAAACCCACCAAGTGGAACAACTCAAAGCTGTATATTTTCTTAAGCCTGTAGAGTAAAGGATCCAGGATTGTTCCATTACCATATTTATAGAGCAGGTTCTGTCTGACTGCTGCCATGGAAGAGATAAGGGAGGAAGCCTTGTATGGAGTGTCCAGATGATCAGTGATGGCACAAAGGGAACTCAGCACTTTGGCAACACTCCCCCGGGCTAAGGCAAAGGCCAGGAGTGTCAGCTCCACCTCTGGAGTAGTACAACAACTGTGAGGGAAAACAACAACAATGTGAAAAGAAAATCTGGGACATTCTGTTTTTCAACAAAGACAAGTTGCCACAGAATCTCTCGGGTGCCTGTTTCTTGATGTATTTGTATTTTTCAAGGTACTTAAAAAAGAACATGTGAGTAAAGATGTAAAAATTTGATTTGCAGACTCTTCCAAACCACTTCCCACTGCATCAACCACACAAGCTCACCTTGTTATTCTGATAAGGAAGCTATCTACTTCTTCCAAAACATTTGGTGATAAGAAGCTTGAAAAATCTGTGGAGCCTGGTGTTAGGGATAGAGGTGGCATGTGTTGCAGTGCTTTCCTAGGAAAAAGTGAAACATAATGTCAGGAAACCAGGCAGAATTGGAGAAAAGAGCCTCCTAATGTGAATTAGAGTCTTGAATGTTCATGCTTTGAGTGGGCAGGTCTCTGCAAATTGCTTCTGAATGCACAAAACCTATTTACACAGAGATTCTCTTCAAAAGGGAACAACAGTTGCATTCTAGGTAGGGAAAGTTCAATGACTGCTGGGCAATCTTGAATCTAGTCTCAATCTCAGACTTAATGAGACAAACACATCAAGGAGTTTTAAATTAAATCTGTGACAGCAATAGAAATAGCTTAGTGTCCAAGCACTGCTTAATTTTAAATTGGTCTAGAATTGAACAAGAGCCTGTGAATAAAGGGAAAATTGAATTGAAATTCCCTCAGAAGAATAAGAGAAACTAAGAGAGACACTTGTTAGCTCAAATCAGAATTTTTCTGAATTCCCAAAGATATTGTAATAATCCCTGAAATTAGGAATTCTCAAGCAGTTTCACCAATGTTATTCTATCCAATACTAAAGTTTTCAGTATTACAGTTATTTCATCCAATTCTAAAGTTTGGGGTTTTTGCTTTATAATTCTAAACAGTGAACTTAATTCTTGAAAGCATGATTTTAGTCAGGATTTCTCCATTACAATTTTTCAATGCTTAGTGTTCATGTTATATTTCTAAAAAATATCTAAACTTCACCAAAACTGAAGGCCCTCAGTTTCAGCAAAGCCTGCAACTATGGGCCTAAGGCGTGAGCATGTATGAAGTTATCTAAACTTTAAAGAGATTTCACAGATGACATAAATTAAAAGATAGGCTTAGTGGACTTTAGCCTACAGGATTCATTAACCTAATGACAGCCCTGCTCTTCAGTGTGGCGACATCGTGCTAACTGAACTCTGTAAAAGCTCATGTGGGTGTGGAGAGGTTTTATTAGGATTCCAATCCTTCAAGTCATCCAGCAGAAGTGTTTGGCAATCTAACAAGGAAACGTTACACAGAAAATGGTCAATCACCACAAGCAAACATTTGCATGGAGATGGTGCATATACCCAACTATATCTCCATAAAATGCATGACAAGGCATTACATAAGTAGAAATCTGCTGAAAATTAAGCTAAATTAGGCTTCAGTCCTAAGGGGAAGATGTTAATTTTATTGATTATTAATACTGGACAAGACAAATGAATTCATTTTAGGCTGCTCAAAGTCATTACAAGTAAATGGATCAGTGAAAAATCTTTTTTTCAGTGTCCATTAAGTCATGGTTTAACAACTAGGTTAGATGAAACAGCCAGGAGACTTACACTTGTTCTAGTACGTGCAAATGGATAAAAGAAAAACATCAAAAATCTGAACAATGGGACAGAAAAAGATGTTTAAACACCTTAACGGAGGGAGTGGAAACCAGTCACAAACAACAGATTGCTTCCTAAAGCCCGAAGTATTTTTTTAAAAAAATCAGAAGTAGATAAAATCACACCCCATGTAAGTTTGGTACTTACTGAGTATTCTGTAAAATGGTGTGAACAAATGCTGGGTTGGTTTCCATGGAAGCTGTCACCAGAGAGGTCAGCAGGGACCAGTACCAGATGGCCGAGGCGTCGCACACGGACACTCCCACCTTCTTCACTCGCTGGTAGCCCACGGCCCGCAGCCCGTGGATCCTGGTGTCACATCCATCACTAAGGCAACGCTTGATGTTTATCTGTACATCTGTCAAAACACAAATTAGAATTTTTTTCCCATTTCTTCTCCCAGATTAGAGTTAGAAGAATCCAGCTATTCCAAATATTAAATTAGTGCGAGACCTCTTGGAAAAGTAATGGCAGATATGGAACAGCGCTGCCTGATATGGGCAGCCACACACCCTGTGCACCCTCTGGTCTGGAAAATTTAGCCTTTGCATCCATTATAGATGCTATGGCTAGAAACTAGGAAAAATTGTAATAAAATATCCTCAAAGTGGAAAATAGATTGTAGATTATTTCACCAGTACCTTCCTACCTACATACACAGGAAGTGTCTTGGAAGCAAGTGGTTGTGGAGATAACAGGGAAAAGGAGCAAAGCCCAAAGGCAAAGTTTAAAGTTACATAAAAATTTTCACACAAGTTCTAGACCATTTTGCACAGATGGCATGGTCCTGATTACTTCTGAGGAACAACATCCTTGCTGTCCACTTCTATGGCAGTGAAAGCTCCTCTCAGGGAAGAGCATCTTTTGGAACTGAAGGGACAAAATTCCTGAAGCTGCATCTTAGGAAGGAGCAGCTTTTCTTGATTGATTCCAATATAGCATCCACAGAGCTACCAGAATCAAAAATAACACTATTTAAAAGCATAAAACCTGCCTTACATTGGACCAACTTCAGAGTTTCAGTACCAAAAAAGAGCAGATATTTTGCTAGATACTATCAGCCAACATATGCTTTCACTCTACAAGCAAGGATATTTTGAAACTGCCCCATGTCTTCACATTGAAAGGGTAGAACTGCATCTTTAGTCATTTTTCTCTTCAACCCTTAGCCCACATTACAGAGACCATGAGAAAGGCTCGGAAGACTTTCTTACAGGCTAGAAATTAAACTAGAATTAAAACAATTTCTCTGACCCAAGGACAAGGCCCAAAGTGTCACCCCTGGTGACTTACACTTCAACACATCTCTCCAGGATCTACCCAACCTTTCACCTTCCAAAAAGCACCAAAGCAGTATCCCAATGGCATCTTTATTGACTCACACATCTGACTAATGTTAGCGTTTTCCAACAGTGTTACGTAGCCAGTGATATTGCTTGGAATGTGAACATCTCGGACCTCCTGGAGACTGCTGGCATTCCTTCCCACTGCCACTGTGACTTGCTGTGGCATGTAACTCTGGTCACTAGCTGCCACTGCAATGGACAGGTGTCTCAAAACCACATCTGGTTTCATCTTTAAACTGCAAAGCAAAGAAGAGAAAATGGTTCTTGCAAAGAGAAGGTAAGTCAAGCACTGTGCTTTTATTATTATATATCATAGTATTATACATGTGTATATATAATAGATATTATATTGTTATTCATTTTCCTCCTTATTATTATTATTATATATCTTCTTCATTATGACTCATTTCCTCCTCTACAAACACAAATAAATCCTCTGAAATCTACCTAATGCTTCACACATGTTCTTAACACCATACCATGGCGAACAAGTTAAAAAAAATTTGATTTAGAGAACAGTTGCCTCTGAGAGACTGTAGAATTTTCTACTTATATTTTCAACTGAGAATTCATTCCTCAGGAATAAAAATGCAATGTTAATAATGACTAAAATGAGATTTTTTTTTTCCTTTGAAGCACACAGTCTTAGATCTACCACTGAAAAAAAACACTAAACATTTCTGTTTCATTGAGCATTTCTGTTTCATGGAACATCCTGGACCTGTGATTCTGTAACTTATTCAAGTACCAACCACTGCATCTGTATTACAGCTTGGAAAGCTTCACTATACAACAAGGCTTTGTGTCACCACAGCAGATACAGGCATTTTACAGGTGACCTTTTATTTGGCAGTCAGGCTTTTAAATTTTATGCAGAGATTAATGACTTCTGCTTTTATCTGTATTCATCTGTCACTCATTAATTCCAGCTGTTTTCAATTACATCTGTATTGGGTTTGTGTGACAAGGTTTTAGCAGTGGGGGGCTACAGGGTGTGAGAAGTTGCTGGAGGCTGGACCTTTGTCCCCATGGGGAGGGCAGTGTGCACTGGAGGAGGTTTGCTGGCAGGATTTGTGGTCCCAAGGGGGACCCACGCTGCAGCAGCCCCTTCCTGAAGGACTGGTCTCCAGGTATTGAGTCCCTTCCAACTCAATATTCTGTGATTCTGTAACTGCACCCCACGGGAAGCACTGGAGCATTTTGAGGGAGCACCATGGAAGGGACCCAACACTGGTGCGAGGAAGCATGTGAGGACTCCTGCCCCTGAGAAGGAAGGAGTGGCAGAGCCAGCATGTGATGAACTGAGTGCAGCCCACACTCCCCATCCCCCTGCGCCTCTGGAGGGGAGGAGATAATTTCTCTTCCGTTTTTTTCTAAGCCTGGGAAGAAGGGGGGGGAAGATTTGGTTTTGTTTCTCCCAACCCCACCCTGGTTTAATAAACTGAACTAAATTCCCTGAATCAAGTCTGTTTTGTCTGTGATGGCAGTTGGTGAGAGAGCTCTCCCTGCCCTTGAGCCAAGAGCCCTTCCTTACATTTTCTCTCCCCTGCCCAGCCGAGGAGGGGAGTCATGGAACAGCCTTGGGGGCACCTGGCATCCAGCCAGGATCAATCCACCACAACCCCCCACTGGCTGTCAGCCTGAGGACTCAGAGCCCCGGCCCTGAGCTCACCGGATCCAGTGGGATCGAGCGCTCCCGTCCGACTGCCAGAAGGAGGAAGTTTCTCCGTTCGTCATCTTGTCGATATCGGCGGAATTGGAGGAGGTTTCGATGTGTGTGTAGCACTTTGTGACAGACTTCAGCTTGTCTGACTCCTGATTACCATTCAGATCACTTGGGTATTCTGCAAAAAAAAGAAAACCACTCAGAATACTTTCTTTGGCCTGTTTGGAGTATTGTTATACCTTTGTAAGAACTATCTCACACAAATTAACTTCTTGGCACAGAACACAGCCCCTGAAGGACTGTTTCTGACAGAAACTAGGAGACAGCAAAGTTTCATTTCAGATGAAATTGCAATAATCTCCATCTACCACTCTCAGTATGAAAACACCTCCATTCCCTGGAGTTCAATAGCCTTTATCTTCCTCTTTCATTACTGTGCTTTATTATTTTTGTGCCCAAATACAAACAGACGAAAGGCAAAAGTAAATTACAATGGAGAAAACTTCATGTATTTTAGGGGAAGGACAAAGCACTCTCTTTCCCGTGTAACTTGATCTATTTCAATAGAAGTGCAGAAACCTGAAAATATCTAGTCAAGCAGTAAAGAAATGGAGCCCTCCCTGTAGGGACCAGGCCAGTCCCATCAGAGATACAATACAAGATTCATCACTTCCAGTCCAAAATGATAAAGTATCTTTTAATACTGAACAGTTAACTTCATAAAACATCCACCTTCACATGGAAACTAAGTTTCTAGCAATTAGTAGAGATATTTTACTGAATACAGACTATCACAAATGAGTAACCCTCGATTCTGAAACAGGCTGGGAGAAAGACAAGAACATTTCAGAGTGTTACTCAGATTGCTGGGTAGTTCAGAAATTAACTTATGTGCTTCAAAAAACCAACAAAAATCCACAGAAGCATGCAGATCAACTTCATAAAACATGGAGCCTGTTAGAGGTGACACAGTAAAGAAAGCTTTTCACTTTATCTGTAGTCTCTTTTTCAAAGCCATGGTCACACTATGATGCTGAAAAAGAAGGGAAGCCATTGCACACCTCTCTCTTTGAGGAGAAGTCGATCCAGAGAATCCTTCAGCACGGAGGAGCGCATGGTGCAGATGTTGTTGAAGTATTCCAGCACTGGGTAAGGGATGGCAGTGCTGGAGATGCGGTTCCGGTGCAAGAACCTCAGGATCATCGAGGCGTGAAGGCCCAGGCGCTCCTTCGACTCAGAAAATATATCAATAAACCCTAAAGGAGACATCACTTCCTTAGGTACCACAGTGTAAGAAGGATGCAAAACTATTAGAGGGTGTAGCTCAAGTCTGCAACCTCTAGAGCAGGGAAAAGTGCAGGACAATATTTTTGCCAGTGACTTGAAATGCCTGAAGGAGTTCAAAACAATTACCAAAAATCTTATGTTTATTTTGCTGCCCCAAACCCTTACCTTCAAAATTTAAGTGAAGCAGTTGCTACTTGGTTAACAGTCATTCACCCTGAGCTACTCTGAGCTTTTCCCTTTGGAATTGTGGATTATTCCTAATGCTTTCCACCAGCTTGGTGAGAAATGTGAGCTCCTGAGCACTGGTACCTGAATATATATGCATATACATGCATAGAACAGTACTCTCTAAGTCCTCTCCTCTGAATTCTCTGCAGCAAATGCTAGTGTTTCTTGTCTGAACCTTTAAGGCAAATCCCCCTTTCGCCACTTATCATCAAGTGCTTGGAAGGAAAGCCAGTAACTGACACTTATCCCAGAAATCAAATTCTGGAAACTGACACTTTCTGAACTACAAACCATAAAACCTGAATTATGTTTTATCAGGATTTCAAATGCTGAGTAACAATATAATAATAATAATAAAATATGTGACTCATCTCCTGGAACAGACTCCATGGAGGATTTATTCCTCCAGTTACCAAGTACAAGACTGCATTAGCTAGGCACTCATCAAAATTCTGCAAGGTACATTTTCTGTCTGTGAGATAAACCAGGGGTAAGACACTCCCCAGTCACATAGAGAAGGAAACAATGGTTATTTGTGAAAGGAAGTTCTGCATGCAATTCTGGGAAATGTTTAATTTACAACAACTCCACTTGCTTGACACTAAAGAACCAAGAACCTTCTGGAGAATGGTTTTGATAAGATTAGGATAAGCAATGCTATTAAAGCAATTTATTGAAGCAGCATCTCTTCTGTGGGGCAGGGCTTGGGAAACCCTTTCTTCCAACACTCTGCTCTCATACCTGGCACCAGTGAACAAGCTTGCAGTTGCCTGATTACATGGCTCAGCTCCCCCTGAAGATTTGCTCCACTAGAATTCTTGAGAGTCTCCAGCATATTCTCCACATCTACAGTGCCATCTCCTTCAGCATCAAATTGTGCAAAGGCCTGAAGAGTAACAAAAAAAAAATTATTTCAGCATATTTCCTTAAAGCAAAGTATTTCATAGAAACCATAGCAACAAATGTTGTAACACTTTTACAACAAAATCAAAAGAATCCATCCCCCAAAGTATTGAATTCATGGTAACAGGAAGCAGGCTGGCTGGAAATCTGCAGTGTTTAGCAAGTTTGAAGATATTTGCACTGCCTTCCTATAAAAGTCAATGGAGTCATGCTTAGGTGGAGACAGCTCATCATACCCACCAGTGAATCAGCAGGATCCATCCACGGGTAGCTGGGAATGTAAGGAAGGTGCTTAGTAAAAAGCTCCTCAGCTGAAGGGTGGTTTGGTTCCAAAAGCCACACCTTGGATTACTCATCACTGCTGCATCCCTCTCTGACTGCATCCACTCAAATTCCTTCAGGGTTTACATATTTTCTTTATTTAAGAAATTGTCCTAAGAACAGTAATATTTTTTATTTGATTTTTCCTTCCATAAACTGTCCTCCTACACCAAAAATCAGTTTAATATAGTTTGTCTAAGTATTTTTGAAAACAGTGGAGAGAGATAGAAAAGGGTTGGGATATTTTTCTTAACTGAAGAGAACCACTGGCAGCTTTATTAACTTTAACCTTAATAAAATTTTTAACATAAAAAGTTGTGTTGAGCATGTACAAAAAGTAACTCACACAGCATTTCACAACTTTGAACTAACAAATGTACAAGGTATTTTTATTCAGCTGAGCCTATAAATCAGAACTAAGCTCATAAATGTAACTTACTTTAACTAGCTGTTTCAGAGAACTCATGATTCAGTGACACACTACTATTAAAAATCTGGCTATATTTTCACAATCAGATTTAATTTCGAAACAAATTTCCGTTTAATTGCTAAAAACGGAACTTGTTCCAGAAGAGAAATGCAGTATTTCAGGAGCATCTATCTTCTTCATATAAACTGGGAATGCACTTACAAAAGATATTCCTTTACAAGCAAGACTTGAGTCTCACTGCCCTGAACTTTGTATTCCAAGCGGAGCCGCACAAGCCAAGCAAATCTGAGAACAGATGATCTCACAGGTGTCTGACTCAAGGGCTTGCTGCTGCTCAGGAGGAGGCTCCTGATTCACTCTCTTGCTTTGTTACCTGATTATCAGACTTGATGTACCATTAACAGAGAGTAGTAGCCCGAAATGATTAGCTCAAAATAACCTGGCAATTAAACATGACATAATTACAGCAGTAAAATGAGAGCAAAGTCCTCAGAAGACAACAGAATTGAAACACAGTGTTTTAGCTGACTAAAGCTCTCATGGCACTTCTGTGGCACTGAGCTGGATTTGAGCTTGGAAACTTTATAGTGTCTTATTATACACACAGCTGAACCCAAGCTAATAATGATCACCTTTAAAAAATTATTTTGAGCAGCAAAGCTGGTGCTGAGCATCCAGCAGGCACCAGGGCCAGTCCAGCCCAGGCACTGGGCAGATCCCAAAACAAAAACCCAACACCTTTGCTTGAGGACAACAAGCCAGAGGGAATTAATTCTAATAGATATAACTCAGTTGCCAAAACAAGGCAATGTACAGTTTCACACCACACCATTCTCACCATTTTCCCTCATATCTGAAGTGAAACTGCACAATTACTAAACTACAAATTGAACAGGTTTTGTGATGTTACTGGTGACAATAAAACACAAGGCAACAAGGCTGAATCTGCTGACACTTATTGCAAACAAATTTTTTATGCTCTCACATAAGGAGGGATTAGTACATATATGCTTTTCCTCACATCTTAATGCAGCATTTTGTTATTTTATTTTTAAACTCTTTCTCTGATCTCAGGAGATTGCACCAAACCTAGAACTCTAAAATTATATTTTGACTGTTCAGTATAACTTCAACTCTATATTTGACAAAAAATATACACAAATTCCACTGCTGTCCTGTGCAATGGGGGGAAAAAAGTGGGGGAAAAAAATTAGTGTCAACCTGTACTCAAAGAATTTTTGAGCTGTGTGCAGGACTGGGACATGATACAATTCAGCAGCAGCCTTACACAACCTAGTTCATCCTACTCCTAAATAAATGCAGTAACTCCACACAGTTCAACCCTGAACATGAAGAAGCATGTGAGAAACATCCTTCATAGGAAATGATGGGTGAGAGGGTTGTTTGGAAATACGGCACATGGAAAAATCAGCCCCTCATCTCACAGCTCAGGAGCTGGATGGCACAAGAAGGTATCTGAAAGGTGACCTGGGAGAACTTCCTATTTTCCCCCTCTGCTCTCAGTAGAACTGCAGCATAACTGTTGCCAGCCAAAGCTGGATACATGACATGACAACTGCTGAAGCAGTGCTAAGAAGGATTCAGAGGTTCAGTTTATATAGAAAACAGATTTTGCATTTAAACATTGTCCATAAAACATTTGAAGTCTGTGTTCAAAGCCCTGCACTGAGAACAGAAAAAGGGCAGATCAAACCTGGGCTGTGCCAGCCAGGACTCTACAGGCATTAAAAAGTGAAACCTATTGACCTGCCACCCCTAAACTGATTTCTCCTCAGTGTAAAAGGAAAGCTCAAACACCACAGCTCTGGCTTAGTGCCAGAAATGATGACATCAAGGTTTTCCACAGAACTCTCAACATCTCGACTCTGCAGGGCAGCCCAGATGTGACCACACATCCGCGCCACGCTAAATCCTGTGACAAGCTTTTTCCCCACTCCCTGGAGCAGGAAATGAAACCAAAACAAATAGATTCCTCATGCAGAGGAGGATGTGAAATACAGACAATCCTCAAAATATTTCTGCAGCCCACAAAGCTCAGCTGTTTGTGCCAACAGGAAGAACCCCAATGGACTCATTTCACCCTTGCTGTTGTTACAAATGAAGACGCGCTCATTACTGGCTCTTCTGGTAAAGGAACTGGAAGTAGCATTTCACCAAGCTACTTAAACCAGTCTGGTAAAAACACACCTATCTGGACATGAAAATGAATCTCCTTGCAGGTTCCAGAAGCCTTGTTCACCTGTCAGCACTGATTTGAGGCGTGTGTGTGTGATTTAACAGTTTACACAGTTGTTCTGCTACTTGGGAGTGAAACAAAGACAGCAGGAAGTGACTGCTGAGCCTCAGGAACTGCTTGCACTAAGGAATTCAGACACAGCCACTTTCTCAAGTGAGTGTGGAATTCCTAACAGGGTATTCTGCTGCATTTTGGATTTCTACAGAGCAAAGCTAAAGCTTAAGTGTTCTAGACATTAAATTCTCCATATCCTTTCCCACAGAAGGGGAAAACTGGAAATCCCAGCAGAAAGGAATCTACTCTCTCCAACCATTAAAAGCTGACCATAACACCTTCTGGCTGTGGAAGGGGATCTCTGTTACACTACTTCCTTACAAGTTTTCCAAAAGTCCTACTTTACAATAAAAGAAATGCTTGACAATTTCACTGCTGGTTTTAAAAAGCTACAATAAAATCCAGCGTGGTAAACTTTGACTTGCTGATAACGCTAGTAAGTATCAAGCAGAATTACTCAGGCAGGATACTCAGCACCTGTGTTCTCACCACACCTGTGCTCTCAGCTGCACCAGCAGTAGCAACAGCAGAAATATCGCTGTAAACACCCATTTTATTCTTAAGTGGCTGCTGAGCATGATCACTGATAACTGACATAAGTTGTTTTTTAAAGGGATATCTGGAAGCTGACAGGCTGTCTATCAACAGCAGCAGCCGCTTTTCCAACCTGGCAGAACCCTCTGGCCCGGCCTCTCCCCACGTTCCAGGACGCGTGTCCGAGGTCTCCAGGGTCGTGTGGATGGCCATGTACCCGGTGGCAGCGCCCACAGCGAGGGCTCGGGGACACCGACCCCCAGCAGCACCCCGGAGGCTCCCCCGCCTCCCTTCCCCCGATGCCAACCACCCCCCCCTCGGCCGGACAGGGGACCCCCATCCCTGGGAGTGTCCAAGGCCAGGCTGGACGGCGCTCTGAGCAACCCGGCCTACTGGAAGGTGTCCCTGCCCGTGGCAGGGGCTGCAACGAGATGTTCTCCAAGGTTCCTCCCTGCCCGAGCTATTCCACGATCCCTGCGGCCGGCGCTTCCTGCGGGCTCTCACCTCCTCGCTCTCGCCGCGGGA